>CM053622.1:513742351-513758969 GCA_028646595.1 Phalanger gymnotis
GGAGAAAACTGAATAAAGGGAGACAGGATAGGAAGGAGCAAAGAATAGTTAGCCTTTCACAACATGAGCACTGTGGAAGTGTTTTGAATAATGATACATGTGTGATCTATGGTGAATTGCTTGCCTTCCTGGAGAGGGTGGGTGGGAAGGGAAGAGGGGAGAGAATGTGGAACTCAAAGTTTTAAAAGCAGATACTTAAAAAACTTAATTTCTTTTTGCATGCAGTTAGGAAACAAGATATGTAGGGAATGGGGCATGGAAATCTATCCTGCCCTACAAGAAAGTAAGGGGAAAGTGGATGGGAGAGGGGAATGGGGTGAAAGAGAGGAGGGCTTACTGGGGAACTAGGCAATCAGAATATATGCCATCTTGGAATGGCGGGGAGGGTAGAAATGGGAAGAAAATTTGTAACTCGAAATCTTGTGGAAATCAGTGTTGAAAACTAAAGTATTAAATAAAACATATACAGAAAAATATTCATACCCTTTGCTCCAGCAATAGCACTTCTAAGCTTGTATCCCAAAGAGATCACACAAGTGGGAAAAGGATCCATATGTACAAAAATATTTGTAGTGGCTCTTTTTGTAGTAGAAAAGAATTGGAAATCAAGGGAATGCCCATCAATTGGGGAATGGCTGAAAAAGTCGTGGTATATGAAGATAATGGAATATCATTGTGCTATAAGAAATGAGGAAGATATGGATTTCATAATAACCTGGAAAACATATGCAATATAATGCTGAATGAGCGGAGCAGAACCAGGAGAACATTATACACAACCACAGATATATGGATTCTGTGATGACTACTCTTGGTAGACCTGGCTCTTCTCAGCAATGCAAGGTGTAAAGACAGCTGCAAAGGACTAATGATGAAGAGAGCTATCTACATCCAGAGAAAGAACTATGGAGTCTGAATGCAGATTGAGGCACACTGTTTGCTCTCCTTTTTTTTTTTCTTTTTTTTTTCTCTTTTGTTTTTTGGTTTTGTTTCTTCTTTCTCATGATTCATTCCTTTAGTTATAACTCTTCTTTACAACTTGATTATTGTGTAAATAAGCTCAATGTGAAGTTATATGTAGAAGATATATCAGATTACATGCCATCTTGGGGAGGGAGGGGGGCACGGGGGGAAGAAAATCTGGAACTCAAAATCATGTGGAACTGAGTGTTGTAAACTAAAAATAAAAAATTCTTAATTATAAAAAAAGAGATCATGTAAAGTTGAGGGGAAAAAAGAATAATAAGCCAAATCTCTGAGTTACTTGAAATATAAGTTCAGGAAAGGGAATTTCTGGGAGAGAGATCCAAAGAGGACACATTTCACAGAAGACACATGTATCTGGAGAAAGGAACTCCTTGAGAAGTTACATGGAGGTGGGAAAGTGGGAGCAGAACAGAGGCAATTGCCATAAAGAAAAGGCTTGGGTTCTGAAAGCAAAGCTGCTTGGGCAGATCAGGCTGGAGTTTGGAGACAGAAGTAGCGTTGTCTAATTCCATCCCCAGAATACAGATTCCAAGGTGATAACCCTTTATCTTTCTTTCCTTCTGCTCCTCATGAATGGCCTAGTGCTTTCCTTCTGTGAATGGCAAAATCTGTTTACCTGTATTTAAATGTTACTTCATCATTAATAAAAGTGTTAATCTCAGATCTTTACTAGTGTTTGCTTAGTTATTGAAATCAAAGAGGCAATTGAGATGAGAGAATCTGCTGAGGAGAGATAGAACTGACACTGATGTATTTTGTCTTTGGCTGGGAGTACAAGAGAAAAAAAAATTAAAAATCCTTTGTTGCAAGGTCCTAGACCAGAAAATGTGCATTTATACCAGGAAACCTAAGAGCCAATGAGTTAATACAGTAAGTGAGGTAGATAGGAGTGGTTGAGCAACCCTGCTTCAATCCTGAACCCTACCACTGCTACAAATGAGAATTCATCTGGAGCTATTTTTTAAAGTATTTTTTAAATTTCTAAAATCTGAATATTACTTTATTTCTCTAATTTTGATTCTTTTAAGCAGGTTTTTGTAGCGTTGCTACTATACACATGGAATATGGAGTTGAGTTCAACTTAATTTCTTGCTATATTTTGGAAAAATTGTTATTAGTAAAATGGAATGGAGTTATATTTCCAATTGCCACTAATTTGCATATTTGCATTATTGTTAGTGGAGAGTGTCAGTTAATTAGAACACCACTTATTTTAACATTGTGGTATCATATCACAGATACCGTTTTCTCCATATTGAAGATTTGTTAAATATTGTTATCATGGAAAAGTCTTTTGAACAAATAACATATGAGATGTTTTTAAAATAACTGTTATTTCTTTGAAATGGAAAGTTTTAAGAGTCACTTGATTTTAGGAGTAGACACAAAAATTAAAAATAAGGACTATGTATGGTCATTAGTCAATCAATAAACTATTATTAAGCAGCTGCTATGTGCCCATCACTACCCTAAGCCCTGGGGACATAAATATGAAAAGAGAAAGACAGTCTCTGCCCTCAGGAGCTTACAATCTAATCGAGAAAGACATCACACAAAGAGATCTTAAAAAAGTGAATGGGACAGGAAAGCTGGGAAGGTACCTGATACTAGGGCATGGCGATGTTCCAAAGTAATACAGCCATGTGAGAAATGAGATGTTCTGGGTTGAATTCCCCTTTCAAATGGAGATTTGGCTGTTCATGGCTCCATCCTCCAACAGAAAGACAGAGGGTGGTCATTAGGTAGAGCCCTAAGGCTATTGGGATCTTTCAAAATCATGAAGTTTCCCCAATAATGAGCTTCCTGGTACATGCTGAAAAACGTCAGAAAAATTCCAAAGTAGTGCAGACACATGAGAAAAGAAATAGCAGAGAAATGAGAGACAAGGTTAGGAGACTAGGAGATCACTCAATTGTCTGTGAATTATGTCCTCTGTTGAATTACACAAAAATTACAGAAGCACTGACAATTGCAAATAGGATATGGAAACAGATTTACACCCCCTCTTGAGGAGGAGGAGTTGGTCAGAGACTTATAAGTAAGGGAACTGAGGAGAATTATTAAATCAGGAAAAGACAACTTACATGTGAGCTGTGGCAGAAATAGGAAAAAAAGACAAATGAATTTGATTTTTTGATACAGTTGGATGCTAAGCTATGGAGATTAATATAGAGTAGCAGTAGTACCTGAGGTTAATGCTATAGTCAGACTATAGCAAGTGAAGAGAAGAAAGGCATATAGCCTTTTCTGCTTCTGAAAACATAATGGGTGACATCACATTCTCACCAACTGAAGAACTTAATATTAAGATACACAAGTGTTGGGCTCTAATGTAGATTGCCATCAGAAGGGCAAAACCTCAAATAACTCTGAAGCATCCTTTTGTACACGGGCAGTGAAAAGAAGTTAAGGATATGATATTACAAATGCACAGAAAATCTGATGAAAGATTGTATCAGTAAGGCAAGATTCATGACCTCAAGAATGACCATGAACATGCCTGAATGGTTCAGAATCACAAAGTAGTAAAACTCTCTAGGTAGAAGGCAGAGGATGTATAACATTTATTTAGATACCAGAGTATCCAATCCCAAGACCATCTGCTCCATTTCAATATGGCAGTAATTATATTCCAAAACCTGTAAACCCATCTCAATGTAGCAACAAGGAAATTATAACACAGTGTTATAGCAAGGAACCAAGTCATCCTGTAACCTTCACCCCCACCCCACTCCATCCCAAGTCCTTCCTGTAAACAATCACTCATGAATCTGGTCAGCACTCTCTTCTGAAGCTCTGTTGATGCTGGCTCTCTCAATGTCTGCTCTTCAGAATCCTCTTGATGTCTGCTGCCTCAATGTCTTCTTGATGTCTGCTTCTCAATTATGCTTGCCTTCAGTTCTACTTTTCTTCAGTTCTATCCCTCTTCAATTCTGGTTCTCTCACACTCTGGGCTCTCCTTATATACAATCCTAGCTGGAGTCTGATTGTCTAGAACTCAGATCTCTGATTGACTGAATTCATGATTGGCTAGGACTGATAAGTAGAGGCTTTAGGACTACTTAGGAACAAAGATATAATCAAGCTTTCCCATCTAACCCCACAAGAGGCCTATTGAATGGGTGGTGAAGATCTTTGATCACATTAATACCACAAAGATGGAGCCATCAACAAAACCAATGGCAGTAGAAACTGGAGGCTACAAAGTCTACCAATGATGAGTATAAGCATCTTGGGGGTACCTGCCACTTTCCCCACAACTGATGGAGAAAGTAATTGGAAATGTGTTGTGACCTATTTGAAAGTTCTGATGTATCTTGATGTCTTCTATATCTTTGGAAATATTCTGAAATATTGTGAAAAGCAAGCAGTGAAATCTGGATCTGGTAAAGGGAATTCGTCTAAAGCTTTCGATTAGCAAATCAAGTTAATAAGTGCTTATTATGTGCCAGATACTGAACTAAGCTCTGGAGAGGCAAAGTGGAACAAAAATGAAGACAGTTCTTGCTCTCAAGGAGCTTTTATTGCAATAGATTAAGACACCAAATAGAGTGAATTGAGAAACTGGATGAGAGTGGGACTGGAAAGGCATGCTTTCAGAAGGAGGAAGAACATGGTGCAAAAGTCTGAAGAATGAATGATGATGACTGATCTAGGCCCTTAAAATGGAAGTTCTAGGAGGAAATTACCAACGAGAAAAGGAGACAAGTGGGACAGAATATAGAGAAATAGGGAAATACTTATAAATTCTGATGTAGAATAAAGTAAGAAGAATAAAAAAAAACATAATAACAACAACAATGTACTCAGAAAGAATGGTCACAAAACAATCAAACATAAATGCTTCACAATTATAAAGTATGCTTCTAAATAAGGGATACAAGTAGACAGTTCCGCTTACTCATTGCCTCCCTTCTTCAGGCAGCTAAAACATGTTGGCAAAGCAAAGTTAGGAGAATGAGAGTTGGCTGCTCTGGGCCCTTCCTCCAGATTGAGGATGGGACTACATGGTTTATATGGGACTGAGAGAAATTATATAATCTTTCAGCAATACAAAAATGCTAGAGGACTCAAGTTTAAGGACCTAGAAGGAATCCTATTGTTGAGAAAATATTATACAAAAGAGTCTTTTATCAGATTTTCACTCATACTACTCATGGTACCAAGAACTAGTAGGCGCTATCCAGATCTATTTGTTATGTTCATGTGCTATGGTCATGAAAACAAGATGAGGTCACTTTGAATAGATGAGTCAACAGAAGATGCTAGAACTTATAAGGGTCAGATTTTACTGACCCATGATGACTGAAGACATCATGATGAGATGTGAGACTTGGGTTCATTCTGTGCTAAGAAACTTTTAGAATTAGTTTGGTTTACCTTTCTTTCTCTGGAATAAGATAGCAAAAACTAGAAGCCATAACTTAGTGGCTGAGTATTCACATAACTAACTATTCACAAAGCATGCATAGGTGTATCCAACACATACAAAAAAGAAACCTTCCACTATTGCTGAAGTATTGTGGGGAAAATTTGTTTTTGTGTATGGACTTTCTGCCAGCATCCCTTTCTTCCAAGGCAGAAGCCTTGAAAGCAGACTATCCAATAAGTTTTCAGTTTTCCATGCCACCAAAAAGGTTTTGAATGATGCTTTATTATTCTCCAAGTGCCTCAGCCTGAACACTTCCACTGCACCATTTCACCACACAATAGGGGCATTGATTCTAGAACACAAACATCAGTTGCACATACTATAACTGTACCAGGCCTGAGTGGTCATCTAGTCACAGCCTCACACAAAGATTCTGAGGCCCAGAGAAATGAACTCATTTTTGCTGAAGTCAGTCAAATGGTCAAAAACAGAGTAGAAATTTAAACCCAGGTTCCCTGTCTCCAAAATCCTTACCCTCCAGAGAATCATACTTAACCTTTAATCTTAATCCTGAGAGCTAAGAGGAAAAAAAACCTAACTAAAACAAAAGCCTAGCCTTGAGTCCCTCTTGATCATCTGTAAAGAGACATTAGACATTATCAGATGTTTGTGTCTTTTTTGTTTTCTCAAATATAGAAGATAGCAGAATGATCTACTTGAGCTATTCTAGGATGCAGCTTTTGGTATTTTAAAAATTCACGTACCATGCCAGCAAAGAGTCAGATTGCCTCTTCACTGTGAATACCTCATGGGAAACTTAGAGAACAGCTTGATTTAGAAGCAATTTAGTTCATGACTCATGTAATTATTTGTGTTTTTCTTTTTCAGCTCTCTTACTACTATAAACATTTATATACAAACAAAATATTTTACTGCATTTCCAGAGTCATCCATCTGATTCTGCTATTTCTTGCCCACCTTTCATTTTTGTTTAAATCTGCTACAAATGTGAAAAACACAAGGATGAAGGGGAAGGAGGATTACTACTGAGGAAAAATGACTTGGAAACCTGACTTTCTTTCATCTCTAATATAATTTTTTGATGTCATCTGGTTGTTTTTTACGTTTTCTACATTTTTCATAAAAGTCTCCTGCTTATCCTTCCCCTTTCCTCTCCTACAGGATGATTCTCTGTATGAAATAATATTTTAAAACAATATAACAAAGACAGAAAAAAATCTTCAAAACTGATCAATACATCACAAAAGACTGAAAATATTGCAGTATAAAACATTTATGCTCCTTACATCCCTGCAAAGGAGTGTCATCTTGTATCTCTTATTTGGAAGCATGCTTGCTTTTTATAATTTTGAAGTATTTATGTTTGACCATTTGTGTTCATTGTTTCCATTTACACTGTTGTAGTTGCTGTGTATAATAATGACTCTAGGTTTAGAAGGGTAGATGTGGGTGAAAGTTAGTATTAAATTTCTCTGAGAAAGATTTGGCATCCATGATATGCAGACAATTAAAATATAGATAAACAGATAGATATAGATGACAAATATGGGTATAGAGATAGATACATAGAAATATAGCTGTAGCTAAGGACAGTATAGCTATGTAGATATGGGTTTACATTTAGATGATAATAGATATAGGCAGGCATAAATATAGATTAAATAAAGATATAGATACAGAAAGATTAAACACATTAGATGGATATAGACATAGATATAGATTTATGACAAGAAATCATTCCCCAATAGATAAGTGGTCAAAGGATATCAATAAACATTTCTCAAAAAGAGTACAAATAATAACAAAGAATATTTTAAATCACTAGTAACAATAAAAAATGCAAATCAAAACATCCCTGAGGTTTTTTTCTTTATACTCTGTTATAATTCCCTAGATAATTTGATTTGTATAGCATTGAGACTGTAAAATAACTTTGATAGTATTATTACTATTATGTTGGCACAGACCAAGAATGAACACTGAACATTTTCCCAGCTTTTAAAAATATTTTATAGGAATATTTGAGTTGGATCTATAGAAGTACTTTGTGTGTTTTGGTATATTGATTCCCAGATATTTTATGTATTTTGTAGTTATTTGAAATAAGACTTCTATTGCCTCTTGTATTATATACTTTGTATAGAATGTGCTTAATAATACTACTTTTTAATAATTACTTGGAATATTTCTATCAACTAATACATTGTCAAGTTTTGTAAAAGTTACATGTGGTGCTGAGAAATACATATATTCTTGAAAGACAGTAAAGTAGATAGAGCTCTGGACTTAGAGTTAGGAAGATCTGAGTTCAAATCTGCATTCTTACACTAGCTGCATGATTCTGGGCATCTATGTGGGATCTGTTTCAGTTTTCTTATCAGTAAAATGGGGATAATAATAGCACCTACTCACAGAGATGTTAGGAGGATTAAATGAGGTAGTATCTGTAAAATTCTTAGTACAATACCTGTCCCTAAGTACACAGTAGGTACTTAATCAATGCTTCTTTCCTTCCTTTAGCAGTTATATTTAGAATATGTCATAAGTTTCTTTTTAATTTATGGAATAAAACAAGCATTTCCATAACACAACACAATAAAAAAGTTGATTGTACATGAAATTGAAAATTTACTATGTATAACATGCTGTTCTTTTCAAATATACAACAAAATTATCATGAGAATTTCTTTTCCCCTCCCCTATAAGAGATGACTACCATTAGACACAAATAGATATATGCACATCTATATATATATATATATATATATGTATATATATATATATGTGTGTGTGTGTGTGTGTGCGTGTGTGTATGTACAAAATTATTCTATACATACCTCTATCAGTTGTTTCTCTGGATGTAGATAGCATCTTTCTTCAAATATCCTTCATAGTTAACTTGGGCATTTATATTAAGTACAATAATTTATATGCTCCAGGTCATTCTTAAAACAATACTGCTGTTATTACATACAATATTCACTTGGCTCTGCTCATTTCACTCTTCACTATTTCATGCAAGTCTTTCCGTGCTTTTCTGAAACCACTGACCTTATCATTTCCTAAAGCGCAGTAGCGCTCTATCACAACCATATAACACAACTTTTTCAGCCATTCCCCAATTCATTTCCTATTCCCATTTAAAGTTATAATTGCTATTTGTGAATTTCCTTCCATCTTATTTTTACATATTATTTTCCTTCTCAATCTCTCTTTCCACCCTATTCCTGCTGCTTTATCTTCTACCTTAACCTCTTATTCTTTACCCTCCGCTCTAAAAGTCCTTCCCTTATCTATATAACCCCAATTCCTACTCTTAATCAATACAACCTTCTAAAAGTCCCTTCCCCACCATATCCCCCAATCTTCTCATTTCTTTAGAAGTTCAAAAGACTTCCATACCTCTTCAAATATATATGTTGTTTCCTCTTAAACCCAGATGAGAATAAGGTTCTGATATTACCAGTCTTCCACAACCACCTGCTTCCTCTTTATTAGCTTTTCATTTGACACCCCATTTTTATGAGATAACTTTACTTTTGACCTTTTCCTACCAAATTTTATTTTTTAGAATCATCTCATTGTACACAACTCAGCCCCAACCTTTCTTTCAAACTATCTTAGAAAGGAAAACTATTTTAAGGATACTATTACTACTAATAACTGATTATTACTAATATTAATTCACGTATTATAAATAGTTTGACCCTAATCAATGCCTTAAAATCATTCTTTAATGATCTCCTTATATTTCTTCTGGATCTTTTATATCACATTTCCCATTGAGTTTTGGTCTGTTTGTTACAAGTACCCCAAAGTCTTTCAGTTCATCAGTGTCCATTGTTTTTTCATTTAGAATTATACTCAACTTTTCTGGATAAGTCATTCTTGAATGCAACCTCAGCTTCTTTGCTCGTTGAAATATAATTTTATCTTTTCTCTGATTTTCTAATTCACCCCACTTTTTTATTTTAGGTAAGTTGTCAAGTAAAATCTCCTCCCCTTCAATTTGTTTGATTTGTTAGTTTTTCTTTTTAAAATATCAATTTCTTCACCTTTTAAAAATAATTTCCTTCTCTGGTTCTCTTCATTTTTTTCTCCTCCTTTTCTGTTTCTTTTGGACTTTTATTTTTTGATTTATGGCCTTATGCTTATTTATTCTCTTAGTCTCTACATTGCTCATGGAATTCAAGATTATAAGTTAGCTATTTTGACTTCTCCTAAACATTTTCTTTTTTATTGTTTTGTGGATTTTGGCCCGTGGCATCCTTTTTCCATTGTGCCTCACTCTTGGAAATATTAGTTCCTGCAAATGATAGAGAGAACAGAAGTATTGCCTCATAACATGAGGTTTTTTTTCCTCAATTTGTTCAGGTTTTTTCCATTTCCCTGATTAGGCAGTTCTTTTTGCCCTCCACATGATCACTTTTTTCCTGTTTGCCATGAAATCTCTTTTCTGGCACCGTGGTCTTTAACTACTCTAGGCACCAATTTACCCCAGAATCTCTGATTACCCTCGTTCTGAGGGAAGTTAAGCAGTATCTGTAAGCACCAAATTCCTGCGTATTATTCCCATTGAAAGATGCCTATCAATTATGATCAAAGGGCAATCAAACTGTGTATACCCTTTGATCCAGCAATACCAATACTAGTTCTGCATCCCAAAGACATCAAAAAGAGAAAAAACACACATCTACAAAAATATTTATAATAGCTCTTATTGTAGTAGCAAAGAACTGCAAATCGATGGGATGCCCATCAATTGGGGAATGGTTGGACAAGTTGCAATATATGAATGTGATGGAATACTATTGTACCATAAGAAATGATGAACAGGTAGATTTCAGAAAAAAAAACCTGGAAAGCCTCACATGAACTGATGGTGAGTGAAGTAAGCAGAATCAGGAGAACGTTATAACAGACAGCAGTATTTTGTGATGATCAACTAGGCTAGATTTAGCTCTTCTCAATGATAACGACGATCCAAGATAATTTTTAAAAAGTCATAATGGAAGATGCTATCCACAGCCAGAGAGATAACTATGGAGTCCGAATGTAAATTGGAGAAGACTATTTTCACTTTTTTTTTTCTTTTTTCCCCCATGGTTTTTCTTTTTTATTATATTTCTTCTTTCACAACATGACTAATGTTGAAATATGTTTAACACGATTGCACATGTATAACCTATGTCAGATAGCTTGTTGTCTTGGGGAAGGGGAAGGGGTGACAGGTAGGAAGAAAAATGTATATCTCAAAATCTTATAAAAATGCATGTTGAAAACTAAGAAAAAGAAGAAAAGAAAAACATAAGATGTCTACTTCCCATTTTAGAACATCTGTCTTCTCCCATGGGAGTTTCCCTCAGTTGAGTCACATCCCACCACTGAAATGAGATATTTGTCCCTTTTTTCCCCTCTATTTTAATCCTTTCCTTTGCATTTATTTGTAGCCCTCTCTCTGGGAGTGCCCTTTCAAGTCAAACAGGTAATAAGTTGCTTCCTAGCAAGTAGCTGATTACTACAACACTCAGCATTCTATGAGTAAAGGGTTTAGGGTTTCAAACACTATAGCTAATAAATCTCCCTCTTATACATTCCCCATTATCAATCAATTGTCTGGCATTAATTAGCTTTGAGAAAATAGATTTAGAGAGAAGTTATAGTTACAATTAACAATCACCTCTATATCACGGCACACTCTCTCCATGCACAAACAAAGTCCCCAGGGAGAATGGACGAAAAGTAAAGTGTAAAGGATATAACGAAATGAAACTTTTATTCTTACTTATTTTATTAGATATTTCCAAATTACAAATAAAATTTTTAAAAAAGAACTTTTTAATTAAAGTTTGCATTCCCAATTCTCTACCTTACTCCTGCTTTCTTACCTCCTTGAGAAAACAAGTAATTTGATTCAGATTATACCTGGGAGGTCAACAAAACATAATTCCATGTTATCCATGTTGGAAAAGAAAGCACAAATTAAACAAAAGAGCTTTTTAAAAGATAGTAAAAATAAATATATTTCAATCTGCATTCAGAGTTCATCAGTTCTCACTCCCTGGAGGTAGATGTCATTTTTCATCATGGGTTCTTTTGAATTGTCTTAGATCATTGCCTTGATCAGAATAGCTAAATCTTTCACTGTTGATCATCCTTACAATATTGCTGTTATTGTTTACAATGTTCTCCTTGTTTTGCTCACTTCGCTTTGCATTGGTTTATATAAGTCTTTCCAGGCTTTTCTAAAAGCTTCCTGCTCACCATTTCTTATAGTACAATAGCATTCCATCACAATCATATAACACAATTCAGTCAGCCATTCCCTAACTGATGGGCATCCCCTCAATTTCCGATTCTTTGCCACCACAAAAAGAGCTGCTATAAATATTTTTGCATAAGTAGGCCCTTTTCCATTTTCTTTTAACCCTTTGGGATGAAGACCTAGTAGTTGTATTGTTGGGTCAAAAAGCATATACAGTTTTGTAGGTCTTTGGGCATAGGTCCAATTGTTCTCTGAGTGTTTTGACTACTTTGCAGCTCCATCAACAATGTATTAGTGCCCCAATTTTTCCATTACCCCACCCCCAGCATTTGCCATTTTCCTTTTCTGTCTTGTTAGTCAATCTGACAGGTGTGAGATGGTATCTCAGAGTTGTTTTAATCCGAATTGTTCTAATCAGTAGTGATTTAGAGGATTTTTTTCATGTGACTATTAATAGCTTTGATTTCCTTTTTTTGAAAAATGCCTGTTCGTATCTTTTGGACATTTATCATTTTTATAAATTTGGTTCAATTCTCTATGTATGTAAAATGAGAGCTTTTCCAAGTTTTCTGTTTTCCTTTTAATTATGGCTGCATTGGTTTTATGTATACAAAGTCCTTTTTAATGTCATATAATCAAAATGATCTGTTTTATTTCCCTTAATCTCTTCTGTCTTTTGTTTGGTCATAAAATATTGTCTTATCCATAGATCTTACAGGTACATTTTTTCCATGTTTCCTTAATTTACTTATGATATCATCCTTTATGTCTAAATCATTTCTCTATTTTGACCGTACCTTGGTGTACAATGTTAATGTTGATATTGTATATATTACATGTTGTAGGCATAGGCCTAGTTTCTGCCAAACTGCTTTCCAGTTTTCCCAGTAATTTTTGTCAAATGTTGAGCTTTTACCCCAAGAGCTTGGATCTTTCAGTTTATCAAACACCAGATGACTGTGGTCATTGACAACTGTGTATTATGTTCCTAATTTGTTCCACTGATTCATCATTATAGTTCTTAGCCTGTACCAGATTATTTTGATGACTGCCATTTTGTACTATACCATGAAATCTGAAACTGTGAGACCACCTTTTTGACGTTTTTCTTTTCCATTGGTTCCCTTGATATTCTTGACCCTTTGTTCTTCCATATTAATTTTGTTACTATTTTTAGGTCTATAAAATAATTCTTTGGTAGTTTGATTGGTATTTCACTGGATAAATAAATTACATTAAGTAGTATGGTAATTTTTATTATATTGTCTCAGCCTATCTATGAGCAATTAATATTGTTCCAATTGTTTAGATCTGTCCTTTTGTGTGTGAAAATTGTTTAGTAATTGTGTTCACACATTCCCTCGGCAGGTAGACTCCCAAGTATTTTATAATGTCTGCAGTTATTTTGAATAGTACTTATGTATCTTTTTTGACTAGGTTTTCTTAGTAGTATATAGAAATGCTGATGATTTGTATCTATTTATTCTGTATCTCACAACTTTGCTAAAGATGTTAATTATTTCGACCATTTTGTTAGTTGACTCTCTGTAGCTCTCTAAGTATATCATTTCATGTGCTCAGAAGGATATTTTGTTTCCTTACCACCTAATCTCATTTCTTGAATTTCTTTTTCTAGTACATTTCTAGTACAATATTGAATAATAGTGATGACAATGGACATCTTTGCCTTCCCTCTAATCTTATTGGGAAGGCTTTTTTTCTGTATCCCCATTACAGGTAATGCTTGCTCTTGGTTTTAGATAGATGCTACTCATCATTTTAAGAAAAATTCCACCTATCCTTATGTTTTCTAATTTTTTTAGTAGGAATGGATGTGGCATTTAATGAAAAGATTTTCTGTACTTATTGATATTATCATATGATTTTTGTTGTTTTTATTAACATAGTCAACTAGATGGGTAGTTTTTCTAATATTGAACCAGCCCTTCATTCCTGGTATAAATTCCACCTTTAATTTTTTATTAATTTGTTTTTTCTAGGTTTTTTTTGAATTGTATGCCCAGTTAATCACTTTGCTATTTTCTCATTTATTGGCATATTGGTATATGTATATGTATACACACACACACACACACACACACACACACACACACATATATATATTTCCCTCCCCTAAGTACTTCTTTGGCTGCATCTCACAAATTTTGTAATGTTGTTTCATTGCTGTCATTCCTTTTAATGAAATCATTGTTTCTATGAATTATTCTTTGACTCTTTCTTTAGAATTAGATTACTTAGTTTCCAAACAGCTTTTAATATATGCTTCCATAGCCCTTTACTGAATGTAATCTTTATTGCATTATGGTCTGAAAAGGATGCCTTTAATATTTCTGTTTTTCTGCATTTGTTGTGACATTTTTAGGCCCAAATACAGAGAAAATTTTTAAGATGCCATATATAGAGGAGAAAAAGGTATCCTACATTCTATTGCCTTTCAATTTTCTCCAGACATCTATTATATATAATTTTTCTAACATCGTATTGATCTCTTTAATGTTTTTTTCTTATTTTATGGTTAGATTTATCTAGCTCTAATATGGGAGAGGTGACATCCCCACTAGTATAGGCTTACTGTTTACTTACTCTTGCAATTCATTTAACTGTTCCTTTAAGAATTTGAATGCCATGTCGTTTGATGGATATGTTGAAATTTGATATTACTTCATTGTCTATGATTACTATCAGCAAGATGTAGTTTCCCTGCCCATTCTTTTTTAATTAGGTCTATTTGTCTGATATTATAATTGATATCCCTGCCTGTTTTGTTTTAATTTATTTATTTAATTTATTTAATATACTTAGTTTTCAGCACTGATTTTCACAAGAGTTTGAATTATGAATTTTCTCCCCATTTCTACCCTCCCACCCACTCCAAGATGGCATATATTCTGGTTGCCCTATTCCCCAGTCAGCCCTCCCTTCTGTCACCCCACTCCCCTCCCATCCCCTTTTCCCTTCCTTTCTTGTAAGGCAAGATAAATTTCTACTCCCCATTGCCTGTGTATCTTATTTACTAGTTGCAAGCAACTAGTTTTTAACCTTAGCTGTTTTTAACCTTAGCTGGAGCATAATAGGTTTTGCTATTTTTAACATTAGCTAAAGCATAATAGGTTTTGCTCTAGCTCCTTAATTTAATTCTATGTGTGTCTCTCTATTTCAAGTGTGTTTCTTATAAACAACATATTGTTTATATACATATTATACATATATACATATTATTTCTAATCCATTCTGCTATGTGTTTCTGTTTTCTGGCATTTATATGCACAGTTTCGATTATTATTGATTCTCCTCTTTATCTTTCTATCTCCTTCTTCCTGTTTCTCCTCTAAAGTATTTTTGCTTCTTATCACTTTCTTCTTTTATCTGCCCTCCCTTATATCTACTAAATTCTTTTTCTTATCCCTTCCTCTTCCTACTTCCCTGTTGGGTAAGATAGATTTCAATTATCTATTGAGTATGTAAATATATTTCTCTTTCTTTGAGCCAATTTAGATGTGGGTGAAGTTCTAACATAGCTTCCAGTTGCCCAATTCCAATTTTTAAGGCATGATATTCTTCAGTGTGCTTTTGTAATTATTTTTCCATTGGCCAATTCTGAAATTGTTTCTATCAGTGAATTTTTATATGTCTTTTCTCATTTTGCCAATGCTTTCTTTTGCAGTATTATTTTCATTGTCTTTTTCTGAGTGTGTATTTTGAACTTCTGTATCACCATAGTAGCTTTCTATGGTCAGGTTCTTTGTTGTTGTTTTCTCATTTTTTCACCCAATTTCTTCTTTTGGAACTTTATGTTAACATTGAGCTCCATTCCTAGCTGGGTGTGGGGCAATTTTCTCAAGCATCAGTGTTTTTTGCACTTCTTTTTTCAAATCTAGTTCTTGGAGTTTAGTTATTTTCAGTGCTTCAAAGGTGGTATTATCTGGGAAGAAGTATGGTAATTGTTGTCTTGTTTTGAACATTGGTCTTTACCCAGCAAGGTAAATATCCCTTGGGATTGCAATCACTACTACTTCTCAGGGATCCTCCTTCCCTGGAACTGAAAATGATACTGTTCTTCAGGGTTCCTAATCCCTTGGTGCTGGAATTGATATTGTTTCTAAATACTCTTAATCTGTATTGACTGGAAATGTTCCTCTTTGCCCTTGAACTATGACCCAGAAGTCAGTGTAGGCAATGGAGGTTCCAAATTGTTCCTCATGGGCCTCCCTCCTTCTTGACTGAAAGTATTCCTCTCTACCTTAAACCATGACCCAGAAGTATGTACAGGCAATGGAGTTGCCAAATGAGTCCGGCTCTGCCTCTAGGTCTAGCACAGGGGTATCCTGTAATCTCTTTCTGACCAGTTTCCAGGTTTCTTCACCACCTCTGACTTGAGAGATCCTGAAACTGTTGGTGCTTCTGTCTCTACCACATTGGTGTTTCATCCATGTGAACTCCAGGCCAGCTTTTTCCCCATGTCACAAATTTTCCTTTCTAACCTCCTATGCAGTCTTGAGTTGATCTTTTGCTGGCTCTGCCATTCCAAAATTTGATTTGAGTTGTGATTTTAATGTTATTTGGAGGAAAATGTTGGGAAAACTCAGCCTCTTCTCCACTATTTTGGCTCCCTACACAATAGTCCTTAACTTGGAATTAGGGCCAATGGTACTTCAAGACTCTTTGCCTGGGAGGTTTTACTTTTCTTTTTTGTACAGTTCTTATGAAGATCCCTTTAGGTATACTTTTCTTCTTGTCTGTAAGGATTGGTTCTTTTTTTATAATCTATAGCTAGCATTTCTTTCTACTCTCGACCAGAATGGAGGCACAAGCTGTAGTAGGAAGGCCGAATTTATGATCTCAAATATAATCATGTATATGTTTGAATGGTCCGAAATCGCAAGGTATGAGAGATTCTCTAAGGAGAAAACAACAAGAAATTTATTTAGGCCCCACCGCAGCAAAAACTTGAA
>CM053622.1:513759469-513786463 GCA_028646595.1 Phalanger gymnotis
TTCTGCAGTTCTAGAATTGGTTCAGAGCCATTGTTTTATAGGTTTTTGGAGGGACTTGGCGGGGAGCTCACGCCAGTTACTGCTTTCCAGTCGCCATCTTGGCTCCGCCCCCCCCCAAGAGAGCCTCTCTTATGTAATCTTAAGCTCCTTTTTTGAGCTCTTCTACGAATTCTTCCTGGCCTTGAGACCACTTCCTGTTTTTGCTTCACTCTTTGCCTATAGGTGTTTTGGCATTGTTGTCTTGCTCTGAATTTGTGTTTTGATCTTCCCTGTCACCAGAATAACTTTCTATGGTCAGTTTTGTTTTGTTATGTTTTTTTGCTCATCTTTTTTGACCTTTTTTTTTCTTTTAAATTTACGCTCTGCTGCCAGGGTGGAAGGGGCACTGTATCATGCTTCTTGTGACAGGTATTGCAGGCCCTGTCTGTTTACCTGGTGCTGCACTGATGCTGCCCTGAAGCTCCTAGGGAACCCTCATATCTGGTGCTGTACTGAGGGGATAGGGTTGGGGGGAGGGCATGGCTGGCACTGCTAGAGACTACACAGGTCTGTCAGATTACCTGGTGCTGAGGCAGAATCTTAGTACTGGTATCTGGCATGTGCTGAGGCTCATGGGGTTTTTCTGAATTTCCATGGGGCTACACTGAAGCACATGACTGTCTAGCCACTTAGAGTCTTTCCATTCCCCTGTCTATGCCGAAGCACATGTGGGGGCGGAGGGGGGGCTGGTGTTGGCAGTTCCTGCTCCTCCACATTAAACCTCGGCATTTCCCATTGGTTTATTGAGCTGGGGCTTGCTGCTGGTTTGCTGGGATACTTCCTGGCCTGGCCTGTACACTCCTTTTATCTGAGTGAGACAGACCTTTGCTGTTGATTTTCCAAGTTTCTTGAGCTAAAATATTGTCTCACTCAGTCTTTTTATTGGCTTTGTTGTTCCAGGATTTGTTTTGGGGTGCTATTTTATGGTTATTTGGAGTTGATTATGGAGAGTTACAGAAATTTACTGCTCATTTTGTGATCTTGGCTCTCAGATCCAATAACATGTTAAATAATTTTTAACTTTTTTTTTTAAGTTTTAAGTTCTAAATTTAAGTTCTAAATCCTTTCCTTTCTTTGGGCATAATTCTAAATTGCTCTCCAGAATAGTTGGATCTGTTTACAACTCCACCAACAATGCAGTAGTATTCCCATTTTCCCACATAGCATTTAACATTTATCATTTTCCTTTTTAGTAACATTAGTGAATCTGATAGGTGCGAGGTGGTACCTCAGAGTTTTTTAAAATTTGCATTTCCCTAATCAATACTGATTTAGGGCATTTTTTCATATGACTATTGATAACTCTGATTTCTTCATATGAAAACTGCCTATTCATATCCCTTGATCATTTATCAATCGGGAAATGACTTATATTCTTGTAAATTTAACTTACTTTTCAATATATTTGAAAAATGAGGCTTCTCTTAGAGACACCTGTGGCAAATATTTCCCAGTTTTTTGCTTTCTTTCTAATTTTGGTTGCACTGGCTTTGTTTGTGCAAAAACTTTTTAAATTTATATAATAAAAATTATCCATTTTACATTTCATAATGTTCTGTATATCTTGTTTGGTCCTGAATTCTTTCCTTATCCATAGATCTGACAGGTAAACTATTTCATGCTCCTCTTATTTGCTTATGTAAACCTCATTCTTCTTGACATTGAGTCCATGACTCTTTACGTTACAACATTCTGCCGTCTGCTATCTACTACATGGAAGGCACCGTGCTGGGCACCAAAGAGGAAGACAAAATACATAAAACAGGATTTTTTTCCAGAATCTTAGAATATAATATCAGTATTCATGATGTGTTCCCAAAATTATAATATGAAATGGAACATGGTAATTGCATAAGAGAACTGTGAACAAGGTAGTTTAAGAGTTTGTAGGACTGCAAATTTAGCCTCAATGGAGAAAATCAGAAAGGCTCCATAGAAAAGAGAAAAACATAAGAGCTAGAACTTATAGATAGGAATACAAAGATGGGAAGATGAGAGAAGCAAGGGCATGCTAGGAAGAGAGAGAATGAGAGCCAAGTCATGGAGTAATAATAGATAAGAGTGATAAGGTAGGCATGGTACACATAGTGCAATACTTTAATTTTTACGCTAACTTTATTTGATAGACACACTGGAAGATTATGAGCAGCAGCTCACATGATTACAGCAATATAATAAGAAAATTACCATAGTGATCTGGTCACAAAACTTCAGAATGAGAAGAGACCAAAGAAACCACCAATTCAAAATTATAACTGTATAGGAATCCTCATTACAAAAGCTTCTGAATGTGGACAATCAGCCCCCACGGAGGAGAAATTTATTATCTCAAAAGATAACCTATTCTACTTTGGATAGCTCGAAGGTTCTAAGGTTTTCTGTTTGTTTGTTTTTTACATGAAGTCTGTCTGCTATGATGCAATTTCTACCTATTACTACCTGTTGTTTAATATATAACCAACCAGCATAGGTCCAAATCCCTCCAATTTTTCTGCTGCCTCTCTTATATGATCTTAAGCTCCTTTTTTGAGCTCTTCCATGAGTTCCTCCTGGCCTTGAGACCACTTCCTGTTTTTGCTTGATTCTTTGCCTATAGGTGTTTTGGCATTGTTGTCCTGTTCTGAATTTGTGTTTTGATCTTCCCTGTCACCATAATAACTTTCTATGGTCAGTTGTTTTGTTTTGTTTTTGTTTTTGTTTTTGCTCATGATAGCACATGATAGCCTTTCAAATAATTGAATAAACTCCCATGTTCTCCCAAACTTTCTTCTTCAAATTAAATATTTTCAGGTCTGTGAATTAATCTTCTTATGGAATAATCACTATCCTGGTCTATCTCCTCTAGACTCTCTTCAGTTTTTTCTGCATCCTTCTTAAAATATGGCACCCCAAACTGCACACAATAGTCCAGATGAGTTCTGACCAAGGCCAAGTACATCAGGATTATTGGCTCTTTTATACGAGAAGCTATAGTATTTGAAATTCAGCCTACAGATGCATTAGGTTGTTTTTAAATATTATATCATGCATTTGACTTATATTGAGCTTTCAGTACATGAAAACCCCAAATATTTTTCATCTGAATTTCTGTCTAGCCACTTGTTAAATTTCTTTGTTTATATGTAACAACAACCCTAGGCTAATTCTCCAACTCAGAACTCTCAGGTTTTCAGCTTGAGACCCTGGGAAATACTATTTTTCTAACAAGATTTATCAGGTCTCCAGTGAATCTGCTTTCCTAAAATGAGGTCCCACCAGTAAGCTAGCTGACAGTAGATGCAATTTATTCTAATCAAAGGTATTTACCTTCACCAAAAAAGAAAGGAAAAAGAAAGAACGGTACCTACAAAACCTACTATTATGCACCTTTGTGTCCATAGGAAGAGTGGACACAGAGAACAGTAGTACTTAAGTAAGCATAAAGGGAACATATGGTCAAGGAAGGTCAGATCTCTGATGCTTCAGACCTGATGGTCTTGCTCACCTTCGGGAGTCCTCATACTGCTCCTCCTGGATATATCATATCTGTTGGAAAAGAGGGGAATCATTCATCTGGTATCCCAGGGCTTGCTCGTCTTCATAGCTCAACCCTTGACTGACAGGACTACTTCTCTCTTGAATGTATAGGTCTACAGTCATCTCTCTTCTTTCCAGCCAGACGTCTTGCACCATTAAGCTGCTTCCTGTCTTAAATACTACTTTGCTTTACATCAGTATTTCCATAAAGAGTGTGTCTCTGCTCCCTTTTGAATGAATTTCAGATGTACTTCGAACTCTCTTCAATTAACAGTTTTTCAAACTGCTGAATGGAGTGTGTGCTATGGATAAGTTGTTCTGATGAAAATTACCTTGTCCAGTGTGGTGAAGGAGGAAAGAAAAAGAAATCATCTCTTCCCCTCCCCACTGCTTTTAGACATAGAAGTTACATTCCACAAAGCTGTTCCCATTATTACTTAGTACAAAGTTTAGTGAGCTAGATTTTTAAAAGTCAACTAGGGTCATGGCCAAGATTCTTTGAGTAAGTAATGAGGTGCATTTCTTATTCCATAAGACAGAACTTCACACATAATAACAAGGTGTTAACACCTTGTTAGTACAGTAAGGTCTTTCATCTCTGTTACCTTTCTTTTTAGCTTCTTGGAGTGCGTCTGTCTTTATACTTAGTTCAACACCTCATCAGTGATTACATCTTGGGCTAGTAGAAATCAGTTGGTCCAAAATTCTAGTATGTTAATATCTTTTTGGATCCTGACTGCTATCCATTGTTAAATGTCCCTTCTAGCTTTATGGATCCTTCATCACATTATAAATGCATTATCTTATTTAATTTTCACAATAGCTCTATGATTTCTAAGCACAAATATTATTGTTCTAATTCTATATAGACAGAAACTTAGAATCAGAGATATCAAGCAACTTGTCCAAGGTCACACAGATAATAAGTTAACAGATCCAGGTCACCAAGGCCATTTTTCTCTCTACTTTATCATTTTACCCAACCTAAGTCATGTTGAGCTTCCACTTTCCATAATTATTCTGTTTCCTTAGGATTCTGAATTTGCTCAAGCTAGGCAAATTCTAGTCAGCTCTCCTAAGGAGTAAAAGTTTGCTTCTAGAAAAAAAAGTACATGCGCATATACATATACATATATTCATGTATATGTATATATGTATATACATATACATATATATATATACAGAGAGAGAGAGAGAGAGAGAGAGAGAGAGAGAGAGAGAGACAGAGAGAGAGAGACAGAGAGAGAGAGAGAGAGAGAGGCTAATTAACTTTGGACCAAAGTTACCTGGCTGAGAGAAAATTTAAGAGAAAATTTGACATGGAGAAAATAAATCAAAACTTCTGAATAGTAAAGATAGTTTACCCTTGGCACAAGGTGACCTTTTTCTAGAAGGGAAAATATTTAACTCATTATCAAAAAAAGGTTCTCTTGGCTTATTGGACATCAAATACCTCTTAAATAAATAACATCTGTATTGAATAAGTTATTTCAAAAGGCACTGAACACATGTATAATTTTCCCATTAAAATACATGAATTTTTTTGGAGGAAGAATTTCCTAAACAATTGGACTGGGTATGTCTTGTGATCCTGTACTTTTCAGATTCAAGGCTATACTAGGAGGCTTTGGGCTAAAATGTTTGCTATTTTTTAGTACTTTTAAAAACTTATTAGACTTTTTATCCTATGAAGAATGGGATATATATGAAAAGGTTTATCATATCCAAGACTATGATTTATTACATCTCCACTAATTGTTTTCATCACTCATTTTATGCATTGACTATACAAAAAAGATATTGATATGGGACACAAAAGTATAAAAGTCTCTAATAAACTACCATTGAAAGAGAGTATCTATGAATGCTCTTGGATGGCTACTTATTTAATCTAAAATCTCATTTAATACTTCAATGAAACATGATTTCATCAGTATGAGTAAGAATCTACCACCAGCCCAGATCACAACTCTTCTAAGACTTCTGAGCTCCTTTACCTCAGTCTTTGACATTGATGTGGATTTTCTCCTTCCCTGGTCCCATCCACTTGAATTTTTTTCACCACGTTACAACCTCAATCACTTCCTTCTCTCTAATATTCAACCTCTTCCTATCTACTAGGCCCTTCCCTAGTACTTTTAAACACCCTTATCTCCTCCCCATTCTTAAAAATGCCTTTGCTAGATTTTACTTTCCATCCTATCTAACTATTGTCCTGTATCTCTCCTATCCTCAACTAAACTCCTAGAAAAAGCTTCCTACTCTAAATGCCTCCTTACCCTCTCACTTATCTCTCAACCATTTTCAGTGTGGATTCTGACCCTATCCTTCAATGAAATCACTCTCTCTATAGTTACCAATAATCTCTTAATTGCAAAATCTGATGGTTTTTTCCAGGGTATTATTTTTATCTTCATAACTATTGACTGTCAACACTTTCTCTCTCCTCTTTAGGTTCATTGATATCATTCTCTCTTGGTTCTCCCTTTACCTACCCAACCACTGCTTAGTCTTCTGTGATGATCATCATTCATTTCACACATCCTTGCTTGAGAGGTTCCCCAAGGCTCTATTTTAGTCCCTTTTGTCTCTGTACGTATTTTTGGTGACTTGATCATTTTCCATGGCCTTATTTATGATCTCTGTGCCAGTGACTCACCAATCTATATTCAGACTTAGAAATTTTTCCCTGAATTTCAATCGAGTACCACCAATTATCTACTGGATATTTATACTGGATACTTTGTAGACATCTCAAACTCAACGTGTTCAAAATTCAGAATTCAATACCTTTTCCCAAAAATTCATTCCTCTTCTAAACTTTCAAGATTTCCTCATTTCTACTAAAAATGCCACTGTTCTCCTTTTCTCACACATTCATAACTTCTCTGCTGTCCTCAACTCTTTATTCTCCCTTACTTCACACATCCAATCAATTGCTGAATTTTGTTTTGTTTTTTTCTGAGTCCACAATATCACTTCTTTCTACTTACACAGGCACCGCTTTAGTTCAGGCCTTCATCACCTCTCATATAGATTGCTGCAACTAGAATTAGTCTTCTTGTTTCAAATCTTTCCCACTTCATTCCAGTTTTCACACTGCTGACAAATATATTTTCTTTAAGCTAAAATATAACCATGTCATTCCTATACTCAATCAACTCTAATAATAAACTCCTCTGTTTAGCCCTTAAACATCTTCATAACCTTGCCTCTATCTAGTTTTCTACCCTTGTTGTTCATCATTCCCTACTCCTTTACACTGTGATCTAGCAAAATAGCTTCTTCTCTGTTCTTCTTGTACAACACTCCATATTAAATCTCCAGGCCTTTTCATTTGCCATCCTATATGGCTGAAATTATCTCCAGTCTCATCTTCATGCTCTTCCTTCAAGATGAACTTCAATCACCATCTTCCACAAAAACTCTTTCCTCATGCCCCTAATTTTTAGAGTCCTCCCTCTCAAACTGCTTTGTATTTAACTACTTTGTGTTGGTTTGTATTTATTTTCTTCATATTTATTCTCTCTCTATATATATATACATATATACTTATATGTGTGTTTGTTGTCTCCCCTCTTAGAATGCATGCTCTTTACATTCTAAGTAAGGATCATTTTATTCATTGTGTATTTCCATCTGTAGTGGTTTGCATAGTGCCTGACGTATAGTAAGTGCTTAATAATTATTTGTTGATTGATTAATTCTATGACCTAGGTTTCAATCCTGAATCTTCTACCTTTCCATTGTGACATCAGCTTCTTAATCTCTCAAATGAAAGAATAAAATGGTCCATCATGGTGTAGTGTATGCGGTAGTGGCCTTGAAGTCAGAATGTTCAGGTTCTCAGAGAGGAGAAATTGACTTGCCAAAAATCTTGTTTCCAAGTCAGTGTTCTTACCACCTGTATTTCCTCCAAAATATCAGTTTTATATAGAGTTATAGAGCAGGATCATTGATTTAGAGCTGGAGGGAACACAGAGGTCATCTAGTTCAATTTTTTTCATTTTGCTAATAAGGAGAGTGGGGTCCCTTAGCAAGGTCACAGGAAGAGTGAGCTGCAGAGTCAAGATTTAAACCCAGGTGTCCTGATTCCAGTTCTAGCCTTCTTTCCACAACACTAGCTAAACATTTGCAAAAGTTAGTAGAAGCACACAAAACATATTTTGTCCTCAATAATAGTTTTGACCTAATCCATATTGCTTAATATCCACACCCATAAAACAATGGTGTATTCTCAACTTTTGCTTTGGAACATATCTCAGAAAGATGATGCAACCTTGGCTTGTAGGAACTATAAATGGTCTTGAGGTATTTAAAAAAGAAATGGCAGGCTATGCTTTATTTTTAAGAAGGTTTTTGTGAGAATCAAAGAACCTCTATAATATTCTTTAAATAATTATGGGATTGCATCACTGATGAACTATGCTCCTGGGGGATAATGCCACAAGGTAAGAGATGGCATGTAATATGAATTCATTCCCTGGCAAATCCCAAAGGAATTAAAGAACAGACAAAAGTCTTTTTCTCTCTCCCACCTTTCCCTTCTCTAGTCAACACCACCCACAGAAGCAAAAGACCAGAAATGTCTATTAGGGGAATGTTGCCCAGTTCAGGTTCTGTTTCATGTATCTATGAAGTTAATCCTGAAAACATTGTAAATTGTGGGTTGGAAACACTTTGAGGGAAAGCTTTTTCATGCATTCCAAATATCTTAAACTCTTCAGAAAACTTGAACTAAATTTTTTTGCCAGTGGCTTTACTTTTCCAGGTATTATTTTACAATGTGGTTTAGTTCTCCTTAAAGGCACTTACAAGGCTTTATACTCTAGAATAGCCATGATTTTGTACAAAAAAAGAAAGTTATGGGTGGAAACTAATAGTCACACAAACTGGTGACGTGACATATGGGATTCTGGAATACTTTAAAAGTAAACAGAAAGCATTGAACAATTAACAGCATCTTTTAAAACTTGTTTAAATTCTCACTTTCAAATCTGCTATAGAAGATGACATAGATTTTTCTTTCTCATTTTTAATAGATGACTCTATTTGTTCAATTCAATGTCAAATTAATAACTGATAACTGATATGTGTATGTATATATACAGGGTCTCATTCTTAAGTCTCATTCTCTCCCCTCACATATATACATTTATTCACACATATATATATATACATACACATTTAATTATATATATACATATATTCTTATATAATGTGTATATGCAAAGTATGTGTATATATATATATATATATATATATATATATATATATATATACCCACATACATGCATGCATATTTGCAATAATATTGTGAGGTTAAATCCTTCTTATCCCTATTTTACAGATAATGAAACTGAGGCTTGGAATTTTTTGATACAACTATTATATGAAGGATTCGAATCTCATTTTTGTTAACATCAAATTAATTATTCAAGCTATGCGACCCTTTCTAATACAACTATTATCTGAAGGATTCAAATCTCATTTTTGTTAACATCAAATTAATCATTCAAGCTATGCCACCCTTTCTATATTATAAGAAACATTTTCTCTTGAACATCAAGTAACATTTATATTATGTCTGTAATTTAGACAGCCTCCCTGGGAATGAGTCAAATAAATTTTTAACCAAGGTAGATTAAATAGAATGTTACATTTGAAGGTGATGATAAAGACCATTTAATCCAACTCTCACATTTTGCAGAAGAGTACAATGTAGCCCACAAAGGTGAATTGTCTTTTCCAAGATGCAAAAGTTAGTTGTAACTAAAGCTCAAATCTCATGACTCACAGTGGCACAATGCCCAAACAGCTTAACTAGCAAACTGCATAGCAAAAGCAAAGGCAGAATGATGTAGCAAAAATTGTGCTGGACTTGGCAGAAAGGAGAGGCATAGGTTCAAATCTCATCCATCTCTGAACCTCAATTTCTTCATCTGTAAAATAAAGGGTAGTGATATGAGTTACCCGCATAAGGTATGCTAAGGGATAATAAATGTGAAGTGTTTTGTGACTTTTGCTGTGCTATATAAATTTAAACTAACATGTTTGAATTGAGAGGCAATGTGGTTTAGTAGCCGATGAGCCAGATTCTGAGGGAAGCAGACATAGGTTCAAGTTCCTCCATTGATGTATATTTGTTATGTGACCCTGGGCAAGGCATTGAATCTCCAGGCAATTCTCTAAGACTTTAAATTACAAAGAAAGTTTCAAATTGTCTGGCAGAGGAAATTCTGTCATTTAAGAGCTCCCTAGACTAATGAAATCATAGATCCAGTCCCCATCCCTATTTTTGAATGTTCAGAAATATTTCTTTAGAACTAACTTGGATTCAAGTTGGACTTAGTTCTTTAGAACTTTTCTTTAGCTGTAAGTTCTTTAGAACTAACTTAAACTCATTATTTGAGGAAAACTACTGGGAAAATTGTAAAACAGTGTGGCAGAAACTAGGTTTAGAGTAACATCTCACACCATATAAAAAGATAAAGTGAAAATGGGTACATGATTTGGACATAAAGGGTGATGCCATAAGCAAATTAGGAGAGCAAGGAGTTTACGTGTCAGATCTATGGATAAGGGAAGAATTTGTGATCAAACAAGAGATAGAGAGCATTACAAAATGCAAAATAGGTAATTTTGATTACATTAAATTGAAAAGGTTTTGCAGAAACAAAATCAATGCCACCAAGATTAGAAGGAAAGCAGAAAGCTGGCAAGCAATTTTTACAGCAAGTGTTCCTGATTAATACCTCATTTCTCAAATATATAGAGAACAGAGTCAAATTCATAAGGATGCAAGTCATTCCCCAATTGACAAATGGTCAAAGGGTATTAACAGGCAGTTTTCAGATAAAGAATGATGGATGACTTAGAGGATCATTCTTGTCCCATAGAAGGTATTTCCCAATCTTATTTCTTCTATCCTAACTCCTAAGCATACCTATTACTTGAATCCTTGGTTTCTTTCTCTGAAGTCTCATCCTTGAGTAATGATTTGTTATTCGTTCTAACTACAGACTTAGTCCTAAAACATCTCCCAGCTTCATGCTTGACTCTGTTAAATCTTTAAAAATAGCTTACATGAACAAATTACAAAGCATGTATTTGAAGTACTGTTCTATGCTTTCTTTTGTTAACAGGAAATTAGAATGGCCCAGAATAAGTTGGTCTAGCCTGGGCTGTAATTCTATACATACCAAGGTCTCTTACTAAGAGATGTAAAAACCTAAGGGGAATGGATAGAAAATTGAAGGTGAAGATTGCTTGTTTCCATGAAAATTTTGGTTCATTGTTTTTTTAAAAAGAAAAAAGAAAATATTTGAGATTATGATTTTTAGCAATGGAAGGTATGATATTTATATATTGGTATGTGCTTAAAATTATTTCTCAAATTGTATAAAATGAAGATATTTGTATTAAACCATAGGCACTGCAGCTTCTGAATCAAATAATCTGCTCTGTCACACAATTCCTTTACCAAATGACCTAGATCTAACTTATGTATATTTCCTCTTGGAAGCACAGAAGAACAAAAGACAGAATTAAAGGACTTGAGCCTTGGAAGAGATTCAGTAACTATTCCAAATCATACACAAAATGACTCCCTGTGATAACGTGACTGACAAGCGATTGAAAATCTCCAATAAGGAGTGACCCACCACCTCTCACAGAAGCCCATTCTACTTTTGGGCAGCTCTTAGTGTTAGAGTATTTTTTTTCCTCACATCACACCTAAAAGTGACTCCACACCTTACTCCAAACAGAATAATGCCTACTCCACGAGATAGGTCTTCAAGTATTTATTCAATGCGAGTCTCTCTTCTTCAAGCTAACTATCCCTAGTTCCTTCAATTTAGCCTAATAAAATATATACTTAAGACTTTTCACCATCCTGGTTGCCCTCTTCTGGACACCCTCTATCATCTCCATGTCCTAGAACTACGGGGCCCAGAATCGAAGATAATAGTTCACACAAGGTCTAGTAAGCAAGGACATGACAGGTTGAGACTATCACTTCTCTATTCTGATATCAGCATCTCTTAGAGCTGGTGGTTTCAGCTTTTTTAGTTGCTATGTCACAGACATAATGCATATTTTGCAGTAAGTTCGGATTTCTTTTTTCAGAACAATTGCCATGTAACTACACCTCCTTCATATTATAATTACAAAGTTGATTTTTTTGTACCCAACTGTGAGGCTTTACATTTATCCCCATTGAATTTCATGTCAGTGTTAAATGCTCAATTCTATAGCCCATAAGATTCTTTTGGATACTGACTCTTTCATCTCATCTGTTATCCCTCATAGGTGTGTGAAATGTGCAGTTTTGAGGCTCATATCATCTACTGTCTTTTTTTTCTTTTTAAGTTTAATATTTATTTTGACATTCTCTTTTTTTTAGTTCCAAATTCTCTCCCTCTCTGGCCTTACCCCCACTGAACGTAAACAATATAACACTAACTTTACACATATTGTTATTGTTATTCAGTCTTTTCAGTCATATCTGACTCTTCACAACCTTATTTGGGGTTTTCTTAACAAAGATACTGGTGTGATTTGTCATTTCCTTATCCAGCTTATTTTACATATAAGAAAACAAGGTTAAGTGACTTGCTCAAGGTCACATAGCTAGTAAGCATCTGTGGCCAGATTTGAACTCAGTTCTTCCTGACTTTAGATCTGACACTCTATCCACTGTGCCACCTAGCTGCCCAATATACATATTATCTATTGCCTAAGTCATTGATAACGATGTTAACCAATACAAGGCCAAGCACAGGTCCCTGGGGTACTAAATTGGAGACTTGTCATGTTGACATTGGATATTAACAACTACCTTTTGAGTATGGCCATCCACCCAGTTCTAAAAACATTTGATCATGTGATTTTCTAATCTATATCTCTCCATTTTCCCCATAATAATAGTATGAAACTCTTTATTACACTTCAACTTTGCTAACATCCAGGTATCTATAACCAACCTTCAGTATTCCCTTCATCTAATAGTTTAGCCATCTTGTAAAAAAAAAGGAAATTAGTTAAGTATGGTATAACTTGTTCTTGATGATGCAATGCTAGGTCTTTGTTATCACTGCTTCCCTGTTTTTTCACCAACCATCTCTTTAGTGAGCCATTCAAAATTTGAGGAAATTAAAGTCAAACTCATTAGCCTATAGTTTGTACTCTCTATCCCCCCCTTTTAAATTGGGATATCATCCTTCTCCAACTTTATAGTAGTATTCCCATTTTCATATTTCTTTAAATGTCACTAACAAGGCTCTGTCAATCCTTTCATGACTCAAGGAAGTCATTCATCTAGGACAAGTGACGTGATTTCATCATAGCTAAGTACTGTCTATTTTCTTAATCTTGGGTATCAACTCCCTGTTATTTTTGTATTATCATTTCCAGTTGTAAAGTTGTTCTTTATAGAGAACCCAGAATCAAAATAAGATTTGAAAAGTTCTGCCTCCTTTCTATTTTCAGGTCAGTTCATCTTATCTCCTTTAGCAAAGTTCTTATTTCTTCTTTATTCTTCCTTTTTCTCCTAAAGTAGCTAAAAATAACCACAGTCCTTTTTGTTGCCCTGAGATTCTTTGCTAACCTCAGCCCATTCTGAACTCTACCATTCCTGATGTTACTTTAAAAGTGAATCAGTTAAATACGGGGATAATAGGCCATATGCACCCAGCAGTAGCCCTCCCAAGGGCAGTGGAACCAGATTAAAATTTAATTGGCAAATATTTAACAAAATAAATTAAAAATATAATAAAACATGGATAACATTACATGAATACTAAGTCAATGTGTACCATGCAGGGACCTTTATATATGGATTAGCAGCCCTGTTTCTATTTGAGTTTGTGCTTTAGAGTGCTTTGCCACACTGTAGTATTCATTCTCTATCATCTTATCTTGCTTTCAACTTCTATACATTTCTTTTTGAAAATTGGTGGATCATGAGTTGTCTTTGTATCCTCATCTGTCTCTTCATACATTTCCCAAATTTTACCTTCATTGGAATATTTCCCTTTGTGTCTCAGGAATTTCATTCTTGACCCATTCCCCTCCTTTCTGGGCTAACCTCCTCTAAAACATTTTACTTTATAGGATACTACGTTTTTCTCCAGGTCTTTTAAAATCAATTTTCCCCAAATTTAAGAGATATCTATCTATCTATCTATCTAATTTCCGTATTTCTTCTCTTCTGTCACAAACTATAGAATGAACTGACAACTCTCCTCCAGGGATCTCAACTCTCTATTAGTGAAAATCAGATCCTGAATGATGTTTCAGTTTTTTGCTTCCTCCACTTGTTTAAAGACAAAATTATAAGTAAGACTAGTCGAAATTTTATTAGTTGCTATTCTCTCAACAGAAAGAACTCCAACAGATATCCCATCATTACTCTCTCTTTCTCTGTAATAATAAAGTAAAAGTATTATTTAGAAAAAGAAACAATTTTCTTGACACTACTGACAATCTCTTAGATCTAATATTTATAGGCAGAAATATAATGAAACATTTTTGTTCATGTTTAGGTTGGACTAGATGACTAGATGGAGGCATTGTGGTATTGTGGGGAAAGTGCTGTCTTTTGATTCAGAGAACTTGGACTCAAATCCTGTCTCTTCCACTTAAACTACTTATTCAAACTTAGGTAAGTCACAGTGCCTCAGTTTTCTCATACGTAAAATGAAAGTATTGGACAAGTAGGTCCAGCTCTGAATGTATGATCCTATAATCCCCAAATCTTATGACCTCTGAGGTCCCTTCCAATTACAGAATCTACAATAATGATACTGGCTTATTGAATTTACTCAGAGAAAGAACGAAAATAAATGCTATAAACTGCATGCTATGGGACATCTTCTAGTATTTGGTCCAGCAGTGCAGCATGATATTCTATCCTAACTAGGCCTCCTGAAACATGGTGGTTATGCTTTTGCATGACAGGAAATGACTTTTTTCTTGGTGGTTTCGATTCCTGTTTTTATGCTTTGTAAAAAAAATCATCTTTGCAAATTCTTACTACAAATCAATACTACAAATTAATATGAGAAAATGCAGGGAAACTTGGTTCAACATGGACAAAACTTTAGTTTTCCTAATTTAATGAAATAATAAAAGAAAAGCTTCTAGAGAAACAAAAACACGTTGAACTGTCTTACTTTGGGATTGAATCATTCCATGAGAGACTTTTCATAACAAATTCATACTGGTTTCAATATGTCCTCCTGCATCCCTCTCCTATTTAGCCACCTGAAGAAGACACATAGCTCATGGTAAGAACAAACAGTATCAACTTAATTAGCATCTTTGATACCTCAAAGAAAAGGAGACTAATTCAATGAGGGCTAAATATTATAACTAACAATTCTGGGGAATTGTAAGAGAATTTGGGGTTTTCTTACTGCCTTTTCTGAAAATATATCTTCAATTCTATGTACTTGACATTGTTAAATTTTCTAGATATAATGTTCTCCACAGTGTCAGATAGATATCATTGAAAACACTCATTTTCAGAAAAGTAAGTAAAAAAAAAAACTCCCTTCAGCTGAAATAATTAAATATAACATATGATATTTTATGATCTTCTGCCCTGGTGAGACCCTATCTTAAGTATTGTGTTCAGGTCTTAGAGGTACATTTAAATTCAGACACTGAAAAGCTAAAGAGTATCCAGAAGAGGCTGAGCAAGATGGTGAAAGGCCTCAGGTCCGTGCTAGGTGAATATCAGATCAATTTACCTAGACTAGGGAAGAAAAGACTTGTAGATAACGTGGTGCCAACTCCAAGTACCTGGAGTATTGTTTTGTGAAAGAGAGATTTGTCTTGTTTTGTTCTTTGTTTGTCCCCCCGAGGTAAAACCAGAAGCTGTGAGCAGAGATACAGATTTACACCTTGACATAAAGAATTTCCTCAGTTAGAACTTAATATTCCAAAGAGGACATGGTTAATCAAGAGTAGTGACTTCCAGTTTACTGGAAGGCTTAAAGCAAAGACTGCATAGCCGTTTAGGTATATAGTGAAGACAATTCTTCTAAATGTATGTGTGTAGGAATAGCCTCTGGGTTCAATTTCACTTCTGATATCCATTAACATATGTTATGGAATATCCTCTTATTTGAATATCTTTCCTGCTTTTTTGTGGAGATTAAATATGCCTACTATGACACATTATGTACCATATTCTTTGATTACCTGGAATCTTAGAATTTTAAAGTAGGAAAGGATATGAGGAATCTACTTCCAACTTCATATTTTTTCAAATGAGGAAATTGAGTCCAGGGGAAGTGAAATCATTTTGTCAGATTTATGTAACTAGAAACAGAAGAAGAATCTGTGTAATATGACGCTGGTACTCTCACTGCTTCAGAATGCTGCTTTTCCTGTAAATCAGTTCCACTACTTGTAAAAGGGACAATTTTTATCCACTACCTACCTCGAAGTCCTCTGAAAATTTGTGAACTAATGCCTAATGACCTTTTCCCTACTTAGATTAAAGGGATTATAAGAAATATGTGCCATACAACTCTCAAATTTTGTAATTCTGTGAAGCAAGAAAGAGGAAGTATTCTGACTCTATTTTAAAGGTCTGTGGATGTTAAAGGGTATTTTAAAATAACTATCTAGAAAGAATACTTAAAAAGTAAGTGGGGTTTTTTTACCTCACTTTTCAAATTCCCAATTTTTTCTTCTCCCTGAACATTTGTTGTTTTATGTCAGTTAGATTTCTTTCTGTCTAGGAGCATAAACAAAGATATATATTTTTTCCTCTTGATGATTGTCATCACATAATATTAATGCAAAGATTTCACCTCCCCTGTTAACAGTAACTCAAAAAGCCCTTATTAGAACAGGGGTGAGGAACTTGCAGCCTCGAGGCCACATGCGGCCTTCTAGATCCTTGGGTGAGGCCTTTTTGAATGAGTCTAAATTTTACAGAACAAATCTTTTTATTAAGGGGATTTGTTCTGTGAAGTTTGGATTCGGTCAAAGAGCTGCACTTGAGCATCTAGAGGGCCACATGTTATAACAATGTCACCGGACTGCTAAGTGAAACCGTTGCCCAGGGGTCACCTTTGTAAGGACAAATAGCAATACTTCGGTTGTATCAGAACTTTAATTAAAAGATTATCATAAAGTAACAACATCTAGGCTACTTACTATGGGCCTATGTAACCTGGGAGAAGACATGTAAACCCTCTGGACCTTAGGGGTAGTTAAATGGCACATGGGACAGCACTATGTCTGGAATCAGAAAGACCTGATTTGAAATTTGGCCTCAGACACTTATTAGTTTTGTGACTTTGTCCAAGTCATTGTTTGCCTCAGTTTTCTCACCTACAAAAAGGGGAAAGTACTCACACCACCTCCCAAGATTGTTGTGGAAACAAAATAATACTTGTAAAGCACGTCACAAACCTTAAAAGGCTATATAAATTATTCTTATCCTTACTATTAATTTTTAATCTGTTAAGTGATGTAATTGAACAAGATAATCTTTAAGGACACTTCCAGCTCTAAATGAAATGATTTAGTACTAATGTATTACATTTCTACCCTACCCTTGAAGCCATAACCATAATGATGTGATGAGGAAGCTGAACATTTGTACTGGGACTCTGAAATTTACAAAAAAAAAATGGCACTTTTCCATCATCATTGAAGCTACTTCACTTTACTGTTTTTTATAATTTTTGTATTATTTTAATATCATGAATTACACAGTTGATATGAGATTGGATTTCCTATGTCTCAACACAATTACTAGTAATAGCTTTGCCTGCAAGATGGGTGGGTGCTTCTGATTTGCAAGGGCCTATTCCCATTGAAAACCTGAGGTACAGAAGGTTTTTAATGGCTCACGCAAGTTAGAATGAGCCTCAAGGAAATTCTGGTCTATCACTCCTATCACTGGGCCATAAAATAAGAACATGCCACTTGTTTAGGGACAATGAGAATCTGGAGTGAAAAAGTACTAACCTAATACCTTCAGTCCCCCAAGTTTGTGCCAGAAAGTCTGAGTAATTTACCTTGACTTCTCTAAAATCCATTCTCTAGTATGAACATATTTGCCAATATTCCAATATTATGTATTTAGTACCCTAGAATTCCAGAATTATAAAATATCATCTACTTTGTGTTTTCTTATTATTCTTTGTGCTTTTTTTATTTCTGAATTTGCATCCCTTTGCAAAACTAATCTACAGGCCTGACATACATTATTGATTTCAAGAAATATTTAGATTCCAAAAACGTTGCAGCCAGAAAGGACCTTAGTGTCCATATATCTTACTCATTTCACACATGGTCATACAGCTAGTGTCCAACCCAGAACTAGGCCTTAGGATCTTATTCCCAATCCAGGTATGTTCCTACTGTATCACACTAAGTAACAGCATTAGGAGGACTGTTTCTCAATATCCCAAACTGCAGTCATTGCACAAAAGCCTTGTAGCCTAAGACAAGAGCAGAAAGATGGGTTTTATCGAGAAAAAAATGTTAAGCTCTCCCTATTGAGAGAGAAGTTGCCTTAAAAGAGAAAATTAATCTTGTGATAGAATTTCAAGTTTGTACACTGTGGTGACAATTAGTTAAAAATTAAAAACTTCATTGAAGCTGACTGTCCTTTTTTTCATCTACATGACCCAAAACAAGTACCTTGAATTGTGTTATTTTGGGATTGAATTATTTCATGAGAGCCTTGATAACAAATTCATACTGGTTTCAATATGTCCTCCTGCATCCCTCTCCTGTTTAGCTACCTCAAGACAACACATAGTACATGGTGAGAAGAAACAGTACCAATTTAATTAGCATCCTTGACCCTTCCAAAAGTACTTTTATTATTTATAAAACTGATTTAATAGGTCAAACATTAAATATTTTGTATTATTGCAATGTCGTGTTGCACAGGGTGTTGAGAAAGTCATTCTATGTGGCATGCAAGTTTTTAATATATATGCAAACAGCAATAATGAAATCTGTCTGGTCTGAACATAGTCAAGTGAGATTCCATCTCCTTTCAACAATACTGACTGCCAAGGGTAAAGAACATTTACTGTAACTCATATTTTAACTCCCTCTGAACTTGCCGCCCACACAGGAAACTGCTTGGAACAGGTGGTCCAAAAAGCTGGCTGATTATGTCTGGCTCAACTCATAGTGTTTGTGGGCTACTGACTCACTGAATAATTATGAGACTAAACAAAAGGCTCTCAGATAAGCTCTAAGTCAAGGAACTGAAAAAGTCAAGGTGTAGAAAATGACGATCGGATACTCTGTTCAAAATAAGTTGAGGACCATATGCTTGCTGAGAAACAAGGATCTCTTGTCTTATATTGTGCTCTCCCTTCCCCCATCCCACCCTCAGCACCCAAAGAAGGCTGATGGGATCATAACGAGAAACATTAGGTGACAGATTTGTGCTATATCTTGAGTTTTAATGAGTGGGTCTCAATATAGCAAATGTCCTATTTATAATAGAGTTCTTCACAGACTGTTCAACATTAATACAATAGTCTACTGTCCTTTTAGGTTGTGAGTTCTCTGAGGGCAAGGATTGCAGCTGATTTGATCTTGTCATCATTCCTCCAAAGTCTAATACAGAGTTTTGCAAAAAATTTCACAGTTCCATGGAAGTTGTTTCCCTACTATGGACACTTTTGTCTGGGTACCCGCAGTTAGGTCCTTGAGAGAGTCACGCGAATCAAACTGCTCAAGTAAAAGAATTCAATACTATTAAGGTAGCAAGAGGCATTAAACATGTGCTGACAAAGAGGCAGAGAGGTAAGCGAAAAAACTGGTGATTTCCAACATGAGACTCAAGGTTTGTCAGGACAGTGACTTGGGCTTCTGCTTCAGGTTATAAATCTCAAGATAAAAGTGATCACACCTATTCTCCCAGTTTATCGATGCAGGAGGTAATTTTGTAACCTGGGAAATTCTTCGCCTCCCCAGGTGAAGACTCTTTTTCTCTCTGTCCCTCTTCCTCTCTGTGTCTCTCTCTGTGTCTCTGTCTGTCTGTTTCTCTCTGTCTTTTTCTGTCTCTCTGTCACTCTTTTTCTCTCTCATGCACACACACACACACACACACACACACAATCATCCACATGTACTTTTTCTCCAATTCTCAGTTCTCATTAAGGAACACTACACTACTCAGGTCAGATATGGAAAACATTTGAGAAATGGGTGTGTAGGTAACATAGTCAATTTTGTACTATGTTTATTTTGTCAAATATCTTTGACCTTCAGAACCAAAAAAAATGGCTTAACAGGGAATTTTAATTTAGTTGGTCAGTTTCTAACAGACTTAGCCTTTTATTCAGGAAAGGAAAAGTTCCAAAGAGACCACCCAGTGTGAATTTAGTGTGTGTGACTGACTGATTATAATAGGCTGGAGAAAGAAAGAGAGAGAGAGATATGAGATCAGTGTAAGAAGCTGGGTATTCCTTGAGTTTTAACAGATCACTTTTTTCCCCTATTTCTTTTGATCTTTCTTTAATACCAACAGGCATTATAAATGCCTTTTTTCAATAGTTTCCTCCTTTTCTTCCTTTAGTAAATAAAATTTAAAGTCTCTTCTTTCAGATGATGATTATGTAGTGGCTTCTGTATTCACCGTTGGCCTATTTTTACTCATGAACTTTTTGGTGATTTTTCACTTAAGAAACTTATCATTTAAGTACTTCCCAAGAAATCATAACCATATAAAACAAAGCTTATTTCAATAGTATAAATTTTCTAATGATGTCGATGCGGGTCATCTCTTCATGGATGCAGGTCATACCTGCATCATGACCTGGGTACCCCCTCTAAAACTTGATGAATGGTGTTTCATGGTATGGCTATTGCCAAAAATTTTATCATCCTTTGACTAACATAGTGATGACCCCTCTCCAAATTTTGTTAAGCTAGACAATACATATATAACCTTATTGAGCCTGGAATTGAAACTCTTGCAGCTGGGCAGAATTTTCCGAAGTCTGTGCGTCACCACAATACCCTTTAAGAATCCAGAGTCCCCTCTGGATCATAAGAAAGCATTAGAGGAGAAATTTGGTGGAAAAATAAAAATAGTGGCTGGCATTAATATAGCATTTTATGCCTTGCAAAATACTTGGTGCACATTATCTTATTTAATTCATGCAACAAATCACCAGAGAAATTACTACTTATTGTTACAGCCATTTTTAAGATAAGGAGTTTGAGTCTCAGAAAGGTAAATGAGGTTACCCACTGTCATAGAGTGAATAATGAAAGATCAGAGGCAAAAATGCAAACCCAGATTTCTTCTGCTTTCAAATCCTAGACAGCTCCTTGTTTATCAGTCAGAACAATTTCTTGAATTTAACATCCAAACTGGAGAAATAATATGCATTTTGGTCACCCCTAATCTGTTGCCGAAGTCTGTTGATTTCACCTTCATAATGTTTCTTGAATCAAAGAAATGCTTGAATCAAAGGTCAATGACAAGAGCTTTGACAAAGCCTATGTGGTCCTGGGACAATTCTTGGTTCCCGGAAAAAGATGAAGACCTCTCCTGGGAATAGATCAAAGATACCTGCGGAACCAGTGCCAAACAATCTTAGGAGTGCTTTAGCTGTCTTTGAGAATGGTATGATGCCTTCTTGTGAGCCCTGTGCCTGTAGGTTAGTTCCCTTTTGCTCTGAAAATGGGTCTTCATCCATTTAGTTAGCACCACCAAGAGGGAAATGCTGTTCTTCCCTCCCTTTCCACACCCTAACAAGAGGAAAGATTTTTGAGGCAACCTCTATTTTCCCCTCATCACCATCATTTTGACTCAGACCTCCTTACTGGCACCTCAGCACGCCTCCTGTCCCATAAATTTCAATGACTATAGTTATTAGGTTCTCTGGAAGGGTCCCTGGAGAGGCCTCTCTACTCCTTAAGTCCCTATTTCTGGTCTCTTTTATGTCATTTGTATAAACTTTGGAAGAAGGACATCTACTGCCATTGTGAAGAGGGTTTTTTTTTTAATCAATAAAGTCAACAGTCTTGGTGGGGAGAGGCACCAGGCATTCTACTATGCACTTCACAAATATAATTTCACTTTGTCCTCAAAATAACCCTGGGAGGTAGGTTCTATTATAATTTCCATTTTTCAGATGAGGAATCTGAGGCAGACAAATATTAAGTGACTTGTCTAGGGTCACACAGTAAATGTCTGATACTAAGTTTGAACTCAGGTTTTCCTAATTGGAGGTCCAATGACCTATCCATTCCACTATCTAGCTGTCTCAGGTAATGGCGTCTTCTCATATCTCCTCTTTGGGGCCATGCTTAATTTTTGTAATTTTGCAATATACACTTTTGATTTTTTTTTAGTTACTGGTCTTTGCATTTCCATTGTTGTAGCTATTAGGTTTATTATTTTCCTGGCTCTTCTTACCTCACTGCATCAAGTCATGCAATTCTTTTGATGCTTATCTATAGTCATCATATTCATCATTTCTTACAGCACAGTAATATTCCATTACATTCATGTACAAAATTTATTTATCCATTCCTCTATCAATGAGATGTATTTTGTTTCTAGTTATTTGCTATCACAAAAAGTAGTGCTAAAAATATTTTGGTGCATATGGGAACTTTCTCCTTATTAATGACTTTCTTGGGATATATGCCTAGTAGTACAGTCCCCGGGTCAATGGATATGTACATTCTAGTCACTTTATTTGCATAATAGCAAATTAGTTTCCAAAATAGTTGTATTGACTCATAATTCTATCTTCCTACAAGCCTCAAATAATGATTTTTCTCATCTTCTGTTTCCTATATCTCCTACCAATATCTGTAAAAGGTAAAGATTTGCTTCTCTTCCATTGTTTCTTAGGGTATAATCTTAAACATTAAAGTTGCACGCTCACTTTGAATTTATAGTGGAATATAGCATAAGATGTTGGTCTAAGCCAGATTTGTGACAGACTGATTTCCAGTTTTGACAGCATTTTTTTTTATCAAAAATAATTATTTCCTAAGTAATTTGTTTTCAGGTTCAACATACACCGTACTGTGTCGTATTGTTTCTGATTGTCCCTTATGTAATTGGTTCCATCTATTTACTTCTCTATTTTTTAAAAGCAATATCAAATGTTTTGGATGGCTATTGATTCATGATATAGTTCAAGTTCTGGAAGTACTATTTCCCCCTTCATTCCTTTGTGTTTTTTCATTGTTTATCTTGATACCCTAAGACTTTTATTTCTCCAGGTGAATTTTGTCATTTAATAGAATTCTATAAAATGTTCTTTTTGAAAGACTCTGATCAGTATAGCACTAAAACTATAAATAAATTTTGGTAGTATTATCATTTTCATTATATTGGCACAGTCCATCCATAAACAATAAATTCTTCCAGCTATAAAGTGTTATTTATTACTTTAAGGAGCCTTTTAAATTAAAACTATATATGCATTTTGAGTGCTTTGGTTGGTTCTTGTCTAACTGTTTTATAGTTCTTTTGACTGGTATTCTATTATTACTTCTTGGATTTCATTATTTATGACGAAACATTTGTATATTTGCTATGTAGAAATGATGTCACTTTTTGAGGGTTTAAAATAAACAGCCTGAAACTTTCCTTAAACTATTAATTATCTTATTTTGTGTCTTTGCTGATTCCCAAAGATTTTCTAAATAAACCAATATATCAAAAACAAATAAGAATAGATTTATCTATTCTTTGCCTATCTTTATAACTTTATTGCTATTGATATCATTCCTAGAACTATATCAAGGAATAGCAGAGAGCGATGGCATCCTTCTTTTACTCCTGTATTTATTGGGGAAGGTTCTATTATATCTCCATTGCAAAAGATGGTTGTTTTTTGTTTTATAAATACATTTTATGATATTGAAAAGCTCTCTTTATACCTACAGTTTGAGTAATGTACTTTTTCCGAGGGATTTAGCTACATCTCTTAAGAAAATTACATAGTTTCCAGTGTTTTTGCTTTTTGATATGAATATGTTGTTTTCCTCATGTTGAATTATCCTTACCTCATTCCTCTAGATTCATATTGTTCAATTTGATTTCCTCAATGAATTGTCATAGTCTGATTGGCAGGTTTTTAAATTTATTTTTGAATTAATATTCATTGATAATATTGGGCTATAGTTCTTTGCTTTATGCTTGTCTTGTTTAGTTTGTAGGACTTTATTTGACACATAAAAGGAGTCTCTTAGTGTTTTTTTTCTTTCTGAATTTTTATGAATAACTTGTGTAATATTGGTACTAATTTTACTTTAAAAATTTGATAGAATTCTCCTGTGAATGCAGCAGTGTTAGGACTTTTAATTTTGATAGTTCCTTTACAAGTGGTTCTATTTCATTATCTAAGGTTGGATTATTTATGATTTCTATTTGACCTTCTGTTAGTTTGGGCACTTTATATTTCTGAAGGCATTCCATCTCTTTCTTGTTCTCAATTTTGTTAGCATTTAACTGTGCATAGAAGGTTCTGATAATGCCTTTTTTCTTTAGGTTTTATTGTGATTTCACCTAATTCATTTCTTACCTAGCCTTAAATGACTGAATGAGTATTGCCTCAGAGAACTTGAGACCTGGGAAAGACCTTAGCTTAAAAAGGCCCTGCCACATCTAGGTTCATCTCCAGTCATCCTGACCTCTGTCTTGCCACTGGACTCAGATGACCCTGGAGGAGACAGTGAGGTTGATGACTTTGCACACTTAAATCCCCACTTAAATCTAATTCATTTGCTATCCTCTTGCTATCATTGGTCTTCTTCTAGAATGAAGGATAAACAACAATCCGTGAATAGTAGTAGTTGCCCCGTAAGGACCCAGCTGTCCAGCTCCAGTTGGGCAATGTTCCTCCCTCATTCCCTCTTTTCCCTCTGTCCACGTGAGGAATCATAATTTTACATGTGGGTGTTCTGCCCCCAAAAATATAACATTTGATCACTGAAACTTTGCAAGATATCTCAGAGGACAGATTATTTTTCTCTTCCTTATTTATTCTATCTTTAAAAACAAACTGTGATAATTAACTCTTTTGTCCCGTGTAGTTTCATATATGATTTCTTGAAATAGAGTTCCAGAAAAGAAAGCTTTGATAAAGCCCATTGAGATTCAAATGGAGCTATTTGACCATGCCTTAAACACAAATCACTCTGGCTCTCACTGACTGGTCAATAATAGGTCCCAGACCAAGCCTCACTTTCTCATTATTTACTTTTGATGGTTTAGCAAAGACCTGCACAACTTGTAAACTTCTTGAGGCCAAAATAGTTTAGAGATGGCTAGTTGCTGCAGGTCATGTGACAGCTACTCTAAATGTTCTGGCAGGCTGCAAGCAGACCACAGGTCTTATGTTATATAGGCCTGGCTGAGAGTAAGTATAAAGAGCAATTGTTTCTGTTCTAGCCAGAAACCCTGGGGGTTTTCCCACCAGTTTGATTTTTTTTTTCTTCGAGTAGACAAACTAGGTCATCTTTTGCCTCATTCCTTGCTTAGCTGTAAATCACTGAATGAGTGTTGCCTCAGAGAACCCAAGATGTAGGAAACACCTTAGCTTAGAAAGGCCATGGTCTCCCATTGCATCTGGGGTCATCTCCAGTCATAGTGACCTACGTCTTGCAAATGGATTCAGGTGACCTTGAAGGAGAGAGTGAAGCTGATAACTTTGCACAACCATGCCTCACTTAAATCCAATTCATTTGCAAGTCAAGACATTACCCTCTTGATATCATTGTCCTTTTCAAGAATGCAAGATAAACAACAATGCTATTTTGTTTATTTACCTTCTTTACAATAACTATTCTACTTCAAGACCCATCTCTTAGTTTTATTTATTATTTCTGTAGTCTGTCTTTTAGTTTTACCATTTTTCTTTCTTCTCTAATTTTTAGCATCTCCTCTTTTGTACAATTTGTAGTTTGTTTATGTGTTGGCTCGATAATTTTTCAGAATGCTGAGTGAGTGTGGTAGAGATTACTTATTACCTCCTAAGCTTCTTTGTTTCTGGACCTATCAGGACAGCTGTGATTATTTCATATTCAGCCTCATCTGAAAGTAAACGTTTAACTGTTTTCAAAGATAGAAGAAAACAATGAGGAAATCAGCACATTTATTTTTCATTCACTTTGAACTTCTTTCCATTCTGACTTAAAGGATTTATCATGTATTTTAAATGACTGCAATTCCAATTGTTTGTATATAAAATAAGAAACATAGACTAAAGTAGAACAGAGGACAAAATATCTTCAACTAGAAATGGAACTTGGGTTATCAAAATTAGTTTGAATCCAGAAGTTGAAGCCCATGTGTTTCGAAATCTATGTCCTTGACCCATCATTTGAAATTCATTTTCTCTAAATTTTCCATTGAACATTCCAAAAAGAATAAAGGAATTCTCACTCACAATCTAAACTATCCTAATTCCCCACACAATGACACATTTATCTTTTCTATATTGCCTTGTGGCATAGAATGCTCTCCCAGTATTTAGATTAATTCTGGAGAATCATCCCATTTGTTTTTTCCTGGATAAAATTAGAAATTAGCATTCTCTTATTGTATTCAATAATATGCAAGAGGCCTCTTTCTTGTTTACTTCATACATTGCCTTGAAAACAAAGCTTACCTTAACTTCAATGGATGCTTTCTGCCTCAATCAACTCTGTCAGAAATACCATAAGATGTGGGGTGGGAAGGGAGAAAGGAAGCAGATTTGGAATGCACAGTTTTAAAATCAAATGTTAAAATTGTTTTTATACATTACCAAGGAAAAAATTTAAAAATAAATAAGTGGGGAGCCAAGATGGCAGCTGGAAAGCAGGGACTAGCATGAACTCCCCACCAAATCCCTCCAAAAACCTATAAAAAAATGGCTCTGAACCAATTCTAGAACTGCAGAACCCACAAAATAGCATAGGGAAGCAGGGATCTAGCCCAGGACAGCCTGGATTGTCTCTGGGTAAGGTCTATCCCACATGGAGCTGGGAGCTGAGCGGAGCAGAGACCAGCAGGGGCAGCGTGGACTGCCCAGATCGGGAGCTGGGCACAGCATGCCCTAGCTCCCTGAATCTGTGAGCTGCGGCAGTTACCAGACTTCTCGACCCACAAACACCAAGGACAACAGAGTAGGTTAGTGGGAGAAGCTGCTGGGGACTGGGATAGAGTTTGCAGTTGGGCCAACGCCCCTGGGGCAGCGGAGGTGGGGCAGCTACAGAAGTGCAGCTGCAGTTGCTTCTGGCCCCAGGCCCACCTGGTGGGAGGAATTAAGTGGCACATCAGAGCAGGAGTGAAGAGCCTGCTGAAGATCTAGGTCCAGTCCAGGTTGGGGGTTCTAGGAGAAGGAGGAGTGCTGGTGAGGCAGAGCTGGCATATCCCCCCAAGGCTTCGAACATAGAACTCTTTAGTCTACAAGCACTCATATC
>CM053622.1:513786963-513822819 GCA_028646595.1 Phalanger gymnotis
CAGATGACAAAACTAAAGTTTAAAGGATGTTACCAGAGGATCCAGAAGTAATACATAAAGGAATTTTAGTTTCAACCCCTTTCTTTTCTGAGTGAGGAAACTAAGGTCCAGAGAGGTTATGACTAGGCTAAGGTCATGTAATAGCTAAGTAGCAAAGACAGGACTTAAACTGAATCTTCTGACATAAAACTAAGTGCTTTTTTATGATTACTGTGGCTATTTCCTCATTTCAAGATCACACAACTTGCAAGCAGATAGAATGAGAGTATTCTGGTAAGAACTATAAACTAGGCATTCTCACTCAAAGTCCAGTACTCTTTCCTCTATTACAGACTCAAAAACTACTAAAAAAACTCATTGATACTCCCTGCAAATCTACCACCAATGTGACTTTCAACATTTATCATAATATCTCTTCACCATCCCCACTGTCTCATGTTTCTCTGAGATTTTCCTGCTCTCCTCCACTCCAGCTGTGAAACACTAACTTCCCTACATTTATGAGATCATTTTCTGACCACTTTCCCCCTTTAAGACTTCTCAAAATTCATCCCCTTCCTTCCCCAGGATAGCTTTCTAACTTGGGAAAAGAAAACAAGTGATTGTGCCCAAGAAGGTCAGAAAATGTGTATGTTATCCTTTGTGTGCTCTGGTCTGCTTCTGTCTGGAGTATTGTGGTCAGCATCACATTTTTAGGAAGTCTATTAACAAGGCAAAGTATATCATCAGAGGGGGATCAGGATGATAAAAGGACTAGAGACTATGCTATATAAGTACCTATTAAAGGAACCAGGAATATTTAATCTAGAGAAGAGAACACATATGCAGGAGCTCTTAACAGAGAGTTCAAGAAATTTTTTTAAAATTTAACAATAGTATTTCAGCATAACTGGTTTCCTTAATAAATCTATGTATTTTATTTTATGCATTTGAAAACATTATTTCAAGATTTACGTTAATCGTAAGAAAAACTTCCTAACACTTATATCTTTTCGAAAGTGGAATGGGCTATCTTGGTAGGTGGTAGAGTACCCCTCCCTGGATCTATAAGCGGAGGCTGGATTACCACTTGTTTGTGATATTATAGACTACATTAATGTTAAGGTATAGATTGGGATGGGTGGCAGCTGCATTCCATTACAGATCTGAGAATCTGTTATTTTGTGAGTTGGGGACAGAGCTGTAAAGAGTACTTGGAAATGCAAGTTATGAAGGTGGAGGGAAGTGAGACAGTGACATATAATAATGAATGAAGACACTTCTTCCTCACTGGGTTATCAGTTCCCCTGACCTATAATTAGTTACTCAAAAGAATGACTATACTAAGATGAAAGGTAGTTGAATTTTTTTTTACATTTTTTAAATCCATTTTGAACTTAAGATATAAAAAGTGGGGGGACTTTTGAATATACACAGCAAAACATAGAAAAATCAATATAAAACCATGAATTTCCATTTTGGACTGTTTGCTTAAAAAAAAACCACCACTACATACTGTTTTCAAAGCTGCCTTGCTTTTCTGTACTTCCTGCTGCCTTGCTTTTCTGTACTTCTTTCTAAGCTTTCTTTTTTTTCCTTTATGCACTATTTTTTCTCCCTCCCTCCCTACCCTGCCCTAGAAAAGGCTACAATTGAATACACACACATACACACACACACACACACACACACACACACACGCACACACACACGTACAGAAAGTTCATCTCACTTTCATTATTTCATTCAAGCCTTTCCATGTTTTTTTTTCTAAAGTTAACCAGTTCATCACTTCTTGTAACACAGTAGTATTCCATAACAATCATATACTACAACTTGTTTAGCCTTTCCCCAGTTGAAGGGCATTTATCATTTTAGCCAGTCTGTGTGTAAGATGATTTTTCTAAGTTATTTTAATTTGCATTTCTCTAATTAATAATGATTTAGAGCATCCTTTAATATGACTATACATTTCTTCATAAAAAACTGCCTGTTCATATCCTTTGACCATCTATCAATTAGGGAATGACTTGTATTCTTAAAAATTTGACAATTTTTTTTAATATATTTGGAGAAACAAGACCTTTATCTGAGAGATTCCCTATGAAAAATTTTTCCTAATTTTTCTTCCTTCTAATCTTGTCTACACTGGTTTTATTTTTAAAACCTTTTTAATTTATTGTAGTTAAAATTTTATTTCCATTTTATACCTCACGATGCTCTCTATTACTTATTTATTCATGAAATATCCTTTTATCCATAAGTTTGACAGTGAATGTGTTCCATGCTCTTCTAATTTTCTTGTAATATCTCCTTTTATATATTATGTATCCATTTTGACCTTACCTTAGTAAAAGGTGTAACATATTGCTCTATGCACAATTTCTGCTAGACCGCTTTTCAGCTTTCTCAAATTTTTTTTACCAAAAAATGAATTCTTATCCTCAAAACTTAAATCTTTGCATTTATCAAAGACAAGATTACTATAATCCCTTACTACTACATATTATATGTCTACTCTGTTCCGCTGATCTAACTTTCTATTTCTTAGCCAGCATCAGATAGCTTGATATTTGTTTTATAATATAGTTTAAGATCTGGTACTGCTGAACTTCCTTCCTTTACATTTTTTCCTATTAGTTTTGTTGACATTCCATTTTGTTGATCTTCCAAATGAATTTTGTTATTATTTTTTCTAACTCAATAAAATGATTTGTTGGTAATTTAATTTGGATGGCATTGAATAAATAGATTAGCTAGGTAAAATTAATATTTTCATTATATTGTCTTTGCCTACCCATGAACAATTAATATTTCTCCAACTATTTAAATCTGACTTTTTTGTATAATGTATAATGTATCATGTAGTTAGCCTGTAGGCTAGCTGTAGTTCCTGGGTCTGTTTTGGCAGACGTACTCTCGGGCATTTTATAGTGTCTGCAGTTATTTTGAATGAGGTGTCTCTTCTTATCCATAGCCACACCCTGGGACAGTATTTGGTCAGACCAGTGGAGTACAACATCCCAAGACAGCAGAAGGTCCTTCAGTCTTTCCCTATTCAGCTATCTGCCCCCCGCACTGGGAGGTGAGAGTTCCTAAGGCCCAGGCTGCCTCCCACCTAGCTTCCTCCAAGGTTTGTTATTTGTTGATTCAGCAGAGTCTACCTGGTGATGTTGGCACTTCACTCTGACCAAACCTCAGCCTCTGGAAGTCCAGTTTTTCCTGAGATCCTCCGAAATTGTCTTAGGAGGACAACTGCTTTGCCCCAATTTTTATTTATTTCTGCTATTCTATTCTCACTTTGAGGTGATGCTCTGTCTTTTTGTGGGGGAAATTTGGAGAGCCTGGAATTTTCTGACCTACTCTGCCATCTTCCCAGAATCCTTTGCACCTGAATAATTTTAACAAATATTCTTGAATGAGGAAATTAGGTTCCTTAAACTATGAATTAGATGGGTCATTTCTAAGTCTAATAAATTCTAGGTTTCTGAACATATTATTCCAACAGTAAATTGTACAGTCTCTGCTTTTATATTAATTAACAATTCCACTAGAATGTGGTTAAGCAAGAAAAATGGTATCTAGGGTTGTTGTGAGACTGAAATGAGTTATTATTTGTAAAACACCTTGCAAACCTTGAAGTACTATGTAAATGATATGATTGTTCATAACTCAGATAAAAGGTCTGTGATTATTTTGTTTGTTCAGAATTTAGCCCAGTAAGAATTTTGTGGGGGAGATGGTAATGTCAGTTTACTGAGAGATTCAGTATGTTGGAAATTTTTAAATGGAATTTTGTTGAGTATCCCTGAATATTAATGATCCAAATAGTCTTTGCCTCCCAGAACCATCTCTATTTTATGGTGCAAAGTGTAAAAATGTAGGCCTGGAAGTGTCATTGATTGATCTTGGACAAATAAATTCACTTCTCTCAGTGGTGCTCTGAATAAGGCCTGGGCCTGGAATCAGGAAACCTTAAGTTCAAATCCAGCCTCAAACACTGTGTGACCCTGGGTAAGTCCTTTAACCTCTGTGTGCCTCAGTTATCTCAACTGTAAAATGGAGCTAATATTAGCATCTACGTCCCAGAGGATCAAATGAGAAAATACCTATAAAGCACTTAGCACAGTGCCTGACTCATTGTAGGCACTGAAAGAACTTTCGTTCCCTCTCCTCATCTTCTCCCCATGCCACTATGAGCCACCATTTCTTCATTTCCATGATGGAGCAGTATGAAAACATAGGGGCAAATTGCAGGTCTTCCTTTTACTAATGTGTGACCTTGGAAAACATTTTCCACATTATAAAAACATAATAAATTAGATCCAGAGTGGGAAGGACCCCAAAGGCCATTTAGTCCTACTCTTTCACTTTCACAGAAAAAGAAAATGAGACCTAGGGAAGTACAATACAATAGGAATCTAAGGTAGGATGCCAACCCAAATCCTCTGCCTTCAGACCTACTCTCTCCATTGTACCATGCTTCCTTCTATACCTCAAGTCACCAAAGAAGTTTTTATTCTTGCATAGAAGCATAATCATTTCAACTCTCAGAATCTCAGCCTTTTTCATGTCTCCATTGTGAGAGTTTGAATTAAATGACCTAAAAGTTCTCTTTCAACATTAAAATCCTATGGTTTCCCCCAAGTTAACAGAGAGATGTTAAAAAAATACTAAACTATCAAGGGAATGCCCATCAGCTGGGGAATGGCTGAGCAAGTTGTAATATATGAATGTAATGGAATACTATTGTGTTATAAGAAATGGAGAAGATATAGACTTCATAACAACCTGGAAAAACCTACATGGTATAATGCTGAGTGAATGGAGCAGAACCAGGAGAACATTATACACAACCACAGATATATTGATTCTGTGATGCCTAACATTTATAGACTTGGCTCTTCTCAGCAATACAAGGTTCAAAGAGAAGTCCAGAGGACTCGTGATGGAGAAAGCTATCACATCCAGAGGAAGAACTATGGAGGCAAACTATTTGCTCTCTTTTTTATCTCTTTTGTTTTTGTTCTTTTTTTGGTTTTGTTTCTTCTTTCTCATGATTCATTCCATTGGTCATAATTCTTTACAATTTGACTATTGTGTAAATAACTTTAATGCAAAGTTATATATAGAGAATGTATTGGATTCCATGCCATCTTGGGGGGGGGTAGGCAGGGGAAGAAAAACCTGGAACTCAAAATCATGCAGAACTGAGTGTTGTAAACCTAAAAATAAAAAAAAAAAATCTTAATTTTTTAAAAAAGAGAATACTAAACTTCTAGTAGGAATGTAGGATAAAATTTGAAACTTTTCAAAGAGAGGCTTAGAGGAATGAATCCTTTCCTTCAATCACCACCAATACAAACCAACCCACATTTTACTAAACTAAGTTTGATGGTGGATTTCACATCACAAAATGGCAAATATACTAGCCTTAGGTCAGAACTCTCAAGCTTGAGTTCCAGTTATATTGCTAACAGCAGTGTGATCTCTGATAAATTACTTAATTTTTCTAGGCCTTAGTGTCCTCATCTATAGAATGAGAACAAGAATATCTACCCTGCCTCCCTCACAAGGTAAATTCAATTCTGTTCAATTAAGTAAGGACTTATTTTATGCTAGGCACTTAGGATACAAAGATAAAAATAACATAGAGCATTCCATCAAGTTAGAGAGTGGAGAATATATCAAGTATATAGAAGAGAATAATACAAAATAATAGACGAAGTACTTTCAGAAAATTTTAGGACAAAGGAATATTTTCAACTGGAGGGAACAAGGAAGACTTCAACAGGAGGTGACACCTGACCAAGCCTTTAAAGAAGCACAGGACTCTGAAAAACAGCAATGATGATGAGAGGTGTTATAGACATGTGGGAAATGCATAAAGATACTGATAGACATGTTAAATTTTTGAACAATTAAAAGTCCAGTTTGACAAGAATGTAAACTATGAGGAAGAAAATAATGTGAAACAAAACAGGAAATTCAATACAGGGCCAGACTGTGACATGAAAGCTGAAAAATTTATATATGCACATAAGGATATGTGTATATGTCCTTTTTGTTGTCCAGTCATTTCAGTCATGTCCAATACTTTGTGACCTTATTTGTGGTTTTCTTGGCCAAGATACTGCAGTGATTTGGCATTTCATTCTCTAGCTCATTGTACAGATGAGGAAACTGAGGCAAATAGGGTTAAGTCATTTTCCCAAATGTCACATAGCTAGTAAGTATCTGAGAGCAGATTTGAGCTCATGAAGAGCAGTCTTCCAGACTCCAGGCCTAGCACTCTATCTACTGCACTACCTGATTGCCCATACTCCTAGGACTTATTTTAGATAGAGAAATAGAAAGATAGTTTATATATATGTGCGCGCACATGCACACACAAACACACACACACACACACACAATATCCTAAAGGAGGATATGGTGTCTGCTGAACATATGCAAGCATCCTCAAAGCTTAAAAATGTACTATACTTGCACATAACTATACTATATATACTATATAGCATATAAATATACTATACTTGCATATAATTATATAGTACATTCCATATTACACATATTATATAGACTATGTATATATACTTAGGGACTGTCTTCTTTTGTTTCCATGATACCATTCTTGTTCCCTTTCTATTCATTCTTCCATCACATACATGTGGGTAGCTCTCCAGGTTTGGCACTAGGACATATTATTCTTTTCTTTTGATCATTTTTGTTGGATCTCTGGTCACCATGAAATATTTCCTCTTTCTGTTGAATGCAGCACCACCCTCCCAGTTACCTAGGATTGAAAGGGTTAAAATTTTTAAATCATTTTTGCTTTTTTCCTTTCTCTCATTCCAAGACATTTTTCCACATAATAGTGGTGAAATTGAAAATATTCCTTTCATCCAAAAATTTTCCTAAAGCATTTGGTCTCTATTAGATTATGTGTACCTTATTTCACCATCAATATCTCTATTTGTATGTCTATCTATCTATCCATCTCTCTGTCTGCCTATCCTCAAGCGGATCATTGATCTAATTGATTCAGGAGCAATCTCCCACAATGCATATCTCATCCCATCCATCATTTTATATCTGCTGATTCTTGTTCATAATCTCCCCAAAGTTTGTCACAGGGGCTAGAGGCCTTCCTCACTTTATCATCACACTGTGAAGGTAACAGAAGAACATTCTAGCTTGTCCTCTGTCTTTTCTTGCTCTAGCTTCATCATCGTGCTTTCTTTTCTTTCTGTCCTTTGGCTATTTAATTTTCTCTTTGCTTCTTTAGGAGATAATCTGTAGTTGAATCTATCCTTGTATTTTGTATATTGGTCCTGAGATGTTTTAGCATTTTGCAGTTGTTTGTAGTGGGGTTACCCTCTCTATGAATATCTCTTCAATTTTATTATTGTTACTTGTATTATTGTTATAGAAATGCTATTGATTTTGAGGTGTGTATTTTATAGATTGCAACTTTGCTGAAATTTTTGTCCTAGTTAGTATCTTTGCTGATGCCCATAATATTTTTAAGTAAACCATTAATTTGTGCCTCATGTTCTTTTTATTTTCTTATTTCTATGGCTAACATTTCCAGAACTTTATTAATTATTAATTAATTAATTATTATTAACTAATTATTAATAATAGCGGAAATTGGTGACTTTGCTTTATTCTTGAATTAACAGGGAAAGATTCTAGTCTATCTCCATGGCATATCATTCTTGCTTTTAATTTTAGATAGATACTTTATCTGACATTAAAATAAGGTTCTTCTGTGCCAACACTTCATAAGTTTGTTTTTAGCACAAATGAATGTCGTATTGTCAAAGACTTATTTTCCATCTACTGAGATAATCATATGGCTTAATTTTTATGTGATTGCATTTTCCCAAAGTTAAACTGAACTTGCATAGCAGGTATAAATCCAACTTGGTGATAATGAATGATTACTTTCATGAATTTCTGCACTTTGTATGGCAGGATTTTATTTTAGAAATCTTAATCAATATTCATCAATGCCTTATTTTCATGTTATATACATCCATGATTTAGGTATGAGGACTATATTTGCCTCATGAAAAGATACTGGTGTAATCTTATGAAAAAATATTCTAACTCCCTATTGATTGGAGAGATACAAATTAAAACAATTCTGAGGTGCTACCTCAAACCCATTTGATTGGCTAATAGGACAGAAAAGGTAAATGACGAACGTTGGTTGGGATGTGGGAAAAAATGAGACATTAATGCACCGTTGGTGGAGTTGTGAACTGACTCAACCATTCTGTAGAGCAATTTGGAACTATGTCCAAAGGGCCATAAAACCATGCATACCCTTTGACCTAGCAATCCCACTACTAGGTCTATATCCCAAAAGAGATAAAAAACAAAAAGGAAAAGGACCTATATGTTCAAAAATATTTATAGTGACTCTTTTATGGGGGCAAAGAGTTGGAAATTGAGGGGATGCCCATCAATTGGGGAATAGCTGAACAAGTTGTGGTATGTGAATATGATGGAATACTATTGTAGTTTAAGAAATGATGACCAGAATGTTCTCAGAAAAACCTAGAAAGACTACTGTAGCATGATGCAAAGTGAAATGTACTGTGTAAAAAGTAATAGCAATATTGTAAGATGATCAGCTGTGAAGGACTTAGCTATTCTCAGCAACACAATGATCCAAGACAACTCTGAAGACTTAGGACTAAAAATGCTAACCATCCCCAGAGAAAGAACTGATGGTTTCTGAATACAGATTGAAGCATACTTTTTAAAATTTATTTTTCTTGAGGTGTTTTTTGTCTATATTTGCTTTCACAACATGACTATTGTGGAAATTTTTATGTGACTACACATATATAACACACGTTGAATTGCTTGCCTTCCCAAACACAGTGGGGGTGGGAAGGGAGGAAGGAAGAGAATTTGGGACTCACAGTTTTTAAAAATGAATGTTAAAAATTGTTTTTACATGTAACTGGGGAAACAAAAAATAGTAAAAAGGAAAAAGAAAGAAACAAAGGATACTAGTGAATACCTTTTTCTCAATTTTTGATAATTTGTTTAATATCAGTATTTTTTTTAAGGTTCGATAGATTTTTTTTCTGTAAATCCATCAGGAACAAGATAATTTCTTTGATATTTCCTTTGCAGCTAGTTCTTTCTCTTTTTCCATGTTTAGATCATTCAAAATCTCTATTCGATATTCTATTAGTTTGGATGTTTTATATTTCTGAAATGATTCATCTATTTCTTTTGAATTCTCAGTTTTGTTAAATGTAACTGTTCATAGGAGGTTGTAACTCTTTATTTCTTCAAGTTTGACTATTATTTCAGTTTGTTCATTTGTTATTTTGTTGGTTTGAGTTTCTCATCCCTTTTGTAAAAATCAGATTGGATAAAAATTTTAAATTTAAATATTTTTTTCCAAAGAACTAGACTTTCTATTTATTTGTCATTTCCATAGTTTTTTTTTCAGTCTATTTCTCCTCTAATTTTAAGTATTTCCTGTGCTTATTTTAGGTTTCTTTGTTTGTTGGCTTTTAAAAAAATGTCGATGTAATTTATTAATTTTCTCTTTTTCTATTTCCTTAATGTATGGTTTTTAGGGATATCATTTCCCCCCAAAATTAATATAACTACATCCCAGAAAATGATATATTGTCTCATCATTACCATTTTTTCACTATTATTAGTCGTTCCCATGACTTTTTCTTTAACTCGTTGTTTAGAATTTTATTATTGTCTCCATTTGAATTCATCATCTATTTATATTCTCTTATCTGATTACTATTTTGTGTTACAGTCAGCAAGACAAATTATTCACTATTCTACCTTTTTACTTTGTTTACAAAATCTCTGTACCTTAATATATTTTCGTAAATGTTCCATGTAGTTCTGAGAAATACATATATTCTTTAACAATCCCATTAAAAGATGCTATTAGAAGATTTATACGAGCTGATGCAAAAGAAGAAAAAAAATAACAATAAAGATAATCATCTTGGAAAGACTTAGCTACTGTGATCTATGATCAATGATCCATGATACAATGATTCATGACCATTTGAAAGGAATAATAATGAAAAATATTATTCATCTCCAGAGAGAGAACTGGTGAACTAATGATATTTTTTCACTTATTTTTCTTGCTTTGTTTTTCTTCTTTTTCCTTTGCCCCCCATCTTTTTTGTTTGTTTTACAAATCCCAGTTCCTGAAGATGATAAAGATGATAGAAGTCTTGCCCTATGGTAAGAATTTTCCTACATTCCTTATTGTTAATTTTTAATACTTACCTTTCCCATTATGTTTTTTTTTTCCTTTTTTGCCATGAAATCTTCTCTGTAGGTCACTGTTCCAACCTCTCTTCTAGAAGTCAGTTGCCCCAGGAGTGTTGATTATTTTTCTCCTGAGGCAAGACGTGTGATCCAAGTACCAAATCTCTCCAGATTACATGCAAATTATACTCATTTTAATATCCTCATCCTCATTTATGGAATATCTCTCTTCTTTCATAGGAGCATTATTTACACCTCTAGCACCACTGATTTACTCTCTTTTCACCTTCTTTCAATCCTTTTCTTTGCTCCTCCCCAACTGTGATCCAGTTCTTCTGTAGGCCATCTTCTGCATGAGAGAGTACAGGGGTTATATTCTCTGCACTGTTACAATAGACTTGATGAGTGTACATCACATATTTTCCTCTATTTCCTTCCTCACTTCTTCTTTATACATCCTTTAATTATGAAGTTGAGTCACACAAAAAATTAGTTCAACTATAGGTGGAATGTTGTAAGAAGTTTCGGTCACATCCTTTCTCCATCACTTCTATGTGATTTCCATTTTTTCCCTTTGTCTCCTTGTGTTCCTGCTGTTATTTTATTGTTGCTATTATTGGTTGTTGTATTTTTGTATTTCTGTTGTGTGGTGTATTTGAAAAGCAAATCATTCATTCAGGCCTGTTATTCTCTAGAGAAATGTTTGCACATGTATTTTTATATGAACTTTTTTTTAATGGTGAGGTATGTCATTTTGAGTGGCATCTTGAACTTCTTTCATCTTACTATTACATTTCCTCTTGCAGTTTCTGATGCGTGTAGACTAATTGAATATTATTCACATTACTTTTTCTTCATATTTGAAAGTCTTTCTTTTGGCCACACACAGATTTTTTGTTGTTGTTTTTCACTGGCATTATTACATTTGACTATGAGAATTAGTTTTTAATGTAATAAAAATTTATTGTCCTCTGAAGGTGATTTAAGGATTCTTTCTAGTGGAATTTTGCTTTCTGTGTTCAAAAGCTCTTGGAAGTATTCTTCAGTTATTTCTTGCATTATGGTATTATGGAGGCTTTTTGCCTTGTATTTTTCTGATAGATTGATAATCCTTAACTTGTCTCTATGCCGAATACATACGAGGTCAATATATTTTGCTTGTGTGGATATTATGTTTTCTTTTAATGTTGCCACTTTTTTGCTCTATTTTTCTAGATTGTCTCTTATTTCTGTGTATTTCTGTTTTTCAATCAGTTATTCTCTTTTCTGTTTCTTTGGTGTTTATTTCTGCTATGGATTCAAATTTTTCTAACCTGTCAATTATTTCTGCTGTTCATACCAAAGTCCTGCTTTCAGGACTCTTATTTTTTTAAACTATTCTGGGACATATTCATATTGTTTTATACTCTCTTGGGAATTTATAGAGGCCTCATATGTTGGTTCAGTTTATTTCCTCTTGGAATATTTCTTCATAGCCATCTGGACTCTTTTGGATGATCTGGACCCCACAGTTGCTTCTGTTGTTAATTTCTTTTTATTGGTTGATATGCTTATTGTCAATTATGTAATAACTTCTATGAATATTTTCCATTTTATTCTGCTTTTTCATAATCATATTTTGATGACCTCCCTTGGGATGACTTGATTAGTTGTATATATATATTGCCAAGTTTTGTTTAGATTGGCTTTACCTTCCTTTATTCCAGTCTTTTAAAGGATATGTTACTATTCATAATTATCCATGATCTTCTTAGGAAGATTTTACATATGACCTTAAAATCTAACATGTTATTGCCTTTGGTAGGCCTTTCTTTGGAGGGGGGGAACTAAGTCAAATGTTTGATCACTAAGGCTCTTTCTGGATTCTTTTGGGGATTTTTTTTGTTTTAGCAATAAATTTACACTTTGGATGAAATTATTATTTTGTTGTTCAGTCATTCTCAATTGTGTCTGACTCTTTGTGACCCCATTTGGGGTTTTCTTACCAAAGATACTGTAGTAATTAGTCCTTTCCTTTTCCATTTCTTTTTCATTTTACAGATGAGGAAATTGAAACAAATGGAATTAAGTTATTTTCCCAGGGCCACACATCTAGTAAGCATCTGAGGCTGGAGTTAAACTCAAGAAGTGTCTTTCAAACTCCAGGGCTAGCATTCTGTCCAGTGCTCCACCTAATTGCTCTATTATAACCAGTGCCAATGTAATATCTTTTGCTCATTTCTGTATGTGTAAAATAGATACACAGATATGCATCTGTGAATTGCTCATTTATTTATTTCATGTGGAATTAGTTCACTTTCCTTTTTTTATATTACTCATTAGAGTAGCTTATATCTACACATCCTCCTTTCTTTCCTCCAGGCTCAGTCCTCCTGTTTTTCCTCTCTCCCACTCCCCTATAATCATTTCCCCAATGTCTTAGTCCTCAGATACTGTAAGGAAACATCATCCCTTCACTGTTCACACATGGACTTGAGAGGGGTTACATCACTCATTCCCTTTTTTTAATTTTCAATTTCCCTATTTATGTCACATTCAACTCTGCAACTTCATTCCACAAAAGGTATTCATTTCCTATAGGAGAGGAAAGAACTTTAGCCCATGGTACTTCATTTTTACTCTTCCAGATTCTTCTGGGTTCTTCCAGATTCTTCCAGATTCCAGATTCCAGATTAGCTTTATCAATTTCTGGTTTTCAATTTTTCTATTTTCTGTCTTTCAAGATTTCCTCTTTTGTGTTTATTTTGGATTATATTGTTTCCTAATTTTAAGAATTCATATTCTTTTCATTACCACTATATTTTTATTTTATTAATTTTTGTTCCTATAAGTATGTTTCCTCTGCTAACTTCTCAAGATTCATGGCATTTTCACATCATTGTTAACTTTTGTTTGTTCCAGATTCTTCCAGGTTCCAGATTTTTCCAGTTTCCAGATTCTTCCAGATTTGCTTCTCTCATTTTTAAAGTATTGTTTAAATCTTTATCCCCATGTGTTAGGTGCAGGCTTGGTGCCATCAACTTGTTACTTTGGATTCCATTTTCTCATGAAATAAGGCATTTATAGATCATTGATATAAAGTAGATATAAAGGTGAGATCTCACTCTAGAAGGAGAGAAGAAGGTGCTGCAAAAGAGTACACTCATGGAAAAAGAAGAGTGTGCCTATAATGGGAGATCACAGAATTACAGAATTTAAAGAATGGAAGAGATCTCAGTAGCTGCGTAGCCCAACCTATACACAGAAAGAATCTACACAATAAAATGTCTGACAAATTATAATACAGCCTCTACTTAAAGACTTTTGAGGAGGAAGATCTCACCTTCTCTCAGGGTAGGTGATTCCAATTTTGGACAGCTCTAATTGTGAGGAAGTATTTGCTGATAGCATGACTAATGTTGCCTCTTTGCAATTTTCACCCATTGTTCCTGTTTCAAACATCTGGAGACAAACATAACAAATCTAATCCCTCCTCCATATGTTAACCCTTTAATTACCTGAAACCAATCATCAATGTCTCTCCTGAGTAAAGGTTTCCAATTTCTTCCAAAAATCCTCATATATCACAGACACATGGCCTATCATCATTCTAGTACCTGCATGGGAATAATGTGGCAGGTGAGGAGGAGGAGTATAGAGAGACTCTATGGGAGAGTAAGGTGAAGCATGCCAGGGGTCATTCCTAAAATGGTGATCCCAGTGAGGAAGTTACCAACGAGTAAAAGAGGGTCCCAGAATGGAGGTTTCTCAGACTGGCAATGCAGCAAGCAAGGAAGAAGGAAGGGTCCAGAGAGAGTCTAAATGATGGTGAAATGAAATATGGCAGAAGTTCTTCCTCAAATCATGGAAAAAAAAAATGATAGGCAATTTTGTGAAACTCTCAAGTGAGAGCATTCCCTTTTCTGCAATTTAAAGTCTCAGGGAGTGGTTCAGAGAACCTAAATAACTTGCCTAAGGTCACATAGCTAGTATGTGTATGAGGCGAGATTTAAGTTTAGGGCTACCTGGCTTCAGTTTGCCTCTCTCATCATTCTGTCACATTTTGAAGGCAAAAAGTAATAATAATTAATATAGGTAGAAAAAACAGAAGTTAACAATGATGTGAAAATGCCACAAATCTTAAGAAGTTAGCAAAGGAAACAAACTCATAGGAACAAAAATTAATAAAATAAAAAAAATATAATGGTAATGAAAAAAATATGAATTCTTAAAATTAGGAAATAATCTAATCCAAAAAAACACAAAGGAAGAAATCTTGAAAGATAGAAAATTGAAAAATTGAAAACCAGAAATTTATAAAGCTAAATGCCAGCTCCTGCTAAGCCCTTAGTTAAGCTGACATAAAAGAAAAACAGGATAATAAAATTAACAAAATAAAAATAATGTGATAAAAGCACAGCAAGGGAGAACAAATAAAATGAATTTGTAGAAATTAGTATGTAATTTTATACATATTAAAACATATACAATCATGTGTATGTGCATGTGTGTGCATGCATTTGTGTGTGTGTTTCTTGGATATCACTTGTCTGATACATGTGATACAAAAGAATTTTCACATTCAACCACTTCTCTTCCTATCCTAGAAGCATTAATCTTGTTTGTGGAGATTTTCAATTTCGTGTAATAAAAATTATTTATTTTATCTTTGATAATCATCTCTATGCTTTATTTGGTAAATAATAATAATAATAAATTTCCTGCTCATAGCTATAAGAAATATGATCTATTTCTTTATAATTCTAATGTTGTGACCTTTAATAATAAAGTCATTTCAAATTTATTACAGAATAAAGCATAAAATGTTATTCTAAGTTTAATTTTCAGATTGCTTTCCAGTTTTCCTTGAAGTTTTTTTTAATGAAATAAGTTCTTTCCTAAGTGATTTAAGTTTTCAGGTTTATTGAACCATGAGTTATTAGGTTCCATTTTTCTTATTCTCCATTGTTTCATTGATATGCTTGTCTATTTTTTTACCTATAAAATATGGTTTAGGTAGAAACTGCTTACAATATAATTTGATTTCCACATGTTCTATTCCACTTCATACCTACCTTTTTCCATTATTTCCCTTGGTATCTTAGATCTTTAGCTTCTCCAAATGAATTTTTAAAGTTGAGTTGGTTTAGCATTAAAATTGAAGATTAACTTTGGTAGTATTTTAATTTTTATTATATTGACACAGCCTAGACATGAACAATGAATATCCTTCCATTTACACAATTTTTCATTATTTTTAAGGAGCTCTTTGCAATTAAGTCTATACAAATATTTTTATACTTTAGTGAATCCATTCACAAATATCTTAAACATTGTGTAGTCATTTTAAGAGGGATTTTCCTTTCAATTATTGAATCATGGATTCAGTTGATGAAATGCTATTTATTTTGTGAACTAATTTTCTTGCATACCACATTTCTGAAACCATTAATTATCTCAATTAGCATCTTTCCTGAGTCCCTAAGGTTTTTAAGTGAACCATTATGTCAGCAAATAGGGATAGATTTATCTTTGCACATCTATACACCTTTAATTTCTTTCTCCTTTTTCATTCCTATTGCTAGAATCTCTAGGGCTATATAATAATAACATTAAAAGTTGGCATCTTTGCCTTCCTCCTGTATTTTGGGGGAAAGTCTCTAGTATATCCTCAATGTATACAATCCTTGATTTATGTTTTAGATAGATACTTACAATATTACAATTTTTTAGGTTTTGTAATATAAATGAGTGTTGTATTTTGTCAAAAAATTTCCTGCATCTAATGAGAAAATAAAAATCATTTCAGGTATTTTTGCTTTAAATGTGATTACTCATATCGATTGTTTTTTTTCCAATGCTAAACCATCTTATGTTCCATGTAATTATAAATTTAAGTTGGTCATGATGCATGGTATCTTAGATAAATTATTTTAACGTGTTTGAAAGTATTTTATTTAAAATTTCTGAATCAATAGTGATGAATGACATTGGTCTATAGTTCTCTTTTTCTTTATTCTTCCATGGCCCAAGTATTAGAATCATATTTGCTATGTGAAAGTAGTCTGGTAAAGTATTTTCTCAATTTTTGAGAATTACTTGTGTACTCTTGGAAATAAGTTTTCTTTAAAATTGTGATAGAATTCACCTATGAATCCAACAGGTTCTGAAGGTTTTATTATTTGTACTTCTTTTACAACTAGTTCTTATTCTTTTTCTGCTATTGGATTATTTAATATCTCTAGTCTTTTATTAGTGTAGATGGTTTGTATTTTTAATGTATTCTTTTTCTTTTGTGTTCTCAACTTTGTTAGCATGTAACTGTGAATAGTAGGTTCTGAAAATTATTTTTTAGTGTAGTCATTTGCTTTCATCTTCTTCATTTGCTTTTTTGGTTTATTTGGCCTTTTCTTTTAATTGGTTGGCTATTGGTTTATTAATTTTTTTAGTCATTAAAAAAAAACAATTGGAGGTGGCGACAGATGACAGAGTTGTATTCTGCTACTTGTTGTCACAGAATGGCTGGATGAATCCAAGGGAAAATTGGGTTGAGAGTAGAACAGCTGACTGGATCTTACAGCACAAGCCTACAGTTTGGGTTGTGCTGCTCTGCCAAAGCATGGTGGTAGTTAAAGGATGGAGTGCTAATTGGCCATGTCATAAATTAGGGATTGGCCTTTTCTGGTATTAATTCATTAAATTACCTCATTAGACTCTTTGATGTCTTGGCCCAGGGAAACAGCTGTAATTACTTAAAGTTTTGCATATTAGTCTTATTTCGAGGGGTTGGAGAAAATACCTAATCCAACCACATCTTGGTCAAGTAACTTATAAACAATACATAGCCTATTTAACCTCTGCTCTGAAATTATCTCAGAGCTCTGATATAGTACAGACCCTTTTTCATCTTTGGGCTCATTTTGAACAAGAACTGAGGTAAAAGAAGTTTTAAAAAATGAACTTAGATTTACTTACCCTTCAGGAAATACTTGAAATGGAAAATTTTTAAATTAGCTTTATTGATTTCAAGACAAAGCAAGTAGTGTTCTCCTCTAGTTGGTGCAGTGGATAAGGTATTGGGCCTGGAGTTAAGAAGACCTGAGTTCAAATCCAAACTCAGATACATACCAGTTGTATGAACTTGGGCAAGTCATTCAACCTGTCTGCCTCACTTTCCATAACTAAAAAATGAGGATGGTGGGGCAGAGCCAAGATAGTGGCTGTAAAGCAGGGACTTCCCTAAGCTCTCCCTCAAATCCTGACAAACACCTGTTAAAATGGCACTGAAGAAATTCTAGAGCTGCAGAACCCACAAAATAGCCGAGGGAAGCAAGTCTCCAACCCAGGAGAGCCTGGATGGTCTCTGGGAAAGGTCTATCACATGGTGCTGGGAGTGGAATGCAGCCCAGCATGGGCCACACCAGGATAGACCAGACCAGGACGGGGCCGGAACAGGCCTTAAGCCCACGAATCACTGAGCTCTGGCAGCTACCATACTTCTCAAACCACAAATGCCAAAGACTACTGAGCAAGATAGGGGGGAAACTGCTGGATCAGATTAGAGATCAGTCTGGCCCAAGCATTGCAGGTGGCAGCAGCAGGAGCAGGAAGCTCCTGTGGCTGCTTCTAGAGCTCCCAAGTCTGCTGCTTCTGGAGTCCCCTGGCTAACATAATGGGAGGAATCAAGTGGCAGATCAGAGGCAGAGTGCAAGGACCTCTTTGTTGGTGCAGAGGCAGCTTTGGCCTGCTTGGATCTGGGTTGCAATCATGGTTGGCAGTTCTTGGGGGAGGAGGAGCACTGCTGTGGCAGAGCTTGCTGTGTAGAAGTAGCTCTGAAAATAGCAGCACAACCCCTAAAGCTTGGGACAAAGCATTCTCTACTCTACAGGCAGTCATACCCTGACAAAAAGCTCAAAGGTCAAGTAGTTCGTTGGGAACATAGCCAGGCAGCAAAAAAAAGGATGCAGACTCAGACTCTAGAATCTTTCTGGTAACAAAGAAGACCAAAACATACAGCCAGAAGAAGTCGATAAAGCCAAAGAGCCTACATCAAAAGCCTCTAAGAAAAATATGAATTGGACTCAGGCCATGGAAGAACTCAAAAAGCATTTGGAAAAGCAAGTAAGAGAAGTAGAGGAAAAATTGGGAAGAGAAATGAGAATGATGAATGAAAATTGTGAAAAACAAGTCAATGACTTGCTAAAGGAGAAATACCTTGATATTATAGAGCCACAGGGCAAAATATAAATTAAAAGAATCCACAGATCGCCTCCTCAAATAGATCCCAAAAAGAAATCTCCTAGGAATATTGTCACCAAATTCCAGAGCTCCCAGGTCAAGGAGAAAATACTGCAAGCAGTCAGAAAGAAACAATTTGAGTATTGTGGAAACACAATCAGAATAACCCAAGATCTAGCAGCTTCTACATTAAGAGACTGAAGGGCTTGGAATACAGTATTCTGGAGGTCAATGGAGCTAGGATTAAAACCAAGAATCACCTACCAAGCAAAACTGAGTATCATGCTCCTAGGCAAAATATGGACTTTCGATAAAATAGAGGACTTTCAAGCTTTCTCAGTGAAAAGACCAGAGTTGAATAGAAAATTTGACTTTCAAACACAAGAATCAAGAGAAGCATGAAAAGGTAATCAAGAAAAAGAATAAGAAAAAGAAATTGCATGGGACTTACTAAAGTTTAACTGTTTACATTCCTACATGGAAAGATGATGAGTATGATTCATGAGACCTCAGTATTAGAGTAGCTGAAGGGAATATGCTGATGGAGGTGGAGGTAATCAAAAACAAACACTTTCAAAAAAGGGACAGGGTCAGGGGAGAAAATCCAGTAAAGGCGGGTTGGTCAGGAAGAAGCAAAATATAGTTAGTCTTTCACAACATGAGTATTGTGGAAGGGTTATACGTAATGATACACATGTGGCCCATGTTGAATTGCTTGACTTCTTAGGGAGGGAGGGTGGGTGAGAAGGGAAGAGGGGAGAGAATTTGGAACTCAAAGTTTTAAAAAGAGATGTTTAAAAACAAAAAGAAATGTGCATGCAACTACAAAATAAGATACACAGTCAATGGGGTGTAGAAATTTATCTTGTCCTACAAGAAAGGAAAGGAAAAGGGGATGTGCGGGGAGCAGGGTGACAGAAGGGAGGGCAGATTGGAGAACAGGGCAACCAGAATATATGCCATCTTGGAGTGGGGGGGGTAGAAATGGGGAGAGAATTTGTAATTCAAACTCTTGTGAAAATCAATGCTGAAAACTAAATATATTAAAAAAAATTTTTTAAAATAAATAGCAGAAAAAACATAAAAAAACTGAATGCTGTGAAATTATAATGACCAAGTTTCAAAGAACAAAGAAGAACAAAGAATAGATGAGAATGCTTATTCCTTCCTTTCTTTGTAAAGTGGGTAAAATTCTGCATAATGTTGATGTATTTGGTTAGTTTTTGCTGAACTGTTTTCTTTTCTTTCTTATAAAAAAGCCCCTTAGACTTGGGTTAAGGGAGTGTTATATTAAATGTAGATGAAGTAAAAGCAAATGATATCTGAAAGAAAATAGAGGACAACAGATATGGTGGATATGAGCATTTTTCAATGTATAAAAAAATGAGGAGATTTCAAAAAAAGAACAGGAATAAAATACAACAGGTATGATGGGAAGAGAAGATGGCCTGGTTGTGTAGCAAGTATAAGAGATAATAGAAAGTGATTGTTTTCCATTGATATCCTTATGATAACAGGAAAAAGTCAGAAAGGCCTCTTGTGCCTCTGTGTAGTTATTTCCTGGGTCAAACTTACTGGAACACAAGGACGAAAGTCGCACAAGATGGACACGCATTAATATGTTACCATCTAGATCATTGTGGGAACATCAAATTACTGAAATCACAGATCCATTTCAGTATCAAGGTATCAAGTTATAGCCTAAAACCTTGGCAGTAAGAGTACTTGTCAGTAAGGGTATAAAGTCTTTAAAATGATAAAAATAAAAGAATCAAGATAGCAACTATATATTTTTGAGTGTTAAATGTTACATGAAAATTTTCTAAGTTCCTACTCTCATGCTTCAAGGAAGACTGCTGACACAGGACTTTCAAAGACTATGCCATTATTGCACAAGCTATGGCTCCTCAAATTCAAAGCTCTAGGAGAAAATCACCAATAGGATTTGAGTGTGAACCTTAGAACCAGATATTCCAGGTTAAAAAACTGTAGCAGTGGTTGGATATTCCAGGATGATGAGACCCTTGATGCTAAGGGAAGTTGCAGGATAAGATAGTGGCAAGGGCATAGTTTTAAAGTGCAATATCCAGAGTCATGGTTAGAAGGGGGGGGAATTCCTCTTTTATTTGAAAGTTTTGATATTTTTGCTGTTGGAGATGAACCAAAGCAACAATGGTATAATGAAGCCACAGTGTAGTTGGAGAAGAAAAAACACTGAATCTGTCATCAGAAGGCCTGAACCTCTGACTTGCTGAGGAAGCCTTCAATTTCTACTTTCCTCCATAGAAAGACAGACTCCCAGCCCTCTTCCAGTTTAGAACCTCAGTGTGCAAGAGTATTAGTTGATTGATTGGTTAAACTAAAAGAATACAGCTGGATAAGTCAAGAAATTCTTGGCCACAACAAATGTAGAAATAACCATGGACTCACTGCCATGTTTTTTTTGGACTGACTTACTGTCTGGTTTCCTTTGGGCTTTGATCACAGTTTTCATGACTAAGTAAATGCTAATGGATATTATTATACAGATGCTAGCAGTAGAACCATTTTAATTATCTTATACTGGTTACAAGTAACCAAAGTGCATATTGAAAGAATCCTCATGTAGCTTCATTTCCTTATGATTGCTATTCAACTGTCATGTGGAAACTTCTAATCATTGGTCTCCATGTACCCAAAAAAAATACAGAGTAGAATTTAGGTCAATAGTGAAATCAATAATCTCTAAGAGACTTTCCACGTCCAGGATTTGGAGTTTAACATTAGGAAATAAAAAAAAATGCAAAGAGAAGGAAAAGAAAATTAAGTTTAATTCAATTAAAGGAGAGAAAAAAAATCAGTAAGTAAATGGGAAAATATTTGACTCAAGTTCCAGAAGCAAAACTTCAACATCTGTCACTATTCATTTCGGTACTACTTTATACTCATGAATCTAGATTATATAAGATTCTATTATTACAATTTAACACTAACACATCAACATGATGCAAATATTAAAATGCTTAATGAAATACAAAATTCAACTCATTTAAAGAAAGCAATGTTTCACTCTCCACAGAACACAACCTTCCCCCTCCCAAAAATGTAGAGTTTTAAAATTACAGTTATTTATTGTTGCTTAATGTTTAATGTTGCTTAGTGTGTTGCAATCTGGATCATTGAGGGAACATCAAATTATTGTGATCACAGATCCATTTGAGTATTATTATATCAATTTATACCTAAAATCTTGGTATCAAGGGTATTCGTCACCCTCAATTACTTAGTCACTAAAATATTTTTTAAAAAAAATAGAATCAAGAAAGGATCTATAAAGAAAAAAGTATTGTTTTCACAAAGCAGAAGTATGAAGTAGTATAGACTATACCAAGCATGAGACTGTAAGCCTCAAACTCTATATGTTCCTAATTTTATGAAATAAAGCATCATCATCATCAGGCTCACCCCAGGAACTGAAAAGGGGAGGCAAAGAATTTTAAGAACTTCCTAAGATCCAGGATAGTAGAGTAGAAGAAGCATACAGCCAACCTCTTCCAACATTCCCCTCCAAGCAACTTTAAAGTAATACCTCAAATTGAATTATGGAATGGTAGAGATAACAAAGTATCAGAGTAAGATATTCCTCCAGCCCAAAACAATTTTGGAGGTTGGAAGACAAGATTAGTGAAATGGGCATGGAGGCTGGCCCAGAGGCTGCTTGGATGAAAAATTAGTGATTAGACTTGGTGACGGTTATAGAAGTAGCAGCAGTTTTGGGAGCGCTGAAGGCAGAGATTGCAAGGGGACTTGTCATCTGATCAGAACATTTACAGACCTCTGTACTAGCACTGGACACAGGACTGGAAGCTGTTTGGCAACTCCGTAGCCTATACCCATTTCTGTGTTATAATTCAAAGGCAGAGCAAAGCATTTTCAATCAAGAAGGAGCAGGGACCCTGAGGAAGAGTATCACTTTAGATCACAAGGGACCATAAACCCTGAGAAGCAGTATCACTTCTAGTCTCAAAGGACCAGAAACCTTGAAAAACAATATATAGGAGCTTCCATGTTAAAGGAGCAGAGGACTTGAAATACGATATTTCAGAAGGCAAAAGAGCTAGGATTATAACCAAAAAGTAACCTGCTCAGCAAAATTGAGTATGAATTCTTCAAGGAAAAATGGATATTTAATGAAATTCCTGATGAAAATACCAGAGCAGAATGCAAAATTTGATTTTCAAATACAAGATTTAAGAGGAGCATAAAAAGGTAAACATGAAAGGAAAACCATAAGGAACTCAATAAGGTTGAGCTCTTTACCTTTACATATGCGAAGATAATACATGTAACTTATAAGAACTTTATCATTTCTAGCTCAATTAGAGGAATTCTAAAAATATAGAGGATGTGGGGGCAAATTGATTATATTGGGATGATGAAAAAATGGGTAGATGAGAAAAATGCCCTGGGAGAAGGGAAAAGAAAGAGAAAGAATGGGGGAAATTATCTGACATAGAAGAGGCACAAGAAAGAGCTTTTATTTTTTTTCTTTTATTTTGAGGGCATTGGGGGTTAAGTGACCTGCCTAAGGTCGCACTGCTAGTAAGTGTTTTGAGTGACTGAGGTTGAATTTGAACTCAGGTCCTCCTGACTCCAAGACCAGTGCTCTACTTACTGTGCCACCTAGCTGCTCCAAGGAAGAGCTTTTATAATGGAGGGAATAATGGGAGGGAGGTGGTAGGCAATGCTTAATTCTCAGTCTCATCTAAATTGGTTAAAAAGGGGAGAAAAAAAAGTTTACACATACAATTAGGCATGGAACTTTATCTTACCCAACAATGAATTAGGAGGGTAAAAGGGATAAAAGAAAGGAAATGATGAAAAGGAGGGCGGATAAAAGTAGGTAATGGTAGAAGTGAAATGTACATTAAAGTAAGGACAAGATAGAAAGAAAGAGAAAGAGAAAGAGAAGAAAATAGGATGGAGGGAAATGCACAGTTAGAAACCATATCTGTGAATGTGTATAGAGTGAACTCACCCATAAAAACAGAAGCAGGATGAATTAGAAACTAGAACACGACAATATCCCATTTATAGGAAGCATACTTGAAACAGAGGTACACACACAGAGTTAAAATAAGGTGCTAGAACAGAATATATTATGCTTCAGCTGAAGTAAAAAAAAAAGGCAGGGATAGCAATCATGATCTCCAACAAAGTAAAAGCAAAAATAGATTTAATTAAAATAGATAAGAAGGAAACTATATCTTGATAAAAGGTATCAGACAATGATATAACGTCATTAATAAACATACATAAACCAAATGGCAGAGAATCCAAATTCTTACAGGAAAAGTGAAATGAATTACAGGAAAAAATAATAAAACCATACTGTGGGGACCTTAACTTTCCCCACTCAGAGTCAGATAAATGTAATCATAAAATACATTTTAAAAGAAATTAAGGAGATGGATAGGATCTTAGAAAAGTTAGATACGATAAACCTCTGGAGAAAATTGAATGGGAATAAAAAGGAGTATACATTTTTTCAGTTATATATGGCACCTTCACAAAAATTGACCATGTATTAGGATGTTAAAAACCTTATAACTAAATACAGAAAAAAGCAAATATTAAATGCATCCTTTACAGATCATAATGTAACAAATTTTACATTCAATGAAGAGCAATGGAAGTGTAGATTACAATTAATTGGAAACTAAATAACCTAATCATAAAGAATGAGTGGGCACAAAACAAATCATAGAAACAATCAATAATTTCATTAAAGAGAATGACAACAGTGAGACAACATATTAAAATTCGGGGGGTTGCAGCCAAAACAGGGGAACAGCCAAAACTTCCTTAGGGGAAGTTTTATATTTCTAAATGCTTACATTAATAAAGGAGATAAAGAACAAGTAAATAAATTGAGCATGCAACTTAAAAAACTAGAAAAATAATAAATTAATAAACACAAATTAAATGCCTAAGTGGAAATCTTAAAAATCAAAGGAGACATTAATAGAACTGAAAATTTAAATATATATATTAAATGATACATAAAACTAGAAGCTTGTTTTATGAAAAAAATTAAATAAAAATTGGTTAATTTGATTTAAACAAGAAAGAAGAAAGCCAAATTATCAATACAAAAATGAAAATGGTGAATGTACCATCCATGAAAATGAAATTAAAGGAATTATTGGAAGCTATTTTGCCTAATTACGTGTCCGTAAAATGGACAATCTAAGTGAAATGGGTGAATGTTTACAAAAATATAAACTGGCCAAAGAAGGGGAAATAGAATAATTTAATAACCTCTTTTAGGAAAAGAAATTGAATGTCATCAATGAACTCTCTAAAACTTATACTCATTTTAAAATTTTGAGTTCAAAATTCTCCCAAAATGAACATTAATCTTTTACACATCTGTTGAAAATATTTTAAATAATAAACAACAAAATATATAAAAAATATAAGATAATTATTAAATAATTAAATAAATATTATCTATTAAGAAGTTTAAAAAAGAACTTCCTAGTTTCATTTTTTAGGTTAACTTATAAATGAATATTTAAAACATTAGACAAACTACAGCTTAAAGGCTTCCTTTAAAAAGAATGGACAGTGTCCTATTTCTAGTTTATCATAAAATGCCAGCTACTTTTCTGAAAGAAAGTATATTAATCAAAGAAATTACATTAGTCATTTTTCAGTAAGAGCTCATATTTGTGTAGTATTTAAATTTTTTAGTATAGATGTCTTTCATTTTTATAGTCATTTCTAAATATTCTCCTTTTCCCAATGCCTGCAGTAAGCATTCACTTATAACAACAACAAAAAGTTAATCGAAACCTACACCTCAGCCCATCTGAGAGAGTAGGTCACACTGCGAATCGATTGTCTCTTTCATCTTCTCCATAGACAAGTTTGGCCATTACAACTACAAAATATTCAATTTTACTTTGTTTTATTTATTTACATTCATTTCTGTAGTCATTCAATATAGTGTTTTGTTGGCAATGTTTATTTCTCTGCATCAGTTCTCTCGAGTATACCCATAATTCTCTGTATTCTTCATATATGTTTATTCTTATGGATGAATCAATGAAAAAGCATTTATATGACTTTATTTTAGTGTTTTTGTAGATTTATTAACAGATAGGTTGCACATTTTCATGTTATTTTGTTGAGATTTCTCTTCCTATTATTTCCTCCTGCTATTTTTCTATTGCATTGGAATTGGAAGAAATTGGAAGAAATGCCAATGATCTTTAAAGTTTTATTTTTTATCTTACCATGTTACAGAAGATATTGTCTTGATTGGGGTTTTTGTTGATTATCTGTGGGTAGCTTGATCTCCTTATTGCTGATAATTGTGCTTTAAATTGCTTTCTTTTGCCTCGTTGCTGATTGTAGCATTTTTAGAACTATCAAATAATTATGGTGCGAGAAGGCATCTTTCTTTTATTCCTTCACAATTGGGGGAGATTCTAATATTTCTCCATGGAAAATATTATTAACTTATTATTAATTTTATATTTAATGTTTACAGTATTAAATTGTTCTTCTTTGCCTAAATTTTTAGGGTTTTTAGTACTAAATGAATGTTGAATTTTGTCATCAATTTATAATCATATGGTGGAGGGGAACAAAAAAGAAAGAAAGAATCTACTATATGCCAAGCACTGTGCTGATCACTTTTATGAACATTATCTCATATGATATTATCTCATTTGATACTTATAACATTTATTACCTCATTGCCATGAGGTAATTGCTGTTATTGTCCTCATTTTATAGTTGAAGAAACAGAGAACAAAATTAAGTGACTTGTTCATATGTGTACTCCCAGGCTTTAAAAAAACAACAACTATCCCTTCCATAATTTTGTATGGTGCAATTATATTCCATTAAATTTATCTACCATAATGATCTAAGTGAAATAGATGAATATTATAAAAATATAAATTATGCAGATTAACAAAAGAAGAAATGGAATATTTAAGTAACCTTATCTTAGAAAAGTATATTTAACAGACCATCAATGAACTTTCCAAGAAAAATTTGCTAGGACTGGATGGGTTTACAAGGGAATTCTACCAAACATTTGAGGAATAATTAATCTTCAAATTATGTAAGTATTGAAAAAATATGTAAAGAAGGAGTCCTGTCCAATTTCTTCTATGAAACAAATATGTTTTTGATAACTAAAGCAGGGACAGCAAAAACAGAGAAAGAAATAAAAAGAGAATCTATATTCAAAAATTTTAAGGAAATTAAAATACATCACAAAGATCATATACTGTAATCAGATGGGATTCATACCAGGATTGCAGTGCTGGTTCAAGATTGGGAAAACTATCAACATAATTGACCATATTAATAACAAACATCAAAATCATACAATAATATCAATAAGTACAGAAAAAGCTTTTGACTAAATGTAACTCCCATTCCCATTTTTAAAGAATGCTAGAAAGCATAAGAATAAATGGAGCCTTTCTTAAAATAAACCAAGAGCAAGCATTACCTACAGTGGGGATATATTAAAAGGCTTCTCAATAAGATCAGAGGTGAGTAAGGGTGTTCATTATCACTACCATTGTTTGATGCTGTACTAAAAATGCAAGCTATAACAAGACAAGAAAAAGAAATTAAATGAATAAAAATAGGTGATAAACACTAACATCACTCTTTGCAGATGATATGACAACATACTTAGAGAACTATAGAAAGTCAAGTAAAAAAAAAACTAGTCAAAAGTTGCAGGATAAAAAATAAAACCACAAAAAGCATCAGCAATTTTATATATTACCAACAAAACCTAGCAGGAAGAGAGAGAAAGGGAGATTCCATTTAAAATAACTATAGACACGTGGGAGTCTACCTGCTGAGAAAAACTCATGAGCTATATGAACACAATTAGACAACACTTTTCACACAAATATATACAGATATAAATAACTGGAGAAATATTAATTCACCATGGTAGGCTGAGCCAATGTAATAAAAATGACAATTCTGCTTGAGTTACTTTACTTATTCAGTGCCATACCAATCAAGCTAACAAAATTTTATTTATAGAGCTACAAAAAATAACACAATTTACCTTTTAAAAATGTCTACAATAGGAAGGTAATAAATAGGAAAAATAGAAAGAAGGCAGTCTAGCAATATTAGATTTCAAACTATATTACAAAGCAATGATCATGAAAAAATGTGACACTGGCTAACAAATAGAGTGGTGGATGCAATGGATTAAGCACACAATATACAGTAGTAAATTGTCATAGTAACCTAGTGTTTGACAAGCCCAAAGACCCAAGCTTTGGGGACAAGAACTTATTATTTGACAAAAATTGCTGGGAAAAATGGCAAAATCTGGAAGTGGAAGTTTCTGCAGCGTGGCAGAAACTGGGCAAAGACCAACATCTCACAGTATATACCAAAATAATGTCAAAATGGGCACATGATTTAGACATAAAGGTTCATTTCATAAGGAAATTAGGGAAGTATGGGAGGGGGTGAAGTACCTGTTAGATCCATGGATAAGACAAGAATTGAAGACCAAACAAGAGATTGAGAAATTTATCACAGGAAGCAAAATGCCTAATCTTGATACCATGATTTTTTTAAAAAAAGCGCACAAACAAATTTATTGCAGCCAAATTTAAGAGGAAAATTGGAAACTGGGGAAATTTTACAGCATTTTTTTCTGCTGAAGGCCTCATTTCTTAGATGTATAGGTAACAGAGCCAAATTTACAAAAATATGAGCCATTCCCCAATTGATAAGTTGTTGGAGGTTATAAACAGAAAAAGTTCAGAATAAAAAAAATCAACACTATGTATAATCATATAAAAATGCTCTAAATGACTGTTGATTAAAGAAAAAAACTAAAACAACCCTGAGATATCATTTCACACTTATCAGATTGGATGAAAAATGACAAATGACATAATAGACTTGAAAAAATTGGGACACTGATACATTGTTGGTAGAGTTGTGAATTGGTCCAACCATTCTAGAGTATAACTTGGAACTATGCCCAGAGGGTTAACAAACTCTGCATATCCTTTGACTCAGCAATACTACTAGGTCTATATCCCAAAGAGATAAAACAACAAATAAGAAAAGGATCTATTTGTTCAAAAATATTTATAGCAGTTCTTTTTGTCATGGCAAAGTATTGGAATTTGAGGGGAATGTCTATCAATTGGGTAATAGCTAAATAAGTTACAATATATGATTGTGATGGGATAGATTTATATGAACTGAAGCAAAGTGAATTGAGCACAAAAGGACAATCTTGTACATAGTAAAAAAAAGACTTACTTAGAAGTGGTTGCAATTATAGCTGATGTTCCATTGACCCATATTGGGACTGGAGGTAACAGAATCAGAATGTCCAAAATCTTGCTGATATTAGAAATATCTTTAGAAGTTCCAAAGTCACATAGGAGTAACTTGTTGATCAGTCCTCCAAGTCCAAAGACTTTGAGAGGCTATATAGGAATTTTCTTTAAATGTCTCTCCTAGGGCTAGAATATGATGGTCACTTATGCTCTACTGTCCAATACATAAATGTATTTTATCCCCTGTGCCTCCTAGTTGCCTTTAATAAGGCAGTAGCTTGAAGGGGGTTAAGTGATTTGCCCAGAGTCTGATAAATTATAAGTGTCAGAACCAATATTCAAAGCCATGTATCTACTGACTCCCAGTCTGGTGCTTTTTTCCTCTTTTATCATGATAACATCATAACATGTAAGATCCTTGCAAGTAAGGTTTGTTTCATTCTTTGTGTTTATGGGCATCATGATAACATTTGAAAAGTTCTTTGACTAGTATCACAACTCACAAATTCATTATATTTTGCTGCATTTTATTTTTGTAATTGTCAGATAATTTGGAGCTAAATGGGAAAAATGTCAAAAACACCACTAAGAAAACTTGATCGCCCTTTTTTTTCAACAGGCCTACTATACCATCAGTACTATTTGCAGTGTGTTAAGAGCTGCCTTCTTATTATTTAGTATACATCACATAACCCTATTTTCTGGCTAGCAGTTACTCTACAGACACAATGAAATTCAATCCCTGAGCATTAATTAACTTCAAATTAAATAACAAATATGAGATTTTTTGAGTGCTTTTAACTCCTCATTTCTTAGCATTTCTATAGAATAATTTAACAATAATCTTAGTTTGTGGAAGGGTGTCTTTTGGAGAGTTTTCTAGTTGCATTCAAATTTGCATTTTGAGATTTTGTAGATTTGAAAATTAGTGCTATGATCCTGCTTGCAACATCTATTGGGCAATGTAGGACATTTTCACAAAATCCTCTGGAAAGAAAGGAAATCAGAGGTTGTTTAGTACAACTTCTACTTGAACTATGAATCATCTCTATATCTATCAACCTCAGGTTGCTATGTGCCCTGCCATTGTCCTTCTATTCCCACCTTGAATAATCCCTTTCAATGGCCATGCTTACCTTCCTGAGGGAGTTGATCCACTAAGATTTGGAGCTCCCACTCTGGGTCTAAATCAGGGGGGGGGGAACCTGCAGCCTCTAGGCCACATGTGGTTTTCTAGGTCCTTAGGTGCAGCCTTTTGACTGAGTCCAAGTTTTACAGAAGTTTGGATTCCATCAAAGGTCCACACTTGAGGACCACAAAGCTGCGGGTTCCCCAGCTCTGGTCGAAAATGTTCTGATTGGTGAATAAGTGAGTGCAAACTCTCCTAGCCTGCTATACAGCCGGTCTCAAACAAAGCCTTGTATCCATCCACCTCAAACATCTTGCTAAATACCATGGTGAAACATTTTGTCTCCTCTCCTTTCCTATCTCGTAGAATGTTGTTCATCCTTTGTACTCAAAGTGGATCAATGACATCATGATGTTGGCGTTAAAGGTACAGTATGTTTGGCTGCAGCTGAGCAGTCCACTGCAAGCTTGAAAGGCTCTATCACAGGTTTGGCAGAAATAGCTTATCTGAGGTGGAGTTGTCTGTAGATTTGTGCATCTCATGTTTCTTTTGTGTCCCTGAGATTCTGTTTTGCTCATAGAGCATAGCACTTTATTTCATGCAGGCATGTCATGTTAGGCAGTCCTGTGCCATCATCTTTCTTGTGTCACAATCAATACTAAAGTTCTTCAGAGAGACCTTAAGAGTGTCCTTTTACCACTTCTTCTGACCTCCATGTGAGTGATAGCCTTGTTTGAGTTCTCCATAAAATAATACAACTATTTTAGGTAAACATTCATGTTGCATTCGGGCTACATGGTTAGCCCATCAGAGTTGTCCTTTCTGCAGTAGAGTTGAATGCTTGGCAGTTTAGTTGAAAGAGGACCTCAGTGTCCAGAACCTTATCTTGCCACAACAGAATCCTGTGCTGACTTCATTGTTGTATGCCTGTGAAACACTGGACAGTCTTACAGATCCAAGCCAGAAAATTGAACCAACCACTTCCATTTCAATTGTCTTAGGAAGATCCTGAAGATTACCTCCTCCAAGCATAATCAAATAAATAATATCGTTATTTTAGAAAAGAACATGACAATATATTGCCCTGAAGCTCTACTCACTATTCTTGTGACTCCTGGTACCAAAAAATCCCATCGCTAGCGACCACTCCCTATATATGTTGTCTCCTTTTTTAGAATGTAAGTATCTTCAGAATAGGGAATTGCCTCACTTTGTATTTGTACTGCCTTTGTCTACCTAGCAAAAACAAAGAAAAATGGTATAATAAATGCTTTTTAACTCTTCCAATCATCTATATGAAAGTCTTTCATTTGTTCTCTGTCATTTTTCCTGGTTAAACTTCTCTAAGTTTCTTCGAACAATTCCTATATAGTATGGTTTAAAATATCAGTCACCCTCTACTCTATGTCTGTGGCTTGTAAATTTCAATCCTAAAATGTAGAACCAAGAACTGAAAATACAGTCATTAATGTGATGTGACTAAGGTAGAGTATAGAAAGACAATACTAACACTAGTCTGCCTCAGAACAGCTGATCTTTGTCAAATGAAGCCAGATTGAACTTTTCTCCTCAGCTTTATTTAGTTTTCTCTCTAAAGTGCTAAATATCACTCCACATAGATGTATACATGTATATATATGTATATTTATGTAAATATACATATGTATATATACATATTTCTTTGTACTCTTTTGTGATGTTCATAATTGAATTTTTAAGAATAGCTAATACTACAAGGAAATAAACAAATATTTGTAGCAAATAAAACTAGGACTTAGTGTACTTTAGGTAACGTTAGAGATATTGTAATTTTTGGTGTGTAGAAGTTAAGTATTAAAAGAACAATTCAAGAGCAAGATGAAACACAATCGATCACATGGTAATGCAAAAGAAAATGCAGTTCAAAACAAAAGAAACAAACAAAAACAATGCTAGGAACTGAAAAACTATTCTTAGAAAACAGGAATTGGAGTGGCAATGGGAGCTAAAAGGATTACTCGTGATTATGCTATAGAAGTTTAGGCTTCTTAAAATTGGAAGAATACAAAGACTGGAAGAAAAAAAGCCTAATCCTAATCATGACTGTGTATGTATATGAAAAGCTTATCATGAACAAGACAATACAAAGCTTGGAGTACTGAAGAATGAAGGAAAAAAAAGTAATTTTTACTGAGTATACATTTTTAAAATTCAAGGATATACCAAAACTGTTATCACAAGAATTCTTAGATAGCCTATAAGATCTGGGCAGCTTCATAAGACTCCTCAAAAAAGTTTTGAGATATTTTCCCACTATACCTGGAATTGACCCAATTGAGGGAATGATGGTCTGGTAAACACATTTACACACAGAGATGCAGAATTGTTCTAGAATTAGAGAAATTTGAAATGGAATTTTGCAGTATGATTTTTTGCACCGTGCCACACATCACGAAAGCTTAAGAAAATTGTCTAAGAGATAGAGATAAATATGCTTCAATGACCTGCAATACCACCTGATTTAAGTAGCTTTCATGGCAAAAAAAAATGTATATGGCAAAATGTGCTTAATATCCGATGCAATATGAAGTTTCATAACGAAGAATTAAAATATATTTGTCAAAATCTTGAAAACTCATTGCCAAATCATGTAAAACAAATAACCATCCTAAAAGGACATATGGTACATTGAAAGTTTTTTTCAATGCAAAATGTTGTGACAGTAATTGTACAAGAAAATAAATGTAATTATTCTATTTTGTCCCAGATAGTTTGCATAACACTGTAGATATGGGCAGGTTTTTATTTCTTAATAACTTCTTTAAATAAAATATCATGTTTTGTTATTGTTTTTATTTTGTCATGCTTTTCAAGGAGTACAACACATCTTTCTTCTATCTGCTTTTCAGGTCAGTTGTTTTTAATGATAGATTTAATTTTAATTTAATTTTAATTGGATTTAATATTTATTATTATTATCATCATTTACTTTGTTTCAATATTTCCTGTTTTATCATGGAATTATTTAGTTCTTTTTGGTGTATTCGGATTTGCAGAGAATCTACTACTTGGTTGAGTTTTTCTATCTTCTATTCTAAGCTATTTATTCTCATTTCCACTTTTGTTCTAGAATTCTAATTTCACTTTTTAATCTCTTGTTTCATTTTTTCCTGGCACATTTATAATCCTTGAGGTCAAGCAATTTTTTTTTCTTTGAAGATCTATTTGATTTTACTGCATGGTTACTCTATTCTTCTAAATGGGTCATATCAACATAATACTTTAAGAAATTCACTGTTAATATTTTGTGTTTACTGGATAGGGACAAAATTAAGCCAAGACAAACGATGATACCATCATTATCTTCTTTATCATTTCATTTGTGGTTTCGTCAAGTGAGATTATGGTCTTTTGTCTCAATTCCACTTCTCTTACCATAATTCTTAATTTTTTTCCTTGCTGAAGTTCCTTTTCCCTTCTTTTAGTTACTTCTTCTAGAGTGATACTTTCCATTCTCCACATTTTGTCAGGCAGTTTTGAAAAATTGATTAATATGTTAAATTATTTGATTCTTTCCATGGACCTTATCACTTTCTACTTCATAATATATCAATTTATCAGTCACTAGACACTTGTCTAGTATCTATTATATAATTTATGCATTGTGCTAGATGCTAAGTATACAATCATAAAAGTGAGATAGTCAACACCATCAAGGAGCTTAAATTCTACAAACAAATCAATAGAGGATTTATGCAAAAAATACACAGTGATGAGAATGGGGTGCATTAGTGAATGGAGGAATCAGTAAAGTCTCCATGGACTCTCTGGCTTGGGGAAGATCGGGAAAAAGGAGGAGACAGAGTATAAACATGGTAGAGCTGACCTTGCTTAGGTATTCTAGGGGAGTAGAAGAAAAATCTATGAGAGAAAAGAGATATTGACACCAGGAGTTGAAATCTTGCTTGAATATGTTAGGACTTAGGACTGAGGCTCCTTTCTCCTGTAGGTTACAGGCTTCAGTTGCATTTGAAAAATTATACTGGAGCGGAGCCAAGATGGCCGCATGGAAACAGTGTCTTACCAGAGCTCTTTCACAAGTTTTGTCAGATTCCTATAAAAAAGTGAATTTGAGCAGATTTGAGAGAGTTAGAAACCATGAGAAGTGTGAGTGGGGCAAATTTCCCAGCCAGGAGAGTCTGAAAGGCTGAAGGAATGAATCTGTGGGCTAGGAGAGCGCTCGCCACGCGGAGCTGCCCCAGACGGGACCAAAGAGGAAGCGCCTGGCTGGGAAACCCACGTGGGAGGCAGGGTGGGAGAAAGCCGGGCGCCCAAAACCAGCGGAGATCCGCAGGCCTCCCGACACAGGATGGCACTCTGTGGGAGCAAGGAGAGGCAGCACAACACCACCAACCATGGCATACCAACCCCTGAGGCTTGCAGCCCAAAGGTATGCAACATTTCTTGAACTTCTGGGAGACATAATGGCCAGGTAAATGGCTCTAATCCCTCCCCTCTCCACCCAGAGAATTCCTCAGGGCGGGGGGGGGGGCACTGGAATAGAGGAGACAGAAGTTGGGCTTCAGTGGCCCAGGAGTGGAAGTACCTGAGTCCCAGAAGGGCAGAGCCAGCAGGGGTCAACACCAGGAGCCCAGACATACTCTTGCTCCCCCAGGGGAAGTGCCAGACACCCAGCTCAAACAACAAAGAGCTGAGACCATTGCTGAAGAGCAACAGGGCTAGAGAACAACCCCAGGGAAAGAGGAGATTTCAGGCAGCCAGATTCCCTCCCTCACACCTCAGGAAACTGAAGGCTATAATTCACAAAGCCAACAACGAGACTCACAATCCCCAGAATAAGAAAGCTGGGACAGAGAGCACTGAGCCTCAAAAGCAGAAATTTACTGTAAAGCCAGGGAAAGGCTAACCAACATGAAGAAGAACACAAAAAAACCAAGGACCATTGATTCTTTTCATGGAGACAGGCAGGATCAAAATACCAATTCGGAAGAGGATAACAGTGACACTATATCCACATCTGATACCTCAAAAGGTAATGTGAACTGGTCTCCAGCCCAAAAAGCATTATTGGAAGAGCTAAAGGGGGATTTTAAAAACTAAATTAGGGAGGTAAAAGAAAAAATGGAAAAAAATGGAAAAAATCCACTGATGAAATCAAGAACCTAAAGAATAAGATTGGTAAAATGGCTACAGAGATTCAGAATCTAAACAGAGAAAATGACACCCTGAGAGGTAAAATCAATCAATTGGAAAAGGAGACTCAAAAGCAAAATGAAAAGAGCAACTCATTAAAAATTAGAGTTGAGCAAGTAGAAGCTAATGACTCTATGAGGCATCAAGAAGTAGTAAAACAAAATGTAAAGAATGAAAAAATAGAAAAAACATGTGAAATATCTGATTAGGAAAACAACTGACCTGGAAAATAGATCCAGGAGAGACAATTTAAGAATTATTGGTCTACCGGAAATACACTATGAAAAAAGAGCCTTGACAGTATCTTTGAAGAAATTATCAAAGACAACTGCCCAGAGGTCCTAGCAACAGAGGGCAAAATAGTCACTGAAAGAATTCACCAATCACACCTGAAAGAGAGCCCAAACTGAAAACTCCAAGAAATATTATAGCCAAATTTCAGAATTACAAAATCAAGGAGAAAATACTGCAAGCAGCCAAAAAGAAACAATTCAAATATCGTGGAACTACAGTCAGGATCATGCAGGATCTTTCAGCTTCCACTTTAAAAGACAGGAGAAACTGGAATATGATATTCCGAAGGGCAAAGGAGCTGGGGATACAACCAAGAATCAACCACCCAGCAAAATTAATCATAATTTTTCAGGGAAGGAGATGGACATTCAACAAAATAAGGGAATTCCAGACCTTCCTGATGAAAAGGCCAGAACTCAATGG
>CM053622.1:513830582-513862113 GCA_028646595.1 Phalanger gymnotis
TCTCTCTCTCTCTCTCTGTCTCTCTCTCTCCCCCTCCCTCTCTCTCTTCTCTGTCTTTCTGTTTGTCTCTGTCTCTCTCTCACACATACACACATGCACCCACACACACATACACACACACCTTATTGATTGTCACAATGACAAATGCTTTTTGACATCCTTCAAAAGGCAGAGGAATCAACAAGCAAACATTCTGTGTTAGATCTGATTCTCACAAACCGACAAACTAGCTATTTGTGTGGGGAAAATTGGGTATTTGGGGGCAAATGACCACTCTATTCTAAAGTTTATGACAGAAGAAGGTAAAGGTAAGCTTAGAGTGTCTTGTATCCTTAATTTGGGGAGAGTAGATTGTAAGGGAGCAGGTAGATGGGACAGTAGGTAGCACATTGGACCTGTAGTCAGGAAAACCTGTTTCAAATCCAGCCTCAGACACTTACTAGCTATGTGACCCTGAGCAAAACACTTTATTTCTGTCTGCCTCTATTTCCTAATCACTAAAAGGGATACAGTAATAGCACCTACTTCCAAAGATTGATGTAGGGATAAAAGGAGAAAATACTTGTAAATTTCTATGTAAACCTTAAGAATTAAGTGAAAGCTAACTATTGGTGAGGACAATGATGATGTTAAGTGGAAAACAGAGAGGATACCATTCTACGTGGGAAACTAGGACAGGATAGGATCTTTCAAAGAATGTTTTTAAAATTTTATTATTTATTTATTAACATTTTCTAAAATTTTGAGTTCCAAATTCTCTCCTTCCCTCCAGCTCCTTTCCCACTCACTGAGAAAACATAATTTTACATCAATGTAAAATCAAAGTGAAATTAATATAATATACATGTGAAATCATGCAAAACATATTTCTGTGCTAGCCATGTCAGAAGAAACAAGAAAAATAAAGAAAGAAAGTTATACTTCAAATCACACTCAGAGTTCAGCAGTTCTCTTCCTGGAAGTGGATAGCATTTTCAATTGTGAGCCCTTTGGTATTGTCTTGGATTATTATACTGATCAGAGTAGCTAAATTTTTCACAGATGATCATTACAATATTGCTGTTTCAGTGTACAATAATCTCCTGGTTCTGCTCACTTCACTTTGTATCAGTTCAAACAGTCTTCCCAGGTTTTTCTGAAACTACTTCCCCCTCATCACTTCTTATAGCACAATAGTATTCCATTACAGTTATATACCATAACTTGTTTAGCCATTCCCCAACATCTCCTAAATATTCAATTCTTTGCTGCCACAAAAAGAGCTGTGATAAACATTTTTGTACATATAGGTCTCCTTCCTTTTTCTTTAGATCACTTTGGGATACAGACTCAGTATTATGTGATCCAGACTCAGTGGTGGTATTTCTGGGTCAAGGGGCATCATTTTATAGCCCTTTGGGCATAGTTCCAATTTATTCTCCAGAATGATTGGACCAGTTCACAACTCCACCAATAATTCATTAGTGTACCTGTTTTCCCATATCCCCTCCAGCATTTGTCATTTCTGATAGGCATGAAGTGGTACCTCATAGTTATTTTTATTTTGTTGTTGTTATTGAGTCTTTCCAGTTGTGTCTGACTCTCCATGACCCCAATTGGGATTTTAATGGAAAAAAATGCTGGAGTGGCTTGCCATTTCCTTCTCTAGCTCACTTTACAAATGAAGAAATTGAGGGAAGCAGGGTTAAGTGATTTGCCTAGGGTCACACAGCTAGTAAATGTCTGAGGCCAGATTTGAACTCAGGAAGATGAGTCTTCCTAACTCCTGGCCTGGCACTTTATGCACTATGATGCCACTTAGCTGCCCCATGTTCAAGTGTCACTTCAGACACATGCTCGCTTTGTGCCCTTTAGCAACCCTCAGTGGTCCAGATACTTTAAAGTTGAATACATTAGGCATTTATCAAATTTATCTTAAATTCAAGATTTCAATAAGTTCATTATATATTTCTCTTATCAGCTAAAATGCTCCTGTTCCTGTCTATCTGTTGACGCACAGTATTCCTATTAGTCTGGGAACAATGTATGAAGTGGCATTTTCTTGTCTAAGAGATGCAAAAACAAAGCTTGCTACCACCCTTTCTGTGTTACCCTATCAACATTTGCTATCAACCTCTCCTAATTCTCACCTTGACCAACTACAACTACCAACTATCTTAATCATTCATGTACTTTACCATACCATAAATTCCTAGGCCTTGATACTATGTGGTAACTGAATAACATTTCCACAAGATAGAGAAGTAAATGCCTTTCTTCTTCTCATAGTCATTTCCCAGTCAACTCAAAGTCTCTTTCTTTCTCCTCATGTTACTTCCTATATTCTTTTTTAAATTAATTTATTTTTATTTTTCAGTATTCACTTCCATAAGATTTTGAGTTGAAAATTTTCTCCCCATCCTTTGCCTCCCTCTGCCACAAGATGGCATGCAGTCTGGTACAGGCTCTACATATATATTTGCATTAAACATATTTTCACAGTAGTCACATTGTAAAGAAGAATTAAAACCAATGGGAGAACCATGAGAAAGAAAAAACAACAAACAGAGAGAGAGCGAATAGTATACTTTGATCTGCATTTAGACTCCATAGTTCTTTTTCTGGATGTAGATAGCATTTTTCATTATTAGTCTTTTGGAATTGTCTTAGATCCTTGCATTGCTGACCAGAGATAAGTCTATTAAAGTTAGTCATTGCACAATGTTGCTGTTACTATGCAAAATGTTCTCCTGGTTCTGCTTCCCTCACTCACCATCAGTTCATGTAAGTCTTTCCACGTTTTTCTGAAGTCTACCTGCTCATCATTTCTTACAGAACAATAGTATTCCATTACATTCATATACCATAACTTGTTCAGTCATTCCCCAATTAGTGGACATCCCTTCAATTTCCAATTCTTGGCCAGCACAAAAAGAGCTGCTATAAATATTTTTTGCATATGTGGGTCCTTTCCCATTTTTATGATCTCTTTGGGATACAGTGGTGTTGCTGGGTCAAACGGTACTCTCCAGAGTGGTTGGATCAATTCTTGACTCCACCAAAAATGCATTAGTGTTCCAATTTTCTCACATTTTCTCCAACATTTATCATTTTCCTGTTTTGTCATGTTAGCCAATCTGATAGGTGTGATGTGGTACCTCAGAGTTGTTTTGATTTGCATTTCTCTGATCAATAGCGAATTAGAGCATTTTTCCTATTTTTTCCTACAAATAGCTTTAATTTCTTCTTCTGAAAAGTCCCTATTCATATCCTTTGACCATTTATCGATTGGGGAATACTCCCTATATTATTGATATTTATGTAGGGCACTACAAATTTACCCAGCATTCTTTTTCCTAATGATATAATCCCTTACCTACTAGGCAGGGTTTCAACAATATTTTTCTACTCAGCTCTGTCTTGAATAAAATGTTATTATACAAGGGACAAAGATAATACCTTTATTGCTATTGCATTCTGCCCTAGTATGACATCATCAGGAAGAGGCTGACTCTAGACAGATAAGGTAAGTGATGAGGACATAGTAAGAGTTCAATAAATGTTTGATTGATGTGAATTCTGGGGTTATGTTTTAGAACAGCAGTGACAATTTTGTGTTCATCCCAAGGAAGGAAAATAGGATGGTAAAGGGAACTTGAATCAATGACATAAAAAGATGGATTGAAGGAACTGAAGATATTTAGTCTGGAGAAGAGAAGATTGGGGTTGGGGCTAATAACTCTCTTCAGCTGTTTAACGGGCTGTCATTTGTTTGATCACAGAGGATGGAACTAGAAATAGATCAATAGATAAATATTATAGAAGTCAGATCATATCTCAGTAAATTTCTTAATAATCAGTTATTCCAAGGTGAAATTGACTTCCGTGATAATGGGTTTCTCATTACAAGAGATCCTTAAGCAAAGGCTTATTGACCAATTGTAGAAGATATTATAGTGGAGATTCCTGCGCAGGTCATGGTTAGTTTAGATGATGTCTGAAATCCCTGACAAGTCTGTGATTCTGTGTGGTAAAGAGAAATTGTACATTCAATAGTGAGGATGATAGGATAATAATTGATAAAGGATGAAGAAAAGAAATTAGTTTTTTTAAGTGGCTGCTATGGGCCAGGCACCGCACTAAGCATTTTGTAAATATTATCTCATTTGATCCTCACAAAAACCCTGGAAGGTAGGTGCTGTTATTATTCTCATTTTATAGTTGAAACAGAAGCAGGCAGTAGTTTAGTGATTTGCCCAGTGTCACACAGCTAGTAAGTGTCTAAAGCCAGATTTGAAATGAGAATTTCCTGATTCTAGTCCCAGAGCTCTATTCACTGCTCCATCTAGTTGTCTCAGCAATGAATGAGAAAAGATGAATTTGTAAGAGAAGGATGATACATGTCTGCAAGTAAGTGGAGAAGTAAAGTAATGAAAGAAAAAAGGAAGAAATGAAGAAGAAAGGAGCCTGAGGGCAAATAATATAGTTGAGGAGACCTTTTAAAGATATAATTTACAGATAGGAAATGAATCTACTAATTAAACTGATCTGTCAATATCTTTTCTATTTGCTTTAAACATATGGTGCATCAATATCTACTCTCACTTTAAGCAAGGGTATACTCAAAGTAGAGAATGCAAGCAATACAATTGAGCAAAAATGTGGATCTTAAAATAAGATGGTTGGCTATATCCACAAAGCAAAAGTATTAACTAAAAAGACTTCAAACGTATGCATATTAAATTATCTATTTCTTTGACAAAAGTAACACCATATTTTTCCAGAGATAAAAGATATCTTGGGGATTTATGTAAGACTTGGCTTACCTGTATGCCTTTGTCTATCACAGCGGAAATTATGAGTTATTTCAACCAGGGATGGGTAGTAGCACTTGGTTGTTGTGTATTCTCAGACAACCTGACTGGCTATTTTAATGAACTCAAATGTTTAACATACCAATACAGAATATTTAGGGTGGTGTCATCAGATATCATTAGAAGAAAGGTTTTCGTTTCTCACTATTGCTGTTCCAAGAGATTCTAATCCTGAGAAATGGAAGAGCCACTTGTCACCACTTGAAATCAGGGTCCCCTCCCAAAATCATTACTCAAAGATTCCTTCTCAAAGGTATGCAAAGATTTACTTTCTCACTCCCACTCATTTATAAAATTGCCAGTAATGTAATTTGGTTTTAATTATTGAAGGAAAATGCCAAATTATATTATAGTCATATAGAAGTACTTCAAATCTATTTTTCCTGAGAACATGGAGGGAAGGAATGAAGGAAGGAAGGAAGGAAGGAAGGAAGGAAGGAAGGAAGGAAGGAAGGAAGGAAGGAAGGAAGGAAAACCAAATGGAAGGCTTTTATTTTGCTTAAAATACAAACCTTTCCCCTCTTGCTATGAATTCACATATAATTAACAGAATGCTTTTTACTCAGCTTATGAAATTGTGCACCTAAATGGTCTAAATAAAATAATGAGATTAAAGTAAACAACAGCAGCAGCTAAAGTTTCTATTATGCATTCATTGGTTATCATGTCCAATTGATGCTTTCAGAATAGCCAATATGCCAAGCTGAAAAAAAATACCCTTGGCCAGATTTTTTTCAAGCAAATGATGCAACTAGCATCATCTGTATTATGTCATTACTTACAAGGTTTTGAAATAAATGTAGGGATAGGCCTGATATCTTTTAAATATCTGTACTCTGTCTTAACTTTCTTAATTCTATTGCTTGAAGGCTTATTTCTTAAGTGCCACCAGTACCACTGGGCCTAGCCATTGCTTTTCTTAGCTAAAGACTGATGAATATGTGGCAATCCTTTCATTTAAAGAAGTGATTTGAGCATAGGGCCAAAAACATCCCCAGAATGCTATTCAGGAACATTCTATAATACCATTCAACCAGTTTGAGCAGCTTCTATCTCTTCACCAGACAAATTCCCATCATTCCAGGACACTTAGCAGAGTCACAGAAAGTTGGCAAGTCATTGCCAACTCCCCTGTCCAATCTGTTAGATCTTCCTCTTTGGTAACTTGTCCTTTAGACCAACAAGCAAATATTTGATCATGCTTTGGAGTGGTTTGATGTATAAATCACTTTACATAAATCCTACTTTGTACCTTTTTTCCCTATGTGTCTGGAAGGATTATCATATGTATAACATGAACTATGAGTCCTAGTAGGCATGAGAGTAATTATATGCTGTACAGGGTGTTATAGCTAAAGATTCACCAACACTACAAGATTTAATAGATTGTAGAGAATGGTTGTTGATGTGTGCTATTGTCCTCCACGAAGCCTTTCATAACTTTGATCCCTCCATTTGTTTATTCCTTCTGTAATGTTCATCATCTGTGCCATAAAATTTAGCACTTCCTTATATACTACTGAGTTCTAAGTTGCCAAACTATTGGAGTTTGCTTCGCATTTGTTGATTTTGTGGTTATTATTTCCCATTCTCATGTAACTATTTCAGATTATGCAAGTGGAGAAAATGGGTATTTTATGCTTCTGGAAGGTAATTGGAGATCCAAAAAAAGCTCCCTAGGACCAACATTTATCAAAGTACCATATATTTTTGAAGCTGTTTTGAAAAAACTCAGAAGAATAGCACCGCAGAAGTTGGAAGATAGAATCTTCTAAAAACTATGAGAAAAACTAGGAAGATATGTGAAGTGTCTGTTAATTAGATTCAGCTTCTGGAGTCAATATGCTTAGCAATGTTATTTGCATTGGGACTTTGGCAGGAACTGCTAATTGCCCATCAAAGATAGTTGAGCAAGCTATCCTGATCCTTCATGAAGGCTGAAATAAATAAATAAAGCTTCACTAGGGAACTCCAAGTCAGGAAAACAGGTTTGTCAGACAGTCAGTCTGCTATGGGAATTGACAAGAGATTCCAACAAAAATGACTAAGAACCAGCAAGTATGGAAGGCAAGGGAAAATTTTCAGTGTCTTGCATATAATGCACTGTTTGCCTCTCTGCCAGGATCAAGTAATTTTCTATATGCACAAAGTGTTGGTTTGTTTCCATTCTAGAAGAAAGTATTTTTAAAAAGATTTACAAGGAAGCCTTTCCGTTCTCTAGATGATCAGATGAAATGAAATACACTTTGAAAAAAAATGGAAGGTGTTTTCCCTTTCCTCTTCTATTACTTTCTATCATTCTCCTACCTCCTGACACAAATCAGCGCTACCTTCTATTTCTTCAGAAGCTTCATGTTCTTGGTTTTTACCCTGACAAAATGAAAATTGATCTTTATCTCTGTCAGCAATGAATGCATAATAGAAACTTTAGCTGCTGCTGTTGTTTACTTTAAACTCATTATTTTATTTAGACCATTTAGGTGCACAATTTCATAAGCTGAGAAAGAATGAAAGAATGTGATGCAGAGGATGAAAGGAAGAAGGAACAATGAACACTTGGGAGTTTAGAAACAGCTATGAAACTCAACCAATATAGGGGGTTATGGATATGCTCTAAAGCAAACATCTTCTTGTCTGCAAGTATATCCATAAGGGAAAAAGCTATTTGTAAGAGTGTATTTGTAAGAAAAGACAAATAATAGTAGTTTCTGACACTCTGATCATGGCAGGTATCTGTCAACCTGAGATGAGCTGTTGGCATCAAAGATGAAAACAGCTCTTCTAACCTCTTCTATAAGATTTTAGAAGTTTCTATCTCCCTGCTTCTTTGCTCCATTACTTTGACTTTTTCAAAGAAAAATTAAAAATAGCATGGGACTCCTAATCACTAACTGTAAAATCACTAAACTATCTTGACTTTAATCCTACAGACTTCTCTTTCAGGTCTCTGAATTGTTCCCTAGAGCATGTCCATTGTTTTGGCAAACCTGATCATCACTGTTCACTTCTGGTGATTCACATAAGGACAAACAATACTATTGGAAGGAACCAAGAAGGTGACTATGAATTATAAAGTCCTACAGAAAATACATTAGTGAACTAGAAGATACAATAAACATTTTCTGATCATAGGCAGGAGCTTCAGAAGTGAAAGGCAGATTTAGAAAATGAAGAGCTGGTTAAGAAGATGATGACTGAGAAGGATTGAGATTTCTGGGTCCTAAGTCAGAAATATAAGAATGATGGGACTGACTAGGGATGGCACACACCTAATAAGAGCTGTTAAAATGTATATATCTATCTGGAGTCCTACAAGCCTATTAAGAGGGCTGTAAACTTTAATAAAGGGACATGAGGAAAAATTATATTTGTCTACAAGCCTAGATAATAGAGAGAGTAGAAGCTATAGCATAGGAAGATGAATAACACAAAAAACTCATTTAATCACAGGAGATAAATTCAAAGAAAATAAAGCAATAAAACCCATAGTCTCAGATACCTTTATACAAATGCATTAAATATGGGTAATAGATAAGATCAGTTAGCGATCCTAATGCAGAAAATAAAGTCGGTCTCCTAAATATCACCGAAGTATAATTCAGGAAGTATTTGCCTTCTTAAAAACCAATAAACTACAATAAATAAAAGGAGGCATAGGATCATTGGACAGAAAGAAGACATGAAAAAATTCAGGAACCAGGGCTAGAGAGAAGAGGATGGGCAGGGATATGGCAAAGAATTTTTGGACAAAGGTCATTGGAGGAGAACAAAGAAGTGTTGTTATTAGAATATGCTGTATATCTTCTAGACAGGAAGAAACAGATGAACAGTCAAGCAAAGAGACCACATTATAAGGCTCCAAGAGAGGTATGACATAATAGTGTTAAGACTTTAATTATCTAGACAGCTACTGACATTTTGTTCTCCCCTAAGCAGAATAGCTAATAAATTTTTGGCTTTCAAAAAAAATGAGAGAAAAGAGACACATTTAAATAAGAAAAAAATGTGAATTATAGGGGAGGAATGAGATTGAGAGGAAAAAAAGAATGAGATTTGGTGGGGGGCAGATAATTTCATTCTTCAAAAGGTGATGATGCAAATTGTCCATCTGGAGAGGATTCTAATCAACAAAGGGAGAAGTGGTTGTTGCTAGGAAAAATGGGATCCTTGGGGAGAAATGATCACTTCCTCTGATAATTTGAGGTAGAAAGGAGGGAAACTAGGAATAGTCTGACATACAACCTGCTTTTTAGGAAAGATGATTTCAGAGAAAGAATGGCATTAAATTCTATATGGGGATGTCAGTTGAAGGAAGGTAGAAGTCTCTCAAATGGAAATTTGAAGAAACAAATGGAAGTATTTCTGATAAGGAAGGAAAAAAAGGAAGCTTTCAAAATAGATTTACATGTATACACATGAAATTCATTGAAGAACCTGGATTTAAAAAAAAATACCTATGGAAATCAATAGTCTGTGCTGATTCCAAGCCAGGGAAATGACTTTTAAGAGATAGTATGGGGTAGTGGCAGGAACAGTGGATGTGGAATCAAGAAAGATCTAGGTTTTCAATCCCTTTTTAGACACTCAGAGTGGGGCCATGAGCATGTCATTTAACTTTCTAAGCATTAGTTTCCCCTTCTTACAAGTAAGTATAATAATACCTGCAGTACATACCTCATACAACTGCTTTAAGGATAAAACAATGTATTAATCTGTACAATTATAAATCATTAAATATTCTAATGGATGTGAGATCTCATTGCTTTGGGAGTTTACCCCAACAATTCAAATAACAACCCATTATCTTTGTCCATCTGCCATAACTCTTGTTCATACATTTTCTTTGCTTTCTCTTTTCATTTTTAGGGTGACAATAGAATACTTTGGCTATTCACCTAACAATTATTTACTTCATCACATGACTAACCCTTCTATTCCTACTGTACATTTTCTTGGAGGTATCTTTTATACATATTCCTTAATAATTATATTTCAAAGATGGGAATTTTTCATGCTTTTATTTAAGCATGATTTCTAAATTGGTGTAGATAATAGTGGCCTGGTGCATAACTTTGTGAGAGATGAATTTGTCAAGAGATACAGAGATATATCTGGTCTGGTACTCTGCCATTTCTCAAAGGAGAACAGAGCAACCAGACTTATGGCCTCTTCCCCTGTTTCCCTCAAATCAAGAAGCACAGACTCCTTTGGATGGGGGTAAGCAAGATTCTAAAGACAACAATCCATGCCTCCCACTATCTATATGTTTTGATATCTTATGTGAATGGATATATGTGTTTTACATGAGCAGTACACAGATTATATCTGTATCAGGGGAAATGCCGATGAAGGAGTCCTATGAGTATGCACAAGGGATTTTCTTTGCTGCTAATTACATGAAAAGTTTGGTGAGACTGCTTCTGGATGTGAGTGATGATCTGTAATGGAGGGGCCCTTCTTCTAATATTTCCTGCCCAAATACTGTGTGATAATAAAAGGCCCTTTAATTAACTGCTAAACTGAAACTGAATGTGCATATGAAAGGTCTAGATAAGCAAAATAGCTTTTATTTCTCCAGTCTGAGAATGAGGCATAAGGGTGACTCTTCGAGCTTCAGAAAGTCAATGGGGAATGCCCTTTCCCAAATCAGGCTGGTCCAAGAGTGCATGACATCCTAGGTTAGTGTGTACTTGTGATAAGGCTTGCCAAAGAGAATGAATGAACTGGAAATTACAGGTACAATCTTAGAAAAAAAAATAACTACTAAGGACTTGGAACCTTAGAATATAAGGATGATTTTGAGCTGTCCTCAATTAGTTCAAGTAATCAAGACCAAAAAGTTTGTGGGAAATAGTCTAGATGCCAGAATACTAAAGAAAGGTAACTGGTGCTCCAATTTTTTTTAAAATGTAGACCAGTGAGTTTGGCATCAATTTCTAACAGACTCTGGAACATATTATTCAAAGGATAGTTTCAGGAAACCTAGAAAAGGAAACATTAATTGCTAAGAATCTCCTTGAATTTATCAATAGATAATACACTAACCACTCAACGTAAGGAAATAGTTCTTAGCCATTCAAAATTAGAATGGGTTGCCGTGGCAAGTAATGGATTCCCTCCTACTAGAAGTCTGCCTACTTGTTGGAAATGTCATAAAGGACATTACTATATGATTAGGGGTTAGATTTCTACTCTTAGGTCCTTTCTAACCTTGAGGACTGTTACTAATTCTACCTGGAGAATAAGTGCTATGGACATGTCTATAAAGAAGGTGGTAAAAATAAAGAACAAGAGCTATACTTTTAAAAAGAATACTTGGAAATAAATTACTTTTCAGAAATCTTGGATTGACTCAAAACTGGAAGAAGAGGAAGGCACCTCTTCTGCCTGGATTGAAATGGATTCTTTATCATGTGGTATGTACCTAACCAGGTAGATCACACAGGAACACAAATGATTCACTACAAGGCAAAAAGTCAGTGGGGAGGGTGGTACAATAGACTGGCTATTTGGTTGAAGACAAAAATGACATTATTCAAGATGCACTATTTTGATGAATAAGAATATAATATAATTTAACTATTTGATGCTTGAAAAACAGCATTGCATAATGAAGAGAAGGCCAGCCTTGAAATCAGTCTGAAATTCCCACTCCTGACAAAAGCTAGTTATTGTGACTTTGGGAAAATCACTTAACCTCTCAGTGTCCCAGGAAATGCTAAGGCTCTAAGTTTAAGAACAGTTGCTGATTTACATTTGAAGAGGAAATTTGCTCACCATGAGATTCCTATATTGATGAAATCACATGCCAAGATGTTTACAAATTAAGTCAAAGCTTTCTGCAAGTTCCTACCATGATAGAACCTCTCTTCAAAAATGTACCTCTCTTCAAAAGCAGAAGCATGACAAGCAGTGACCAAAGCTAGATAATGGGCTGGAATCTCTAAAGGCACTTACAGTTTGGCTTTTTTTAACTTGAAATTAATATAATATTTGTAAGACAAAAGGCCAAGATCTGTTGCTACCCAAGGAAAGCCATCAAAAGAAGCAACTGGATGTCTGCTTTCTATATTTTTCCCACAGGCATGTCAACTTCTCTTCCTGACTTAATCCTCATTGCTTGTCTTTGTACAATCATTAGGAGCTTGCAATAGAAAATATTTTTGTCTGTACGTAGTGGAAAACACCAGTTTAAACAGGATGTTTGAAGTTACAAGGACTGACCCAGAATGTGGGCCAGGGCAGACATGAAAGCATTAAAATTTCATTCACAAAGGTTTTTTGGGACCAGTTCTTTTTCAGCCTAAATAGAGTCACGCATATGCTGGCTCCCAAGCTCTTCTTGTTTGCAGAGCAGAGTCAATTGCTTTTAAAGTTATGCAGGGCTGCATCCCTCCATGGACAGAAGCCATAAGCAGGACTGGGAACAATTACCAGCTTGAATAGCATGTTCCTCTGTGAAGGGCACAGTTCTGCCAGCTACTACCCTTGGATCTCACAGGGGAAAGAGCACATGCAGTCCCCCACGCCTACATGTTTCCTTTCCCTTCAGTGCGACAGTTTCAACTGATTTTGATTACCCTGGCGCCAAATACACGAAAACATTTCATAGACATAATCATCCATCACTGTGAAGAAAGGAAAAATGCTTCATGTTCAGTATGTTTATAAATACACTTAATGAAAAAAGGACAGCTCTAGCTTTCCTACAAATACACTGTTGTCTCTTGCTCTCTGCTGCTCACCAGATAGAGCAGTGTCTTGAGATTTCACAATGCTCTCCTTGCCTCACCACCCTCTGAATGCCTGATTTTACTCTGACATTATGGTAGAGCCCACCTAAGTCAAGAAGAGAAGAATGCTGTATATTCTAATCCTAATACCCTTGCCCAACCAAGAAAAGGGCTTCAGTGTCAGGAAGAGGTAAGCAATATTAGGGTTTGGAAGTCACTATTCTTTCTATCCAGTTTCAGGGAATAGTAAGTGTAAGAGGTCTACATTTCAAGAGACTTAAAGATTTTAGACAAAGTAGTTCATGTAATTCCAGGATTTTTGGGGTGGGGGTGGCAAAGAAGGGCAGGAAAGTATATGATTGCCAGCCTTAGTGTGTATTATGCAAGTACTAAGATGAAAGTCTAAATTTATGTTGTCAATTTGCATATTCTTTTGTGTGCATATAATCTCTGATTCCTTGAAGGGAGATGATAAGTTCTAGAAGTCAAACATGTAATGATCAGTCTTTTGTAAAATTAAAATGAAAGAAATATTATCTCATTTTTCTTTCTTGGGCAGACTGTCTCCTATGAAGAAAGCAAAACTAACTAAATGTATTTATAGTATAGTACTTTAAATATCCCCAAATATTCCCTCTGGCTACATCAATTTTATACTAATTTTTAGCTCCAGAGCATGAATTACTCCATAACCAGAGTACATGCATTTTTGTTCTCCTTTTCACTAAACTTCACATTTTCCAATGTGTTGAATATTTGCATTCATATTTGACTAACAAACGTGGTCAGGCTGCATCTCCTTTCTTTTTTACAGGTCATTCATGCAAAACTTATGGCCTGAATCACAAAGAGCACTGTAAAAGTGCAAAAGTCACAATTCAAATATTCAAAGTCTGTTATGGACAAACTCATGTAAGGGCAGCCTTCATTTAAGCTGTAGCAAAGAAACCATCTGATCATCTGGGGTAGTAGCAAAGAAAAGACTTAGCTTGTCAGGATGTGATATCATAGAGTAATGAAAGACCAGAAGTTGTGGTTTTATTTATTTTAAGAGCTTGTTAAGCCTTCAAGTAGAAAGAAATGCAGAAGTAGGATGTGCTGTGTGCCATTTTCATTTGTCTTAGCAGAGACTCAGAGCTAACACAATACTTTCCTGCTACAGAGGGCTAACAGCGTCATCCTGCTTGAAAAATTATCTCTGGTCCTAGTAGGCCTCATTTGCTTTACCATCCCAGTTCCCAGTTATATGGGATTTTCTAGAATATTCCTACTATGCTGTTCTTGGCTAGGTGGCACAGGGAGTAGAGCACTGGCCCTGGGGTCAGGAGGACCTGAGTTCAAATCTGACCTCAGACACTTGACACACTTAATAGCTGTGTGACCTTGGGCAAATCACTTAACCCTAATTGCCTGCCTTCCCCACTCAAAAAAAAATGGTGTAACTATTGGGAATAGTAAAGTGATAGATAGTTCCACTGTACTTTGCCTTTGCCAGACCTTTCCTTAGCCCCATAGTTTAAAGGACATGATATACTATAGAGTGTCCAGAGCAGGGCAACTGAGATAAGCCTTGAGTCTAGAAAATGAGTATTGGTTGAAGGAACTGGGCATGTTTACCTTGGCAGAAGGAAGATTCTCAGGGGAAAGAAACAGAGTGAAATAGTTGACAGATACCTGGGCTTTAGAGTCAGGAAGACTCAGACTTAAGTCCTGTTTCAGATCTTCAAGTCTCACCTCAGAACCTTACTGTCTGTCTGACCCTGGGGAAATTACTTAATCTTTCAGTGGGTCAGTTTCCTCAAATGTAAAATGAGGCATTAGTGTCTGTGGACTCTAAGGTCATTTCCAACTATAAATCTGTAATCCTAGAACATACTAGCTCTCTTCAGGTATTTGAAAAGCTGTAATGGAGAGGAGGAATTAGATTTGCTTTGTATGGCCCATGAGTGCTTAATGAAGAACAATGGGAGGTAGTTTCAGAAACAAATTTAAATTGTATTTGAACAAAAAACCTTCCTAACAATTAGAACTGTCAAAAAAGTGAAATCAGGTAGGAGATAGTGGGTTCCTCCTCATTGTATTTGATCACTTATTGAGAATGTTATGGGGGATCTATTTTGTGTCAGGATCCGGTTATATATCTACTAAGACTATTTACAACTCTCCAATTCTGTAATTTGGTAATTCCTGAATCTGTAAACCTAGCCTTGCTCTTTCTCCTGGCTGCGGCCCTTAATCACCAACTACTCATTGGACATTTTGAAAATGATGTCCATCTCAAGCTCATCCTGTCCAGAAGAAAAACCCTATCCCTCTTCTAAATTTGCCTGTTTCTATTGAGAGTACCATCATTTTTCCAGCTTTTTAGCTTCACAGCCTACAAATCATTCTTGACTTTTCCTTTGACATCACTCTCCTTCACCCCACTTGTTCACTAAACTATAAAATCTTATCCATTTTGCCTCTATACCATTTCTTGCATTTTCTTCCTCCTTTCTACTTGTATAACCACCCTCCTAGTTCAGGCCATCATCACTTCTCACTCTGAATATTTTTTAAATTACAGTTTTTTTGTTCAATTGACAAGTAATTATTTCTTGTCCTCCAACCTTAACCCTATCTAGTGAAAAAAGAAGAGATAAACAAAATCTTTGTAATGAATATGCATAATCAGATAAATTGCTTTCCTATATTGGCCATATCAAAAATGTAGGTCCAATTCTACATATTTGATTCATTATATCTCTGTCAGAAGGTAGAAAGTATTCTTGTTTCATCCTATGGAATAATTGTTGATCATTGTATTAATTAGAATTCTTAAGTTTTTCAAAGTTGTTCATTCTTATGACGTTAGCATTAAAAGTTCATTTCTTGGTTCTGTTCATGCATTCTGTATCATTTTATATAAATCTTCTCAGGTGTCTCTAAAATAATCCCCTTTGTCGCTCCTGGTAACACAATACAATTCTATTGCATTCATATAATAAAATACGTTTAGCCATGCATTCACCAATTAATATGCAGGCCCTAAGTTTACAATTCTTTGCCACCACAAAAAGAGCAGCTATAAGCATTTTTGGTACACATAGGACCTTTTCCTCTTTTTTTGATCTCCCCGCAAAACAGACCTAGTCATAGTTATCACCAGTCCCAAAAAATGCATGGTTTAGTAACTTTGGGGTTACAGTTCCAAATTGCTTTATTCCAGAATGGCTATACCAATTTGCAGCCCTAACAACAGTTCATTAATGTGCCTAGTTTCCCACAGCTCCTTTAGTGCCACACAATCAAACTATCACATAATTATTTTATAGAAGTAGGAAAAAATTAATTCATTGATGGGAACAAAAGGTTAAGAATTTCAAAGAAAATAATGGAAAAAAAACTGAGAAGGAAGTAGGACTTGCAGGATTAAACCTCAAACTATGCTACAAAACAGGAATCATCAAAATAAATTGTTACCATAGTTTGTTTTTTTTTTTTAATAGAGTCCGATTACTAGCACAGATTTGGTACATAATGTAAACATTCAAACAAACGTAGTCAGCTTTTGTTCACTAAACTCAAAAACCAAAGCTATTGAGGTGAACATTCACCATTTGACAAAAATTCCTGGAAAAAAAATTGGAAAAAATAGTCTCACCTGGATTATTGCAGTAACTTAATTGTTCTCTGCCTCAAGCATATCTCCTCTGCAGTCAATCTTCCAGACTACTGTCAAATTTACATTCCTAAAACTCAATTCCAATGATGTCACTACACTGCTCAATGAGTTCCAATGACTTCTTACTTCTAAGAATAATATCCTTTTGTTAAAGTCCTTCACAACTTCCATCCAACACACCTTTCTAGCCTTACATATTATTCCCCTTAACGCAATCTATAGGTCAGTTTTACGGCATTTCTTACTCTTCCTTTCTCTCTTACTTTCTTATTGTTCCTCACACATAACACCCCACCTTTGTTTTGGTACATTTGCGGAGCCTATCCTCCATTCCTGGAATGTACTACCTCCTAACTTCCACTTCTTAGAATCCCTATTTCCTTCAGATTTCACCTCAAGTGTCACTTTCTACATGGATCTTTTCATAATCCCTCCAGCTGTGAATGTCTTCACAAAATTATAATAAATTCATTTTCTATACACTTATTTATATGAATGTTGTCTGCCTGCTTGTGTTTTGTTTTTGTCTTTCTATACTGAGTGCCTAGAATGCATTGGGATTCTGAGCAGACACTTGTATCATCCCACCCACATTAGAAAGTAAACAGTTCATCTTCATAACGTACCTTCTAATTGCTTGCTTCTATTTGCTTTTGTTCATTTCTCTTTACTCCTGTGTTTGTATTTCAAAGTTTGTACTTATCACTGGTCTTTTCAACAGGAGTGGTTAGAATTCTTCTTTTTCACTAAAGGTCTATTTATTAAATTCAGTCTTAATATAGGTAAGTTATTCTTGTATATAAGTCTCTATCTTTGGTCTTTCGGAATATACTCTATATTCCTTTATAATGATAGCTTTTAAATCACATGTGATTCTGCTTATGATTACTTGGCGCTTGAACTCTTTTATTTCTGGATTGCTGTTGCCATATTTTTTCTTTGACCTGGAATCTCTGGATTTTAGCTATGACATTCTTCAAGTTTTTCATTTCTAGTTATCTTTGCAGAGGTGATTGCAAATTGTCTATTCGCACCTTGCCCTCATGTTCTAATGTATCTGGGAGGTTTTCTTTCATGATTTCTTGAAATGATAACAAGGTTATTTGTTTTTGCTGTTGTCATTTTTAGCAGAGAGAGAGTCATGGCTTTCAAGTAGTTCAATGGTTTGTAAATTACCGCTCCTTTAGTTATTTTCCTGGTCAGTCATTTTTGATAGGAGGTGCCCTACATTTTCTCCTATTTTTTACAGTCTTTTGTGTTCTGATATTTCTTACTGTCCCATGGAGTCATGAACTTCTATTTGATTGCTGTTTCTAGGAGTCTTCTACTTAGATAAAGATTTGAATCTTTTGTGCTAAGCAATGTTTTCTTACCAAGGCTTTCTTCCAAAACTCTCATTTTTTCCATTTTTTTACTATCCCATTTCATTTTTATGCCAATTTAAGTTTTTCATTTATTCTAGGAATTATACTCAATCTTGTTTCTCATGCTACATAAGTTTCATAATGGCACAGTAATTTTAGTTATAATGTATCAAGGGCAATATTGTAAATCTACATTGGTCAAGGCAACATTATATGGGCTTTGTATGTAATAATTGTCATAAACTCAACATAAATAAAAAGACTTAGGAATTCTGATAAGAGGTAGCTCTCATTTTGAATTGAATTATTGTGTGGCCAATCCAATCAATTCCCAAGTGATTCTCTTTTAACATGGCCAAAGAACAAATCTAAAAGATAATATGTGTACACATAAATATGTATCATATATATTTGTAGACATATTTAGAGACATGCATACATATATGCATATGTATGTATGTCAATATATGTAAGCTACTTACACTATCTTCTAAAATACTTTTAAAATTTTGTAAGAGAATTTGTACTTCCCTTTTTACTGAATATTTTATGCATTATACTTGTTATGGGAGGTAAAATTTTGAAAATATCTACTTCCCCTTGAAACTTGAAAAAATTGTCAAATTCAATAAATGATAGTATCAATTTCTACATCATTGTAATTCAGATTTTACTAAATGTAATTGTGTCTATTCATCCCTCTTAATAGTACTAGGAATGGTCCATGTCAAAATCAGAGAAGTAAGATAATGAAGAAAGTACATGCAGCATTACTGTATTTACTGTTTTATTTAGTTTCATCGCTAGTCAAGTCTCCAGATATCTGGGTCCTTTGCCATATTTTTTCAGAAGAGATATAGCCTTCTTCTTAAAATAAGGAATATACACACAAATACATACACTTATGTAGGTATATGTATATATAATATATATACAGACACACATATATACACATACATGTACATATATTAAACCACAGTTTTTAATTGGTGAAAGAATATTATTGCATTTGCTATTGCCACAAAGAAATATCTTTAAAATACTGATGTGTTTATTGAAGTAAAATGAATTACTTTTTCCTTTAATCCCGATTACTATTTTTGTAGTCCTTCTCATTCTTCCTCATTCTTCTCTTTGAGGTGAAATGAATTTAATATCTCTGTTCACGTAAGTCTATGCACTCTTAGTGATTAAAGTAGCACACTTCTTTAAGGTAGAGCTTGGCCTGGGACCTATTGTTGGCTGATCAATGATAAACTGAGTGATTTGGGCTTAAGACTTAGTCCTTAAGGGAAAAAAAAGGTTTCAGCAATCAAAATTTACATGTCCTTTGGGCAGAGTACCCATAAGTAAGGGTATGATATCCTACATGGACAGAGAGAAGGAAAAGACAGACAGGAAAAAAGACAGAAATACAGACCAGAAGAAAGGAAGGAATGAAGGAAGGAAGGATAAAGGGAATGAATGAGTTTTCTCACATCTGGAGGTTTAAGAAGAGCCTGGCTGACAATGTTTTGGAGATGTATATTCAAGTATGGGTTAGACCAAATGACTTCCAAAGTTCCTTCTCATTCTGAAATTATTTAAATCTGTGTGGTTATTGTTGTTATTGTTGTAGTTCAGTTGTTTCAGTCATGTTAGACTCTTTATAGACCAATTCAGGGTTTTCTTGGCAAATATACTAGAGTGGTTTGCCTTCTCTAGATCATTTGCAGATCAGAAACTGAGGCAAACAGGCTAATTGTTTATGGTCACAGAGCTAGTAAGTGTCTGAGGACAGATTTGAACTCAAGAAGATAAATCTTCCTTCTAAGCCTGGCACTATATCCACTGTGCCACCTAGCTGCCCCTTCTGTATGATATGACTTAAAATAAGATTATTTAGTCTATAAAAAGAAAAGTGAATAGTGATGACTGAAAGTTACAAAACCATAAATGTGTTTTTTTTTTAAATTTCATGGCACTGAACTATATGTTAAATATTCATTAAATATATGTTAAATCTTCCAGCATTTGAAATGGATTGACACTACCCTGAATGGTTAGATTCAGGACAAATAAAAGACAGCATTATTTTACAGAAAATGTATTATTTACATGGAATTTCATATAACCCAAGAGATTATACAGGCCTTAAATCCAAATTTATTCAAGAAAAAAATTCCTAGAATTTCCATGACTTATAAAATAATTTTGGGATGTAGAAGATATTTTTCTAAGCTCTATGGTGAACATCTTATTATCTTTCTTTCTTATGATGTTACTGTGGAAAATTCATGAATGGTGAAAGTGTTTTCTCTTCTTTTAAATAATATTTGTTGAAAATCATCTCTTAAACACGTTCCATAAAACAAATCAGTTTATCCAGTCCTTCTGCTTAATGACATTATTCAGTGCATTAATGAATCTGAGATCTATAAATAAGGAATTTCTTTGCTGGCACAAATTGCAACCCATAAATGTTTTCCTATCTTGGATGATTCTTATCCAATTCTTCTCATATGTCCTACATAAAGGATCAATCTGATATTACGGAACTTTTCCTTTAGATCTTTTAACATGTGCTAGGAATCGGTAAAATACTCAGACTTCCCATGTTAGTCCTCACTATTCAATACATAACTGACACAATGATATCCTTCCTGCCACTTCTTAAATATAAGTGATCACTGGAAATATGTCACAACTTACTTGTGCATGGAGCATCTAGGTGGCAGAGTAGATAGAATACTGGGCTTGGAATCAGGAAGATTCATCTTCTGAGTTAAAATCTGGCCTCACATACTTACTAGCTGCATGAGCTTGGGCAAGTCACACACCCTGTTTGCCACATTTCCTCATCTATAAAATGAGCTGGCAGAGTAAACAGCAAATCACTCCAGTATTGTTGCCAAGAAAACCCCAAATGGGGTCATGAAGAGGTGGAAAAGACTGAAACAATTCAATAAATTTGTGCATACCATTAATCTCTTTATTGTCTTTTGTGCTGCTCATAACTTTGAGTTTTCAACACACATATTCCAAAATTTGCAATCACATACCATCCATAGAAAATATCTATGGTGGGGGGTGGAGCCAAGATGGCCACGTGAAAACAGCATTTTACTGGAGCTCTCTCAAAAGTTCTGTCAGATTCCTATAAAAAAGTGAATCTGAGCAGATTTGAGAGAGTTAGAAACTGTGAGCACTCTGAGTAAGGCAAATTTCCAAGCCAGGAGAGTCTGAAAGACTGAAGGGGCAAATCTGTAGGCTGGGAAAGTGCTTGGCATGGAGAGCTGTTCCAGACAGCACCAAAGAGGAAGTGGCCGGGGAAACCAATGTGGGAGACAGCCTGGGAGAAAGTTGGGGGCCCAAAACCAGTGGAGATTCCCAGGCCTCCCAACACAGGACAGCAGTCTGTGGAAGCAATGAGAGGCAGCACGCAACACAACCAGATGTGAGACATCAACTCCTGAGGCTTGCAGCCCAAAGGTATTAAATGCATCTTCTTGAACTTCTGGGAGACATAATGGCCAGATAAACAGCTCTAATCCCTCCCCCCGAGCCAGAGAATTCCTCGCGAAAAAAATGCTGGAATATAGGAGACAGAAGTGGGGCTTCAGTGGCCAAGTAGTGGGAGTACCTGAGTCCCAGAGGGGCAGAACCAGCAGGGGTCAACACCAGGAGCCAAGACCTGCCCTTGCTCCCCTAGGGGAAGTGCCAGACACCAGCTCAAACAACAAACAGCTGAGACCATTACTGAAGAGCAACAGTGCTGGAGTGCAACCCCATGGGAAGAGACTTCAGGCAGCCAGACCCCTCCCCAATACCTCAGAAAACTGAAGGCTATAATTTACAAAGCCAGTAACTAGACTCACAATCCCCAGAATAAGAAAGCTGGGACAGAGAGCCCTGAGCCCCCAAAGCAGAAATTTATTGTAAAGCCAGGAAAAAGCTAACCAACATGAAGAACACACACAAAAAAAAAAACCGAGGACCATTGATTCTCTTTATGGAGACAGGCATGATCAACACACCGATTTGGAAGAGGATAGGAATGACACTATACCCACATCTGATAACTCAGAAGTGAATGTGAACTGGTCTCAAGTCGAAAAAGCAATACTGGAAGAGCTAAAGAAGAATTTTAAAAACCAAATTAGGGGGGTAAAAGAAAAAAATGGAAAAACTGGAAAAAAAATCCACTGATGAAATCAAGTCTTTAAAGAATAAGATTGGCAAAATAGCTATGGAGATTCAGAATCTAAACAGACAAAATGACACCCTGAGAGGTAAAACCAACCAACTGGAAAAGGAGACTCAAAAGCAAAATGAAAAGAGCAACTCATTAAAAATTAGAGTTGAGCAAGTGGAAGCTAATGACTCTATGAGGCATCAAGAAGTAGTAAAACAAAATGTAAAGAACAAAAAAATAGAAAAAATGTGAAATATCTGATTGGGAAAACAATTGACCTGGAAAACAGATCCAAGAGGGACAATTTAAGAATTATTAGTCTACTGGAAATACACTATGAAAAAAGAGCCTTGACAGCATCTTCAAGGAAATTATCAAAGATAACTGTCCAGAGGTCCTAGAACCAGAGGGCAAAATAGTCATTGAAAGAAGCCACTGATCACCCCCTGAAAGAGATCCCAAACAGAAAACACCAAGAAAAATTATAGCCAAATTTCAGAATTACAAAGTCAAGGAGAAAATCCTGCAAGCAGCCAAAAAGAAACAATTCAAATATCATGGAATTATAGTCAGGATCATGCAGGATCTCTCAGCTTCTACATTAAAAGACGGGAGAAATTGGAACATGATATTCCAAAGGGCAAAGGAGCTGGGGCTACAACCAAGGATCAACTACTCAGCAAAATTAAGCATAATTTTTCAGGGAAGGAGATGGACATTCAACAAAATAAGGAAATTCCAGACCTTCCTGATGAAAAGGCCAGAACTCAACAGAAAATTTGATCTTCAAATACAAAACTCAAGAGAGACATAAAAAGGTAAACAGGGGGGAAAAACCTTATTAATCAATAAGGGCAAATTATTTGCATCTTATATAGGACTATATCATCTTATATATGTTATATATATATACATATATGTCAATCTTGAGTATAGTACAGCTATTATGACAATTGAAAGGGGTACACATAGACTGTGAATGTCTGTATAAAATAACTGATATAAGGATAAAAACATAATTAACAGATGTAAAGGGAGGGTTATGGGAGAAGAGGTAAGGAGGTAGTAGAAAAGGGTAAATTACACCAAATGAAGAGGCAAAAAAACACATTTCAGTACAGGGAAAGAAGGGAGGGAGAAGAGCAGTATTTGAGCTTTAGTGTCAGCTGATCTGGTTGAAGAAGGGAATAACATGCCCTGATAAATATAGAAATCTAACTCATCCTACAGGTAGTAGGAGGGGAAAGAGGGAAAAAGAGAGGGAGTGGTCAGAAGGGAGGAGAGAAGTAGCAAGTGGGAAATGGTAAGATAAGGGAGGGGAATAGAGAGGGAGGGAACACTGAGGAAGATGACAGTCAAAAGCCAAACATTGTTGAGGAGTGAAAGGGGAAAGGGAGAAATAAAAGCAAAAATGGGGGAAATAGGATGTGAATGTGAATGGAATGAACTCTCTCATAAAACAGAAGCAGATAGCAGAATAGATTAATAACCATAATCCTACAATATGCTATTTACAAGAAATACATTTGAAACAGGGGTATACACACAGGGTAAAGGTAAAAGGCTGGAGTAAAATATATTGCAATTCAGCTAAAGTTAAAAAAGCAAGTGTAGCAATCCTAATCTCAAACAAAGCAAAAGTAAAGATGGATTTAATTAAAAGAGATAAGGAAGGACACTACATACTGCTAAAAGGCACCATAAACAATGAAGCAATATCATTGTTTAACATATATGCACCAAGTGGTATGGCATGCATATTCTTAGAAGAGAGGTTAAGGGAGTTACAGGAAGAAATAGACAGCAAAATTATAATATTAGGAGACCTCAACCTCCCCTTTCCTGAACTTCATAAATCTAACCTCAAAATAAATAAGAAAGAAGTTAAGGAGGTAAACAGAATTTTTAAAAAGGCAGATATGATAGACCTCTGGAGAAAACTGAATGGGGACATAAAGGAATATACTTTCTTCTCAGCGGTATATGGCACATACTCAAAAACTGACCGTGTCCTAGGGCATAAAAACCTTATAATCCAGTGCAGAAAGGCAGAAGTAATCAAAGCATACTTTTCAGATCACAATGCAATAAAAAATGTTTGTAATAAAGGACCATGGAAAAATAAGACAAAAATTAATTGGAAACTAAATAATCTAAGAAATGCTAGAGAAGGTGGCCTAGCCATACCACATATTAAACTGTACTATAGAGCAGCAGTCATCAAAACTACCCGGTACCGGCTAAGAAGCAGAGTTGTGGATCAGAGGAATAAGATAGGTACACAAGATAGAGAAGTCAATGACTATAGTAATCTATTCTTTAATAAACCCAAAGAATCCAGCTTCTGGGCTAAGAATTCACTATTTCACAAAAACTGCTTGGGAAAATTGGAAAATGGTAGGGCAGAAACTGGCCATAGACCAATACCTTACACCATATACCAAAATAAAGTAAAAATGGGTTCATGATTTAGGAATAAAGGCTGATACTATAAGCAATTTGGGAGAGCAAGGAGTAGTTTACCTATCAGATTTATGGAAAAGAAAAGAATTTGTGGCCCAACAAGAGATAGAGAGCATTACAAAATGCAAAATGGATAATTTTGATTATGTTAAATTGAAATGTTTTTGTACAAAAAAAGCCAATGAAGCAAAGATTAGGAGGGAAGCAGAAAATTGGGAGAAAATCTTTACAACTAGTGTCTCTGATAAAGGCCTCATCTCTAAAATATACAGGGAACTGAACCAAATATATAAGAATATAAGTCATTCCCCAATTGAGAAATGGTCAAAGAATATGAACAGGCAGTGTTCAGAGGAAGAAATTAGATATCTATAGGCATATGAAAAAATGCTCGAAATCACTACTGATTAGAGAAATGCAAATCAAAATAACTTTTAGGTACCACATCTCTCCTGTCAGATTGGCTAAAATGACAAAACAGGAAAATGATAAATTCTGGAGAGGATGGGGGAAAATTGGAACATTGTTACATTGCTGGTGGAGTTGCGAACTGATCCATCCATTCTGGAGAGCATTTTGGAACTATGTCCAAAGGGCTATAAAAATGTTCATACCCTTTGACCCAGCAATACCACTTCTAGGGTTGTATCCCAAAGCAATCACACAAGTGGGAAAAGGGCCTATATGTACAAAAATATTTATAGCAGCTCTTTTTGTGGTAGCTAAGAATTGGAAATCAAAGGGATGCCCATCATTTGTGGAATGGCTGAACAAGTTGTGGTATATGAAGGTAATGGAATACTATTGTGCTATAAGAAATGGGGATGACTTCATAACAAACTGGAAAAACCTACATGACATAATGCTGAGTGAGCAGAGCAAAGCCAGGAGAACATTATACACAACCACGTATATATGGATTCTGTGAGTACTAACCCTGATCGACTTTGCTCTTCTCAGCAACACAAGGTGCAAAGACAACTCCAAAGGACTCACGAGGGAGAATACTATCTACATCTAGAGAAGGAACTATGAAGTATGAAGGCAGATTGAGGCACATTTTATGCTCGCCTTTTTCCCCCTTTTTTCCCTCTCTTTTGTTTTTGTTTTTGGAGGTTTTTTGGTTCTGTTTCTTCTTTCTCATGATTTATTCCATTGGTCGTAATTCTTCTCCACAACTTGACTAGTGTGTAAATAAGTTCAATGCAAAGTTACACATAGAAGAAGTATCAGAATCCATACCATCTTGGGAAGAGAGACGGGGAGGGAGGGAAGAAAATCTGGAACTCAAATTTATGTAGAAACGAGTATTGTAAACTAAAAATAAAAAAAAAAAGAAAGAAAGAAAAAGAAAAAAAGGAAAAAATAGAAAATATTTATGCTAAAGGATGCATTTGTTGCATGGGATGGTGGAAGGATCTGAATTTTTTTCAGTCATGTGTGATTCAAGAAGGCAAACCCAAGATAGGGGAGAAGAGGTAGATTGTTTACTGAGCTCTCCCAAATTCTCCTCCAAATAACTTTAAATAATAACTCAAAACCCATTCTTAACTGGCAGAATCTATAGAAGGTTGAAGGCAAAACAATTTTCCAACCCAAGACAACTTAAAAGGTTGGCAGGAAAGGTCTGCTGCACCAGGGTGAGAGCGGAGCACAGCATAGCACTGGTAATGCCCAAGCACGTCAGCAGGCCACACTTCAGCAAGCCAATAGCAAGGCCCCATATCCCTGCACAAGACAGCCAGCAGTAAGCCTTTGGGGAAACTGAGTCTGTAGAGCAGCTTCTGGAACTCTTAGCCCACACATGGTAAAGGAGTCAGACAATTGGTCAGAAGGATATTTCAGGGTTCTTTTGCTGGCAGTGGGTTCAGGACTCTCTTGCATTACCCCATGTAGATCCAGGTTGTGCTTTTGGGTTGCAGTCCCAGGGTGAGGAGGAATGCTAGCACACCAGAGCTAGTGACAGCAAGGGTGTGGGAACCCTAATCACAGTTCCAGGGTGGAAATAAAGTCCTTATGGTTACATATAGACTATAGCACAATATGGGAGAGTAGTAAATACACCTCCCCTTAGCTCATACCGATTAGAAAGAACCGAAAACTTACAGACTCCCCAGAACTAGCTCTGAAAAGAGCCACACAAAAACCTGAAGCTTGGAACAGTGACTCTTCCACCCTCTGAAGCAGTGCTCCCCTTTAACATAAAATTAAAAGTCAAATAGAACTAAAAGTCAAGAAAAATGCTGGAAAAACGAACAATCACCAAAAAAATCACCTGACCATAAAAAGTTACTATGTTGACAGGGAATATCAAAACACAAAGTCAGAAGATAACAAAGTCAAACTGCTACACCCAAAGCCACAAAGAAAAACATGGATCAGTTTCAATTCCCAAAAGAATGCCTGGAAGAGCTGAAAAAAGAGTTTAAAAATCAAATAAGAGAGTTAGAGGAAAAATTTTGAAAAAGAAATGAGAGGGATGCAAGGATATCATGAAAAAAAATAAACAGTGTGGTAAAGGAGACAAAAAAATTATTGAAGAAAATAACCTTTTAAAAAACAAAATAAGCCAAATCATAAAAGAGGAACAGAAATCCACTGAAGAGAAGAATGCCTTACAAAAAACAGAATTGGCTAAATGGGGAAAAGATGTACGAAAATTCACCAAAGATAAAACTCCTTAAAAAGCAGAATTGGCCTAACTGGGGACAGGGGAAGAGGTAAAAGAATTGACTGAAGAGAACTCTTTTAAAAATAATATTTTATTTTTCCCTAATTGCATATAAAAACATTTAACAGTCATTTGTTCCAAATTTTCTCTCACTCTCCCTCAACTCCCACCTCTTTGAGGCAGTAAAGAATATGGCATAGGTTATACATGTTCAATCATGCAAAACATTACCATATTAGTGTTGTAAAAGAAGACACAGACCCAAAAGAAAAAAAAATTTAAAGGTTAAAAAATACAGAAAGTGAAAAATAGCATTCTGCTTTGTGCATTCAGTCTCCATCAGTTCTCTCTAGAGGTGTATAGCATTTTTCATCATGAGTCCTTTGGAATTGTCTTGGATCATTGCATTGCTGAGAATAGTTAAGTAATTCACAGCTGATCATCGTATAGTATTGCTGTTACTGTGTACAATGGTTTCCTGGTTCTGCTCATTTTAAGTTCATATATTCATATATTAAGTTCATATAATTCTTTCCAGGCTTTTCTGAGATAATCCTGCCCATCGTTTTTCATAATAGCACAATAGAATTATTCCATCACCATCATATGCTATAACTAGGTCAGCCATTCCCCAATTGTTGGACATTTCCTCAATTTCCAGTTCTTTGCCACTCATAAAGGACCTGCTGTAAATATTTTTGTTCGTGTAGGTCCTATTCCTTTTTGTACATAAACCTAGTAGTGCTTATGGTATCACACTTTGTCTCTAAACCATGTATCTATTTTGACGTTATCTTGGTATACACTGTGAGATGTTGGTCTATACCAAGTTGCTGACCAACTGCTTTCTGGTTTTCCCAGCAGTTTTTGTCAGATAGTGAGTTCTTGTGCCCAAAGGTGAGATTTTGTGCTTATCAATCACTTATTATTTACTGTGTATTGTATACCTAATCTGTTCCACTGATCTACCACTCCATTTCTTAGCCAGTACCAGACAGTTTTGATGATTACTGCTTTATTGCACAACTCAGGATCTAGTACAGTTAGGCCACCTGCCTTCATAATCGCTCTCATTAATTCCCTTGGTATTCTTGACTCTTTGTTCTGCGAGATGAATTTTGTTATGATTTTTTTCTAACTACATAAAATAATCTATATAAAACTAAGTAAAATAATAACTATACAAAATAGTTTGATTGGTATAGTGCTGAATAAGTAAATTGATTTAGGTAGATGGTCATTGGTATGGTGCTGAATAAGTAAATTGATTTAGGTAGATGGTCATTTTTATTCTATTGGCTCAACCTACCTATGAGCAATTAATATTTTTCCAATTGTTCAGATCTGACTTTATTTGGGTGAAAAGTGTTTTACAATGGTATTCATGTATTTCCTGGGTTTGTCTTGGCTGGTAAACTCCAAAGTACTTTGTATTGTCTACAATTATTTTAAAAGAAATCTCTATCACTTGCTGTTGGACCTTGGTGGTAATATATAGAAACATGATGATTTGTGTGGATTTATTTATAGCCTTGCTAAAATTGTTGATTATTTCAACTAGTTTTTAGTTAATTCTTTAGCATTCTCTAAGTACATCATCATATCATCTAAGAAGAGTGATAGTTTTATTTCTTCATTGCCTATTCTAATTCTTTCAATTTCTTTTTATCTCACTACTATAGTTAGAATTTCTAATACAATATTGAATAATAGTGATGATAATGGCCATCTTTGCTTCAGCCCTAAACTTACTGGGAAGGTTCTTGGCTTATCCTTATTATAGATAATGCTTGCTGATGGTTTTAGATAAATACTATTTATCATTTTGAGGAAAGCTCCATTTAATCCTATGCTGTATGACGTTTTTAATAAGAATGGGTGCTATATCAAAAAATTTTTCTGCATTTATTGAGATAAACATATGACATCTGTTAGTTTTTTTATTGATATGGTTAATAATGCTAATACTTTTACTAATATTGAACCAATCCTGGTATAAATTCCACATGGTCATATTGTATGGTACTTGTGATATATAGGTGTAATGTCTTTGCTAGAATTTTATGTAAAATTTTTGCATCAATATTCATTAGGAAAATTAGTCTATTGTTTCTTTGTTCTGTTTTGGCTCTTTCTGGTTTAGGTACCATAACCATATTTGCGTCACAAAAGGAATTTTGTAGGACCCCTTCTTTGCCTATTTTTCCAAATAGTTTATATGGCATTGGAATTAACTCTTCTTTAAATGTTTAGTAGAAATCACTTGTGAATCCATCTGGCTCTGAGGATTTTTTTTTCTTAGGAAGTTCATTGATGGTTTATTCAATTTCTTTTTCTAAGACGGGTTTATTTAAGTATTCTATTTCCTCTCCTGTTGATCTGGGCAATTTATACTTTGGTAAATATTTATCCATTTCACTTTGATGTCAGATTTATTGGCATACAATTGGGCAAAATAACTCTTAGTTATTGCTTTAATTTCCTTTTCATTGGTGGTGAATTCACCCTTTTTATTTTTGATACTGGTAATTTGGTTTTCTTCTTTTTTAATCAAAATAGCCAATGATTTAACTATTTTATTGATTTCCTTTTAATAAAACTAGCTCCCAGCTCTGTTTATTAGTTCAAAGGTTTTCTTACTTTCAAGTTCATTAATCTCTCCTTTGATTTTCAAGATTCCAAATTTGGTGTTTAATTGGAGATTTTCAATTTGTTCTTTAAGAGAATTTCTTTTAAAAAAAAATAACAGAATTAACCAAATGGAAAAAGAGGCACAAAAGCTCACTGAAGGAAATTGCTCCTTAAAAAGCAGAACTGGGCAAGTGGGAGTTAATGACTTCATGAGGCATCAAGAAACAAAACAAAATCAAAAGAAGAAAAAAGAGGAAGAAAATGTGGTCTATCTCATTGCGAAAACAACTGATCTGGAAAATAGATTGAAGAGAGATAATTTAAGGATTATTGGACTACCCGAAGGCCATGATAAAAAAAAAGGCTAGACATCATCTTTGAAGAAATTATCAAGGAAAACTGACTTGGTATTTTAGATCAAGAGGGTAAAATAGAAATTGAAAGAATCCACCCATCACCTCCTGAAAAATATCAAAAATGAAAACTCTCAGGAATACTATAGCCAAATTCCAGAGTCTCTAGGTCAAGGAAAAAATACCGTCAGAAGCTAGGAAGAAACAATTCAAATCTCATGGAGCCATAATCAGGATAATACAAGATTTAGGAGTTTCTACATTAAACTGCAGAAAAACTCAGTTTAATCCTTCAGGAGGAAAAATGGATACTTAGCAAATAGAGGATTTTCACACATTCCTGATTAAAAGACCAGAGCTAAATAGAAAATCTGACTTTCAAATACAAGACTCAAGAGAAGCATAAAAATAGATCCAGAAGAGATAATTTAAAAATTATTGGACTACCTGAAAGCCATGATCAAAAAAAGAGCCTGCGTTGTTAAGCAAAATTGTCTCCTTAGCATGGCTTTTGTTTCTTTTGAGTGGAAGTACTTTCAGCTGTTAAGTGCTAAGCCCGAGGCCCAAAGCCCTATCAGTTGTGAAACCTGTGTGGGTGTAGATTAATGACTTAAGAGGGGCCAACTCGGGAACCAATGGTCTCTGGTCTTTGAGGCGGGGCTTGAGAACTCCAGAGGCTCGGCTGCAAGGAAAGGCGAGCCAAGAGACAACTACAGCCTACAGTGGAGGCAGGAAGCTGCCGAAGCAGAGCTGACCCGAGTATAGACCCAGGAGTGTGAGCAAGGACTCGAGGCCAGTAAAAATGATTTGGCTAAATACTATCTTGTTTTTCTGTGGCCTCCTGGTTACTCTTGTGAGGCGGGCTTTCTGGGCCTGGAGTCTTTTTGTCGAGATGTCAGAATGGGGAGGCTGGTTCACGGATAAGCTGCGGTGGGGCCTAAATATAATTTTTGTTGTTTTCTACTTAGAGAATCTCTCATACCTTGCAATTTCGAACCATTCAAACATATACATGTTTATATTTGAGATTATAAATTTGGCCTTCCTACTACAGAGCCTAGATATCATCTTTCAAGAAATTATCAAGGAGAACTGCCTTGATATTCTAGTCACAGGGTAAAACAGAAATTGAAAGAATCCACAGATCACCTCCTCAAATACATCCCAAAAAGAAAACTAATAGGAATATTGTCACCAAATTCCAGAGCTCCCAGATCAAGGAGCAAATACTACAAGCAGCCAGAAAGAAATAATTTGAGTATTGTGGAAACACAATCAGAATAACACAAGATCTAGCAGCTTCTACATTAAGGTATCAAAGGGCTTGGAATACGATATTCTAGAGGTCAATGGAGCTAGGATTAAAACCAAGAATCACTTATCCAGCAAAACCAAGTGTCATGCTCCAAGGCAAAACATGGATTTTCAATAAAATAGAGGACTTTAAAGCTTTCTCAGTGAAAAGACCAGAGCTGAATAGAAAATTCGACTTTCAAACACAAGAGTGAAGAGAAGCATGAAAAGGTAAACAAGAAAGAGAAATCACAAGGGACTTACTAAAGTTGAACTGTTTTGTTTACATTCCTACATGGAAAGATGATGTGTATGACTCATGAGACCTCAGT
>CM053622.1:513862613-513884132 GCA_028646595.1 Phalanger gymnotis
ATGGCCTGTGACCAATTCACATTTTTTCTTGGAGGCTTTGGATGTAGGAGCTTTGACTTTGTTGTCTTCTTTTGGTTGTATGTTTTGATCTTCCTTGTCACCAAGGTAAGATTCTAGAGTCTGATTTTTTCCCCATTGTTTGCTAATTTTCTCAGTCAATTACTTGACTTTTTAGCTCTTTGTTAAGGTAGGTCTCTGCTTCCAGTGTGGAGGGCGTAACATCCCACACTTCAGGGGTTTTGTGCACCTGTTTTCAGACATATTTCTAGAGACCTGTGCGTTTTCAGTTCTTCCAAGGTTGTATGATGAAAGGAGAGGTGTTTACTCCTTTTGTGGTCTGTGCTCTGTTCTGTGAGTGATCAGAAGCACTCTCTTCTGCCTTGGAGCTGTGAGAAGGATTCCCTCTCCACCACCACCACCACAAGTTCTGCCATGCGATTGCTCCTCCTCACGCCTGAACCTCCACTCAGCACTAAGCATGGGCAAAGCAAGAGAACCCTGCCTCAGTGCCACCAAAGAGATCCCTGTAATCTACCTGCAATCAGCTGCTGGATCCCTCCACCACTGGTGAGCTGAGAGCTCCAGAAACAGCCACTGATCTGCTGCCGCTGCCACCCTGGAATAGGGCCAGGGCCGGACCTTGCTCCTCTTTCACCCAGGTCCAAAAGACCTTTCCTACTGACCTTCTAAGTTGCCTTTGGCATTTATAGGTTGAGAAGTCTGGAAACCACCACAGATGCCAGTGATTCAGTCCCCTGAAGACTGCTTTGGCCCTGTTTGTGCTGGTGTAGCCCATGCTGGACTGTGTTCTTCTTCCAGACTGGCGCAACAGACCTTTCTTGTTAACCTTCCTGATTGTCTTGGGCTAGAAATTTGTTTGGCTTGGTCATTTTATGGGTTCTGCTGCTCTAGAATTTGTTTAGAGTAATATTTATAGGTATTTGGAGGGGTTTGGGGGAGAGCTAGAGAAAGTCCCTGCTTTTACTCTACCATCTTGGCTCTTGTTTTTTTAGGTTATGGAACACTACACATGATCCAAAGGACAATGAAGAGACACATAGTAGGTATAGTTAGTCTGTAGCATGTTACCAATGATGATTTCTATCTAAGAAGAGGCAGAAAAGGACCATCTATGAACTAAAAGACATAAAAAGGTAGGCTTATCATGTGACAAGAGTAAGGGATGAGAGATCAAGTTTTGCATTGAAAGAAAGAAAAGTTCTAGGCATTGAGCCAATCATCTCTGGAGGGTGTATAGGCAGACATGGATAAGAATCCAAAAGGAAATGAAGATGGATGTATTATAATCCATTAGAGTTTGTAATCACATTAAGCACAGATCCACTAAAGTAGACTTTAAAAAATACAACACCACACAACTGAGCCTCCTTTAAATCTTATTCTGATGCCTGAGGCATGGTGATGAACCAGTATCCTCAAAGGCCATATAGTGGAGTACAAGTATTAGAAAATTCTACCAATCTAAAGAAAGCTTTGCTTATGGCCTCAATGGCAGACTGTGTGTCTGCTCCCTGAGGCTCATCAACAAAAGACTCATCAATAGGTAATGATTAAAAGATGGGCTTCAGGCCTATGCAATTTTTTTACCTCCACATTGTTGTCTTTTTAAAATCTTTGTACATTCAATTAATAATGAATTTGTTAAGCATCTCTTATTCATTAAACACTACTATTCTAGGTGCTGGACATACAAACTGAGAAAGTGCAAGTCCCTGCCCTCCCAGAGCTAACATTCTATTGGAGGAGACATGTCTATATATAATTATCTATAAAATTAATAAGAACAGAGTAAATAGGAGGTCTCTAACAGTTGGAAGGATCAGAAACGACTGCTTGTAATGGGATTGTCTCAGTTTGCACCCTTCTTGACCCTTCTGGAGTCTTTGACAGTATCAGTCCCTTATCTTTTCCTGGATATTCTCTCCTTTCCAGGATTTAGTAACAATGGTTTCTTTTGATGCTTCTACCTGTCTTTTCAATCTCTTCATCCTGGATGTTCGTTCACTGCCTGTGGGTATCCCTGGAGGATCTGTCCTTGGTGCTCTTCTCTTCTCCCTCTAAACTGCCTTGCTTGGTGAACTCATCAGTATCCTTTCATCTAATTGTCATCTCTATGCAGATAATTCCCAGATTTGTATATCTAGCCCTAACTTATGTCCTGAATTCAAGTCTCACATCACATCAGCATTTTGGACATGTTGATCTGGGTGTCCCATAGATATCTCAAACCAGCTCATCAAAATAAAATTCATTAGTTTTTCCTAAAACCTCTCCCTCTCCTGAAAATCCCTATTACTGTTGAAGGCATCATTCTCCTGATAGTCACCTAGCCTTGCAACCTTGGTGTCATCCTTGATTCCTCATTTGTACTCACTCCATACATCCACTGTATTGTCAACTTTTGTCATTTACACCTTCACATCTCTCCTATATATCTCTTTCCATTTACAAAGCTGCCCCTCTATTATAGGTCCTTATTACCTTATGCCTGAGATACCCAAAGACCAATTTCCCTAATGAAAAATAATGCAACAACTTTAAATTAAACATTAGCAAATAAACTACAACAGCATATTAGAAAATCATGATACATAGAAACATCATAGAAAACTATGATCGGGTGGGATTTAATACTAGGAATAAAAGGTTGACTTAACATAAGGAATATTACAAATATGGTAAATTATGTCAATCACATAAATAATAAAAAAACTACTTGATTATATTAACAGGTGCTTAAAAAGGCCTTTGAGAAAATCTAATACTTATTTCTATGAAAAAGAACTTAGAATGAATTATTTGTGTGTATACCATTCCTTAATATAGTAAATAGTCTCTAAAACCACAGACAAATAGTAGAAGTAAAAGAGAAAAGTTAGAGGCCTTTTCAATAAGATCAATGGTAAGACAAGGAGGTCCATCATAATCACTACTTTTTTTTTTTACATAGCCTTAAAATGCTAGGCGTAGGGGTAAGACAAGAAAGAGAAATTAAGAGAATTGATATAAGCAAAGAAGAAATAAAATTATAATTTTTTTGTAGGTGATATGATGATTTACTTAGAAAACCCTAAAGAACTAACCTAAAATTAACTGAAACAATAAATTCACCAAAGTTCCAAAGTATAAAATAAATGCATATAAATCATCAACTAATGAAAACCAAGAAAACCCAGCAGGAAGAACTAGAAAAAAGAAATTCCATTCAAAATGACTACAAAATGGATTAAAAATATTAGGGAGTGTATTTTCCAAGATGCATCAAGAAATAATATGACTCTATAAAACACTACTTGTAGAAATATGGGCAGATCAAAATAGTTGGAGAAATTTTAATTGTCCTTTTGTAGGTTATATGTAATAAAGTTAGCCAGCATGATAAAAATGATAATACTAACCTAAATTAATTTAATCAGTGCCATACCTATTAAATTACCAAACAATTGTCAAGCATGAGAAAAAAAGTAATAACAAAATTAATCCCATGGCATTTTACAAAAAAAGTAGCAAGGAAGTATACTTATCAATAACAAATCTCAAGTTATACTTTACAAGTCAGTTAACTTCCTAGTTTCAGTTTTCTCATCTTTAAAAGGGAGATATAAATAACACCCCTCACTGGGCTGCTGTGGAATTCTAATTAGATCGCATAACTAAATTATTTGTAAATCATAAAACACTACATAAATGTTGGTCATCATTATTATTAGTGTTTGCTAGTAGTGTTTGGGGAGCAGGTATGTGTCAGAGGATTGTGTGAAAGAAGGGGATATTCCTAAAATGTTTTTGCAGTAAAAACTAAGCATTTGAACTGATTAAGTCTTCCCTGTAAAGTTGGGAATTGTGAGGGAGAAAGGCTGAAAGGCTCTTAAGAGCCTTGGGGTAGGGAAATGAAGTGTCCACTACTCCCTTCTCCTACTATATACTTTTCAGTATTATTATCAATGGACCACAAACTGGATTTCTGCTGCCTTAATTCATCTTTTTTGTTTGTTTGTTTTTTTGTCACATGATACATTATTAAGAACTATTTTTGTACAGATTTTTTAAAGGTTGTTGTCTGCTGTTGTTTGTCCTTCATTCTCAAATAGGACCATAAAATCAGGGAGGTGATGCCCTGACGTGCAAGTGAATTGGATTCAAATGAGGGAGGGCTGTGCAAAGTCACCAGCCTTCACTTTCTCCTCCAGAGCCATCTAGATCAGGTTATTTATGCAATATTTGAATTACCAGTTGATTGAATACCAGTGTTTTTTTTTTATTTTGGTTTGAGATTGCCAGAATTTATTGTTTACTTGAAGTAGGAGAGAACTTAATCTATATTTCCATATAGAAAATAATCAATCAACAAATGTGCCCAAGTTTGGCAAAATAGACTTACACTTTTAACTGAAAAGCATATTTGAGATATAAACATTATAATCATTCTGCTAAAGGATCATTGCTCAATCCAGGAAAACACCCATATTAATAGGCAGTAAATGAGGAAGTAGATAATAGTTACTTTTTCTTGTGGTTTATTGATTCTGTAGTGACCAGAATAGTGAAGAGTGGAAAGTAGATATTAGATATGTGTGGATTAAGAAGTTAGAAGGAAAAGCAAAGGAAAGGAATATTTTTAACAAAGCTTTCTAATATTCGTCTAGTCGTACCTGCATTATATTTGAACAAAATGTGCTGGTAATTTCCTATTAGGACTACATTTCACCTTAGTCCCCAGGTCCCAGGCTGTAAGTGTCTGACAGGAAGGGACTGAAACTTCAAATTTCTATGAGACCACTGGACTGGAAGTGAGGTGATGCCATTATGGTAAATAGATGACTAGGAAGAAGAGTACAGACAATTCCAAACACGCACTGGAGATGGTAAGAGGTCCTAAGTCCTAAGAGGGACCAAGAAAGAATCAATGGACATGCAAGATAATTTGGCTGCTGACTGAGCTATGGGGAGGAGATTCCAAGCTGAGGACATTCTCAGGGTCTGCTAGGATTGTGCCAATAAATGCTGTGAGGGGAAGCTGGGTGGCACAGTGAATAGAGCACTGGCCCTGGAGTCAGAGGACCTGAGTTCCAAATCTGGCCTCAGACTCTTGACAGTTACTAGCTGTGTGACTTTGGGCAAGTCACTTAACCCCAACTGCTTTGCCTCCCCCCTCCAAAAAAAGAAAAAGAAAGAAAGAAAAGAAGAAAATTCTTTATTTATCAAGAATTAAAATGTGGAAGGAACCTTCAGATTTGGCTAAAATATTCAGAACAAACACCTCCCCCCCTCCACTCCAGGTACGTGGAGTACTATTGCTACCTCTTGAAAAGTAAGAAAATAGATAATGGGCATGATTTAAAATTCTCCAAAGTGCTTTTGGTAATCTAAATATATTGAGAGATGTTTAACTTTCAATTCAGAGATGTCCTAATTATAAGCATCTGGCTGATCAATTTTTATTTTCCATAGTCTCGGATATTAACTTAGAGATTATTAGGATAACTACTAATATTGTGCCCATTCTACAGGCTTTATCATCTTTTTTATGGAGGAGCCTAACAACAAGTCCTGAATCCTCCCTCCATCTCTGGTTATATTCTTTAGTTTAACTTAAACTTACCTGTCCTGGTCTATCTTTACCCTTAAGAGCTCACTGAATAACTACATAATCTTCCACAGTATAGTCAACTGTCCTGCTTCCACTGGTGAGCTAGTGAGCATCCTGCAGAGATCACTTGACTCTTCTGCACTGCCACACCCTTTTTGGTTAGCTACAAACATGGTGAAAGAATACAAGCCAAGAGGAAGGAATTGGTTTTCCAACTGCCTGTTCCTATTCAGGTCTGCCCCAAGATTCACCTTGATTCTCTCATCCACGTATTCAAGAGAATTCAGGTCCTGATGTTAGAAATGATTTAGCTCAATATCTTCATTTTATAGGTGAGGAAACTGAGTGAGCAGCAGAACCAAGACCAAATTCAAGTCCAATACTCTTTCCATTATGCGAGGCCGCATCTCTCCTGAACAAAACAAAGTACATCATCTCATCTTGCACACCATGCCAGTCCACTCATTGTCATGGACAACAACTTCCCCACCATTATCATTCTCCCAGAGATTCAGATAGGATCAAAGGAGACAACACATGAAGAACTTTGTAGACCTTACTATACTATATGGATAAAAGTTATAATTTGTATTTCTCTCCTCCCTCTCCTTCACCACTAACCAGATTAGCCTCAACATAAGGGAAGGAAACCCATAAAGTCACAGAATTTCAGAGCTGGAAGTGACCTGATACATCTTTTAGTCTGATCTCTTCATATTGTAGATTAAGAAACTAGAACCAGAGAAAGAAAATGACTTGCCCAGGGTAACATAGCTAGTTAGTGAACTTGAATCCAAATCTCTTCACTTCTAGCTCTGTGCTTATTTTTCTGCATATACCACATCACCTTCACAAAGGAAAACCAAGCAGAGGCTTCTCCTTCTATGTGGTTTCAGAGGAGCTGCTAAATTCTTGCAGAACTAACAAAGGGGAATGGGGGAGGTGGTGGTTTATTGCTTTCTCAGGTCAAGCCATAGCATTTAGCTGCCTTTGTTGTTTGTGTCAATCATGGGCCAGCTAATAATAACTCCTCCTGAATTTGGTTTCACATGTGCGAGGATGAATTTTTGGTAAGTTTACTCCACATGATTTGAATCGTCACCTCAGTGTGAAACCGGGCACCTCTAGAGTCAACTCAGGTGTAGGTGTTCATTATTTATTAACAAGCTATCAGAAACCTAGGCAAAACAATAACCAATAATCATTAAAAGAATTTAATTAGAAAAAGCTGCCCCAGAAATTGATTTTAATAACTTTATGGGAACTTGGACATTCAAAAGATTGTTTCCCCTTTTGAGGTAATTATCCTAAACTATATATATTTATTGCAATATTGTTGCCATTGCTCAAAATATTTTTGAAACCTCTCTGTTTGAACTTCCTCCAAAGAGTAACCTGACTTGAATTGACGCATCACAGAAGGTACAGATACCTTAATTGGATCAATTAATCAATAAACCTGTAAACTAGCTAGTAAGGAATTATAATGACATCACAGTGTGTGACCCGATCTCAATTTGAAAAGATGACAGGACTTTTGGCCATTGGATGAAACGTCTGGTGAATGATTGGGAACATCAAGTTCTGGTTTTGGGGCTACTTATAAAATCCACAGAAACAGACACAAACATAGACAAAGACACACACACACACATATTTAAGTCACCTGTAGCTCAGTCAAATATGGGCCCATGCAGTGGTGGAAGACTCCAGGTTGAGACCAATGACTTTCTCCTCTTCTGTCCCTCCCCCCTCCATTGACCATGTCACTGGAAAGAAGGGACCAGGACCCAAGACATCCAGTTAGTAGCTGAGAGATATGCTATGGGCACACAGATGATAAGTGGAAAAAGTAGAGGCTTCCCCTTTGTTTTCCCCTTCGTTTTCCCCACTCCCTGTCTGGGAAGTTACAAGAGGGCTAGTGTGGAGATGAAGGGGAAGAGTAGCTGCCCAGTCTCTCACTTAGTGATGCTGATAGTGAATAAATGGCCATCTCCAGCATCACATACAGTCAGGAACAGAGAACACTATACTGAAGACTCAGAGGAAAAACACAGACAAAAATATGTGCAGAACGATAGCTACCCAAGGGAGGAAGCAGCAATGGAAACTGACCCTTAGTGCTCAGCTGAGAGCTACACCTAAGGCAAACTTTATGAGGACTTTATGAAGAGAGAAAAACACTTCCAGTAACCAAAACTTGTGTTAAGTTTTTGTCACATGCATTCTTTCTATGAGTGCCTTACTAATTTCATATTTTAAATTGGTGCTCACTCTTCTCCCCGTATTTGTGATAGAGCATGCCCCTTTGGGGAAAATGTCTTGTACCAATTTTCCTTACAATATCATCTTAGAAAATGCCTTTTCTTTAAAGAGTGCTAATTGAGGCTATTGACTGACAATCAATAGGGAAGCTGATGAGTGACAGCACTAGAAATCTAGCTCCTGATGGTCATCGCTAGAATTCTTAGTAGTTGAAGCTGCCCTCAGGAGATCTAGCCCAGGGGTGGGGAGACTGTGGCTTTGAGGTAGATCCTTAAGTGCGACCTTTTGACTGAATCCAAATTTTACAGAACAAAGGTTCTCTACCCCAATCTAGCTCATTGTATCTACTGAGTAGATACAAATCCCAATCATTCGAGGGTAATATGTTTTTAGAACTAGATTAATGTCATTTGGAGCAAAGTCTAGACAACAAGTATTAAAGCTGGGCAATATAATTTAATAATAATAATAATAAATAATAAAATAAGTTCTGCCTATAATGATAAGGATTTCTATATGTGGATTCATACTAACTCTGAAGGAATTCCAAAAACCATTAAACAATGGTGATAGTATTAGAGTGAAAGTGTAGCTTCCCAACATAATAACGAATGTCTTCAATGTTTTTTCCCCACTCCCACATAGAATGCAACTTCCTTCTACTGTTTCCTTTTTATTCATGTATCACCAGGGCCTAACAGAATACCTAGCATACAGTAGATGCTTACTAAATGCTCGTTGAATTGAATTGACTTGAATTGAATTGACAGCACTGAAATAAATGAGAAAATTCTGGTATGATTATTTAAAAATAATCATAGCACATACATATTTTCTCAAGATTTTGTTGATATTTTGATTACTCTTCAAATTTCAAACAAGGTAAAGCAAATTCCTGACATATTTTCAATGAACTTCAAGGCAGTGATAAATTAATGATTATATTATTTGAAATAATGGCAATAGTCATGAGTATTTAAATTCAGGATGTGCTTTAAAATTCCCCCCTCCATAACTAATTTGTTTTATATTTCATAAAGAAAAATAATCAGAGAAACATTCCAAACTTGTCATCTCTGATTTATATATCATTTATCCATAGATCAGCTGAACCATTTGGAAACCTATAGCATTTGGGGAAACAAGAGAAGTTTTCAACAACATGTAAAATTTTGAGATTGTCCTAAGGAAAGATACAAAGAAGATTTTGAAAATTAATTGTTAAAAAAAAGAACAGAAAAGTTCATTGTAAAACAAATGAGGAAAGATTAAAAGGAACTGAATTGGCTAAATCAAGGAAGAGAAGGCTATGGGGCAAACAACTAATACAATTCAGTTACGTACAGAACCATCCACATTAGACAGTTACTTGGCTTTCAGGTTGTTAAACTAGATGTTAGCAAAGGAGAGTGGGTATGGAGGAGAGTGTTAAATGAAGGGAATTTTAATAATCTTGGAGAGCTTTAAAAATAAAATACATTCTCTTTAAACTTCTATAGAGAGAAGCATATAAGACCCTGGATTCCCTGTATTCACTACCAATTTGTTTCCTGTCCCCACTGCTACTCTCCTGAAACTGTTGTCAATGATTCCCCAATGAGCATGTTCAGTTATGTCCCTCAGAAGTCATCCAAGGTTGCTCTGCAGTACCCAACGTGTGATCACATATTGTTTCTTGGAATTCTCTCCTCTATTGGTTTCTGTGAAGCTGTACTTTCTTGCTTCCTCTTTCCTTTTTTTGTCTTTTCCCCTGTTTCACATTTACCTCCCACCCTCTAAACGTAGGCCTTCACTAAGGCTCTTCCCATCACAGTCCGATCCTCCCAGACTTTAGAGAGGAGGATGAACAACTTGATCCCTTGAAGTTCCTTTTTACCTTATGCCTAACACATATAAAGGCCTTCACAATATTGTTCCTGAGAATTTTTTCAGACTTATTTCACATTATGCATAAGATCAAAGAAACTCATATTTAAAGCGGAGAGAGGTCTTTCAACTCAGGAAGGCAATTGAGTCCATTTTACAGATGAGGAAACTAAGGCACAGAGAATTTAAATGACTTTCCCAGGGTCACAGAGCTAATGGATGTCTGAGGCAGAATTTGAACCCATATCTTCCACATATCCAGTGCCTCATCCATTAGGCCATACTCTCTCTTCAGATTCACTTTGTTCCTACTTGCTGCTCTATCTACTTAAAGTCCTACTTTCTGATTCTGTGATTTTATACAGAGTATCCCCATTCCTCCCTGCATCTGTGCCTGGAGTGAACACCCTCCTCACTACCATCTCTTAGACTCCCTAACTCTCTTTAAGATGCCCTCTTCTATGGAAATCCTTTCTTGATATCTCTACTTGTAGGCACAACTCCTCACATGAAATTACTTTTGTTCTCTCTTTCCCCCAGTCCAGTAGAACGGAAGCTCCTTTGGAACAAGACAGTTTTTCACTTTTGTCCCTAGAGCATAGCACAATACTTTGTACATAGTATGTGAGTAATGAATGCTTAGTGAAATCAAAATTAAATTGAATGAATAAATTTTTTTAAATAGGAGCAATTGGGAAAAAATCCCAGAATACTTGTATCTATTTCTAAAAAAGCAAACATACTACTAAAACCAAGGCAACATGGGCAATTTTCACTTCCTTCTCTTTCCTCAATCAACTTAATATTCTGTTCTTTCAAATTTTTTTCATTAATCCCCTTGGTATACATACCTAGTGGTAGGATCTCTGTGTTAAAAGGAGTGAATGTTTTAGTCACTTTTTCTTAAGCATAATTCCAAATTTTCCAAATTGTTAGGACAGTTCAGTTCTACCAACAGTGAATTATTAAAACTCTACTTTGCATATGCTGCCCTGGCTGGGGAGCAACAAGGTACCCATTTGTTCCCTCTCTTCCTGCTTTCCTGCCTCCTTTTGTTTGTCTTCTCCTCCTTTAGACTGTAAGCTCCTGGAGTGCAGGGAATGTCTTTCTTTTTATTAATTGTATCTCCAGCGTTTAGCACAATGCCTGGCACATCATAGGTACTTAATAAATCTTTATTGGATTGGTTCGGTTCAGAATTAGTGTGCCTGTTTTCCTATAGCCTTTCTAAGATTGATTAGTTTGATATAAAGTAAAACCTCAAAAATGTAAACCTCATTATTAGTGATTTAGTACAACATTACTATACGGAGTTCTTCTTAGAACTATTTGTTCATACTTTTCAACAATGAACCATCGGGAAATGGCTCTTACTGTTACGTATTTGAGTTAATTCCCTATGTAATTTAGGTGTTAGACACTTTTCAAAGATTTTTAATGATTTTTTTTTCAAATTGGTAGTGTCCTTCTTCATCCTAGCTGCACTGAATTTGTTCATGCAAAAGGTTTTCCATTTCATATATTTGAAATTGTCCATTTCACTATTTATATTCTCCTCTCCCCCTTGTTAGCAATAATGCTCCTCCCAGTCATAGTTATGAACAATACCACCATCCATTTTCCTCATATGGTGTGACCTTTTAGTCAAGTATCCTCTTGGCACTTAGTATCCTCTTGGAAGCAATTTGGCTTCCAACCTCATCACTCAGATAAAACTGCTCTCAAAATTGCCAGTGATCTCTTAATTGTCAATTATAATGGCCTTTTAAAAAATCATTATGCATTTTGACCTCTCTGCAGCATTTGACACTGTTGACCACCCTCTCCTTCCAGATATTCTCTGTTTGCTTGGTTTTAAGAGAGAGGCTGTTCTTTTTTTTCTTAACTATGTGACCGCTCTTCAGTTTCCTTCTTCAGTCTCATTCTTCATCCATGTCATGTTTACTAACTGTGGGGATGCCTCAACATTCTCTCCTGGGTCCTCTTCTCTTTTCTTTCTATATTCTGTTACTTAGTGATCCCTTCAGCTCCCATGAGTTCCATAACCATCTCCGAACAGATGACTTTTAGATCTAAATATCTATTCCTAGTCTCCCTCTTGCGTTCTAGGCCCACATCACTAGCTGCTTATGGGACATTTCAAACTGCATGTCTAGTAAGTATCTCAAACTCAACATGTTTGAAAAGAGTGACTTCCATGCCACCATGACATGTTGGAGTAGGACCTCAGAGGACTCAAGACATATAAATAAATTTGCAAAATATTATTCAAAGGAATGTAAAATATATTATTAATTTGCAGGGTATTAATTACTCAAGATTGGGCCAAACCAATACTATAAAAATTATGACACTACCCATTTAAATTTATAGATTTAATGCTATACATTCAAACTACCAAGGAGTTATTTTGTAGGGAAATATATTAATTATTTATCTCTCCAAAATATTAATTTGAACGAACAAACATTCTAGATTCTCAAGGGATGTTATAAAAAATAACATTTCAAGACCTCAAATTAATTATAGAGCAATAATTATCAAAAGTATTTGGTACTTATTTAAAAGTAGTTCAGTGGAAAATACTGTATGAAGAAAGGATTATAATCCAATTGAAATAATCCAGTACTGGTTAAATACAAATGATATTAAACTATTGGGGAAAGATTCTCTCCTTCGATTAAGTAAGAATTTCTGGGAAAACTACTAAAGTACTTTGAAAAATAAGATTTAAAGCAACATATCAGCTAATCAACAACATTTATTAAGTGCTTAATGTATTCCAGGCACTGTTTTGAGTATAATTAAGGGATGGCTTCTTTAATCAAAACTCAAAACGTTTTTTGTTTTTGGAATCGGGAAGGCAATGCAATTGGGGTTAAGTGACTTGCCCAAGGTCATACAGCTAGTAAGTGTATCAAGTATCTGAGGCCAGATTTGAACTCAGGTCCTCCTACCTCTAGGATTGGCGCTCTACTCATTGCACTACCTAACGGCCCCACCTCATTAGCTTCTTAAAGAGGCCTATTCACTGAATAGCATTACCTCACTCAAAGTGAGAACCTGAAAAGACATTAGACTGAAAGGGCCAGGGTCTCCTATTGCATCCTGGGCCATCTCCAGTCATCCTAGTGAATATCAGGCCACTGGACCCAGAAGGCTGTGGAGGGGAAAGTGAGGCTGGTGACCTTGCACAGCCCTCCTTCACTCAAATCGAAGTAAACTTCAAGTCACGTCATCACGTCCCTGATGTCATGGTCCTCTTTGAGAACAAAGGAGAAACACAGAAACCTGAGTATAATAGAAGAGCTAATACAATCTGCTACATGAAAGATGTTGGGATCCTTCTTCCAGAAAAAACATGATGACGTCTGATAGAAGTGCCCTGGCATGTACCAAATTCTCTAGCTGCTCTGGTTGACTAAATACCTAATAAGGAGAGAGACCATTGAAGGGAAGAGACAGTGTATAAGCATTTATAGAGCACCTCCTCCGTGTCAGGCGCTGTGCAAAGTGCTTTGCAAATATTATCTTACTGGATTCTCATTAAAACCCTGCAAGGCAAGTGCTGTTACTATCTTCATTTTCCATTGAGGAAATTGAGGCAAGCTGAGGCAAAGTGTGCCCAGGATTACCCAGCTAGTAAATAAGGCTAAATTTGAACTCAGATCTTCCTGACTCCAGGCCCAGTGCTCTATCCACTGTGCCACCTGGCTGCTCCATTCCCTCTTTTATTCCTCTTAACAGTCCTGCCCAGCCCAGTCCGGCAGCAGCGGAGATTCAGGCTCTTCTATCCATTGGCCATATCCCATTTGGAAGAGAACTTGGTGGGGAGAATGCTCTGTAGAAACTGTGTTAATTCTGAGCCAACTTCTTTGGTGGCCATGTAACGATACTCTCTGGACCTTTGCTACCAGTGACAGGCCAGGTATATCATCTTTTCTGGGTTCTAGGTACCTCCTGAGAGGTTAGAGTTCATAATTTTAACTTTTCTCTCTCCCTTCTAAATTATAAATTTAGGTAACAATTTTTTAGTCCATCCTTTTCTAAGAAGTTTTCCTTTATATTGACCTCTGTCATATTTCTGCTTCTTGTCTATTCTGAATTTTATTTGACAACTAATAGCTTACATGATTATTTTTTCCTCTTTTATTATCCCTGTGCCTCTTATAAAAGATTATCTGGAATACCAAATCTGTTGCCTTCTTCTATATTATTATTATATTTGGTGATTGTATTGCGTAATTTTAATTGTTTAATGATGTTTTGTTACTAGAAATGAAAATTCGTGAAGGAAGCAATGCTGAATTGAAAGTAGCATAATGCCTTGAATAATGAGGCCTGGTCCTATACTCAGCCCTCACCACAATCACTCACAGCTCCTAAAACCAGATTATGCTCTCTCTGTTTCTATGTACTCCATTATATCTTGGGTGCTGGTGGCCCTTGGGATGAGATAAAGGCTAGATTGTTCGGTACACCCTTTTCATGAAAAAGATACTCTCTTAATTTGCAAATTCTCTTTATACAAAACATATTGAAAAGCCTCTTTCTCTTTCCACAGAAATATACCTCCCTACTACCACCATGGGAAATGCTTTTTAGTAGTACCTTTTTCTGTCCTAGGGCAAGGCTTTCCTTCTATTCTCCTGCCCTGTCTTGGTCCCTCCCAATCTATTATTTTTATTCTATTCTCCCACATATCCTATTATTCCTGAGAAACTACAGAAATTCCTACCGGCATGTTATGTGGGTCCCCTTGGAGGGCTTCTGGGAGAATGAGGAAAAGAATTATACGGGATGAGATGGTGCTGGTGGTTTGTGGTCTGTACTATTAGAAGGAATGCCCACATCAATGAGATCATGGATTCATTGAAGTATTACTGATTTGAGAACACTGCGTGTTACAACTTCCAATGGAACTATTTTCATGGTATTTCTCACTTGCAAACTTTGTCTCAGAAGGTCACATTTTCTGGTTTCCAATGAATACTGTGGTTGTACCTGTGGTTACCCACTAACTTCTCATCTGCCTTGCTCAGCTGATAACAGGCAAATAGGGAACATAGCTTTTATTACACACATACAAACAAGCACACACATGATTGGTAATGCTCTGGTCATCTTATTTGAATAATAAAAGCCATATGACTGGCAACTCTCTTTACTTTGTACCACCATTATAGTAATCACATGCAATTTTAATAAACCAGATTCAAGTATTGAAAAATCCAGGAAAGAAAAGACCTTTGACTACCCCTAATCCTCTGGAGACTTTTCAATATCCCTTATGGATTTCTTCAGTAGTTCATTTGACAGATCTTATCATCTTTAGATTCACAGCAGAGTGGGATAGTCGGGATTGTGCCTGTGGTTTCATTGAATTAGTGGATACTTGGATGAGGAAATTCCCCCTGCCAGTGTGGATTGGAACGTTTCTTGTAATGTATAGGAGAGGAGAATATCTCTGAAAGAAATGGATGAGATAATTAAAAATATGAGGTACAAATCAATAGCTAGAGATGGCAGGAACCAGGATGCCTCAAACAGGAAAAGAGCCAGTGACGTGGAGATACCTTCTCATCAGTGCTCTGTGGGACGGAACTGCTGCAAAAGCTTCTGAGGCCCTGTTATCAGGGGGGTACAGGCCTGTGGTTTTCTTGCTCTTGCAACTTTCCTCTAACTGTCAGTTTATTTTTTGACAAACAGGATGCCTCCATCTGAGGCTGACAGCATCTCAGCCTCTTTGTAAAAAAAAAAAGAGGTAGTTCAGCTCCACCCCACACCCAAGGCCCAGGGTCTATTTCAGGAGACTTTCCAGAGAAGTGAAAAAAGTTACAGGTGCAGTCTAAGAAGTACAGGGGCCAGGGGTTAGGATATAATAGGGAGTAGGGAAAGGAAACTTCACCCTTTTCAGAAATGGAACCAATGATGTAGAAGTGGTTAGTTTAGTGACAGGAGGCCAGTGCACTTAGGTAAATTATATTAACAAAGAATTTGATTCCTCAACAGTTTTCTAACTGAAAGTTAGTCACTTGGGAGGTGCCAGAGTCTTTTAATATCATTTCATTGCTTTAATTTGGGCTGGTCACATACTGTCAGGGTCTCAATTTCCTCCTACATAAAATGATAGCGTTAGATTAGTTGTTGTCTTAGGTGCCTTCCTCCTCTGAGATTCTACGATTCTTGGTTTCTGTGCATTCTCTATATATAATTCCCACAGGGTAGTTCATGTTAACTTAGATCATATTTAAAGGTAGGCAACAATTTAAAATGAACCTGTATTAAAAAGAACCACAGCACCGGCCTCAATATACTCTATTTTTTTAGAGAGAAAAATCAGAAAGTCATGAAAGGTCAAGAATTTTTCCCCCATGTTAAGTACACATAAAAGTTCATGTGATTCTTGGTTTCTGCTAAAGTCACACACTCACACACAAATAAATGCACAATTTTTTATCAACATTGATGCTCAGCAATTAAAATTATATATATTGGCATTATTCAGAAACAAAGTAATCTTGTGGAAAACACACAAGACACACATTCAATGACAGGAGCCCAAACTCAGCCTCCAAATTAGCTTTATGAGCTTGGAAAATTTATGTCAAGTCTTTATATCCTCATTTCCTTACTTGATATTTGTACCTAGTCCAATAGTATCCCTCTACCTATAAAGAAACAGCGTGGTATAATAGGAAGAACACTCATTGATCTTGGTCCTAGAAAACCTAAGTCCATTTCCCAACTTTGACACATATTTAATGGGTGATCCTGGACAAGTTAATTAACCTGAAACCTGGACTCTTCATCTGTGTGTGTGATCTAACCCACAGAACTGTTGTGAAGCAAACACTTTATAATAATTGAAAGTCAATACACATTATGTGCTATTATTAGAGTTCTTGTTCAGTTGTATCCAATTCTTCATGACTCCATGGACCTTAGCATGTCAATGCTGTCCATGGGTTTTCTTGGCAAAAATACTGGAGTTGTTTGTCATTTCCTTCTCCAATGTATTAAGGCAAAGAAAGGTTAAGTGACTTGTCCAGAGTCACACAGAAACTAAGTGTCTGAGGCCAAATTTGAACTAAGGTCTTCCTGACTCCAGGCCTTACAGTCTATCCACTGAGCCCTCTAGCTGACTCAATTATTGTCAATTATCAATTATTAAAGTAGATGTGCAACAAATGTTGAATGAATTTAATGTGGAAGAGTAATGTTCTCTTCCATAGGACCAAGGGTAAAAAAAATGAAGCTTTTAGGAAGAAATTCTTTATGTAAAGGTAATATCACAACTAATTGTATAAAGCCACAGTCTCTTCACAGTGCACATAGGATTATTAAGAACTAACATCAAAAGATGAAACACATCAAAGCTATGGTTTAAAACATGTCAAGTTTAATAAAACATTAACTACATTATGGATACTACCGAAGTAGAGGCATCTTATGAGGTCATCTCATGAGGTCATTCCACTGGTCCAAATCCTTTAATAACTCCTTATTAATTACCAGAAGTCTCTATTCCTTGGCCTGTAAGAGCAGTCTTCTACATTCTGTGGTATAGTGGATAGGTGATACACTTCTAATTAGGAAAATTCCAGCCTTTGACCCTGGCTGGGCAACCAGAAACAAGTCATTTTATCTTTCTGGCCCTCAGTTTTTCCATCTGTTGTACTAGACAACTCCTAAGGTTTCTTGGATACAAATCTTATACTTTATCCTACACAAACTCTTCTCAAGCCAAATTGGCACATTCACTGTCCCCAAAACACTCCTTCTGCTTTCCTGTTTATTACATTTTCTCATGATGTGGCTTTCCTTATTAAGGCACAAGCCTTTCTTTTATCTAAATTTTTTTATTATTAGGAAATTAAAAGAGCAGAAAAAAAGAACATTTCCCCCATACAAAGAACAAAAAGGGGGCTGCATGTGAAACCATGAAATTCCACAAAGTGTAGCCTTTTTTTTTGGTATGTTATGAATGTAACTCGGTAGGTCAAGCGTTGATCAGCTTGTCTGTCTGTGTCTTTTAAACTTCTGCTCTTTACTTTGTTTCTTCTTAATAATTCACTGACTTTCTTTCCTTCCTTTTTTTAGTATCACTATCACTAGGCCTTATTTCCCCCATTACCCTGAAACCCATGCTAAACAAAAGCCCATCTTTGTAGTAAATAAGTGTAGTCAAGCAAAAGAAATGCACATATTGGATGTATCTGAAAATGTTTATCTCATTCTTCACCTCTATAAATGAACAAGTATTTATTAAGCCCTTGCTATATACTAGGCATTAGATTAGGAGATGAGGATACAAGTATAAAAGACGAAACAATATCTAATTGTGATGAGCCCATGTTCTCATGGGGGCTCTAAATGTGATTTTTAACTCTAACCCATTACCTCTCTGCCAAGAAGTGGAAAGCATGATTCATCATTACTCTTCTGGAGCCTTTGATCACAGTTTTAAGTGTTCACAGTTTTTGTTCTTTTTACAATGTTAGGTATAGTGTATAAATTGTCCTCCTGGTTCTGCTTTCTCCATTCTGCATCACTTCCTACAACTCTTTCTCAGAATTCTCCGAATTTATCTCTTTGTTCACAAATAATACTTCACTACATTCATATACTGTAAGATTTCAGTCACTGTTAATTGGTGGACATTTACTTTATTTCTAGGTCTTTACTACGAAAAAGTGCTTTATAAATATTTCTGTAAAATGTCTTTCATGTAAAAGCCTAGTAGTTATCAATGGATGAGAGGACACATACAGTTTAGTAACTTTTGAAGTATAGTTTTAAATTGCTTTCCAGAATGATTGGATGATTCTACAATTCCACCAATCCCTCCAACAACAATTATTCTCTTTTTTTTTGTCATCTTTGGAAATCTGATGGGTATGTGGTAGAAACTTAGACTTATTTTAATTTATAATTTTTTGTAATCATTAGTGATTTGTAGCATTTTAAATGTAATAGTTATTTACCTTTATTCTCTTTATAACTGCCTATTTATATTTTTGACCATTTATTGAATAGACTATTATTTGCATACATTTGTATCAATGTCTTGGATATATGAATTTTATCAGAAGAATTTGCTGTAAAGATTTTTTTTACCACTTAACTGTTTCCATTCTAATTTTAATAGCATTTTTCTGTTGTTCAATTTTTGTCACTTTTATGTAATTAAAACTGTCCATTTGTCCTTTATAATCATCTTTATTCCTTATTTAGTCAAGAACTCCTGCAATCCATAATTGTCAAAGACATTTCCTTTTCTCTAATTTGTTTATGATTTGACCTTTTATATTTAGGTCATATATCCATTTGGAGCTTTGTTGTGGTACTTGGCATAAACCTAATTACTGTCAGACTGCTTGCCAGTTTTCACAACAGTTTTGTGAAACAAGGAGTCATCACCATTGTAGTTGGTGTCCTTGGGTTTGTTGAACTGTATGGCATTAAGTTAGATTGCTTCTGAGGTTTTTGGTGGTTTTTTTTTCCTTCCTCAACTTGTTCCATTGATTAACTTCTGTATTTTTAACTGGGGCTGCTAGATGAGGCAGTGGATAGAGTGCCAGACATACAGTCAGGAAGACTCATTTTCCTCAGTTTAAATCTGGCCTCAGACACTTACTAGCTGTGTGACCCTGGGCAAGTCACTTTTTAGCTTGTTTGCCTGAGTTTCCTCATCTGCAAAAAAGAGCTGAAGAAGGAAATGGCAAACTGCTCCAGTATCTTTGTCAAGAAAACCTCAAATGGGTCATGAAGAGTTGGACACAACTTAAACAATGTTTTTGTAAACACATTTTTTAAACCAGCATTAAATAATTTTGATTATTATTACCTTGTAGTATTGTTGGAAATCTGATACTGCTAAACTTCCTTTACACTTAATTTATTTTTCTTTGTGATTCTTGACTTTTTGTTTCTTTATATGAATTTCATCTTTATGTATTTCTGAAAAGTAACTCTTTGAATGGCACAGCATTTAGTTCATCCCCTACTTAGCTGCCAAAGTGATCTCCCTAAATCTCACATCTAACCACATCATCCCTTACCCCACATTTCTCCTCTTGATAAAATGGATCACATAGAAAATCTTCTCTTTGGCTTTTCAAGTCCTTTACAACATGGCCCTGACCACCTTTCCTGTCTTCTAATACTTTATTCCTCTCTATGCATTCCATGATCTAACAATACTGGCCTCTTTGCTGTGCCTTGCACACAACACTCTATCTCCAGACTGTTTGCTTGTCATGCTCTCCCTCCTCATATCTATCTCTTCGCTGCCCTGGATTATTTCAAGTCTAATCTAAAATTTCACTTTCTTCAGGAGCCCTTTCCCCCTCCTAGCACCCTGTGTGCTAATGCTTTCCCTATAGGACTTTCAATTTATTTTATATAAATCTTTTCAGTACATTGCTGCATGCATGTTGTCTTTCCCGTTGCAGTGTAAGCTCCTTGAGGGCAAGAATTGTCTTTTGCCTTTTTTTTTATCCCCAGTGCTTAGCACAGTTCCTGACACCTAGTAAGTGCTTATTAAAACTTGTCAACTTGACTTGGAATTGTAAATTAAGACATTGTTATTATTTTTATAATGTTGACGTGGCCCAATTCTGAGAATATAATTTCGAATAATCAAACATTTAGGTCTGTAATTTTGTAAAGAGCCTATGTTAATTTAACTCCTATATGTAGCTTATAGATAAGACCTCAGACAGGCCTTAACATTCTATACTTATTTTTATTGTTTTTCCCTTTCTATCTCTCCTCAATTTGGTTGATTACATACAGAAAGGCTGATGATTTTGTATGTTTATTTTCTATCCTGCTATTTTACTGGACACATTAACTTTTTCAATTAACATCTTAATTTAATCTTTAGGGTTCTCTAAGTAAACCAGTGTATTATCTACAAAACTGGGAATTTCTATTCTCCTTCAACAATTACCAAAGGCCTGTTTTCTCAGACTGTTCTAATATTCAAATCATTCAATTCTTTTATATCGTTTCCTTAGATTTGTTTAGTGCTTCATTTGTAGTGTTCAAAATGCACAAACTGAAGTCTCCAACTATTGTAACCGTGCTGCCTATTTCTTCTTGCAATTTAACTTTTCTTCCATATCCTTAGATTGCTACTATGTGTATTCTCTCTTTCCTTCTCTCTCTCTCTCCCCTTTTCTCTCTCTCTCTCTCTCTCTCTCTCTCTCTCTCTCTCTCTCTTCAGATACATGTGTGTGCATTCACAAGTATTGTACATGCATTGCAATTATTTTACTCCCTATGGTGCCTTTTAGCATAATTTAATTCCCCTGCTTGCCTCATTTAACCATGCCTATTTTTTATTATGGCATTGTCTAAGATCCTGACTGCTACTCCCGATCTTTAAGATTTTCATGAAACATAACAAACCCTGTTCTAGACCCTCATTCACAATGCTTTTTAGTGCCTTCTTTTTATCTGAAATCTACCCATCCTCCTAAGTTCAGCTTTCTCAATGGAGCCTTTCTCTTTCTCTCCAGTCTATAAGCATTTCTGCCCTTTGATCATGGAGCAATTGTTGCTGTAGTACTCATCTGACTATTGATCCTGCAGAGACTTTTGATATCTCTCATATCATCATTTAACCTTTGCATTGTTCTCCTGCTATGTTCTTGTGTCTTGTTTCCCTAACTGTACTCTAAAACTCCTCGATGGCAGGACCTGTGTCATATGAATGCTGATAGCTTCCACAGAGCCTAATATAGCTCCTTGCTCATCAGTTTAATCAT
>CM053622.1:513884632-513919160 GCA_028646595.1 Phalanger gymnotis
GGGGGGGGAGGGTAGAAATGGGGAGAAAATTTGTAATTCAAACTCCTGTGAAAATCAATGCTGAAAACTAAATATATTAAATAATAAAAAAAATTAAAAATTAAAAAGGAGGTGAATATAAACTTAGTTTAGAGAAATGTTCTGAAAGACAAGATTATTCTTAGTTTTTGCTCATTTAGCTTTCTGAGTTCTGTTAAACATAATATAACTTCATCTTATTGTAAGTGTACCACTGATTTTATCTAAGGAAAGAGAGTTTTCATTTAGGAGATAAGTTTAGCTGACTTGTCATCTTCCATAGAAAACTAAGAGGAAATATTGATATTGAGCCTTACCATTACAAAGAGGTTTACATACATTAGCTTTCACATCTCTCAATTCTTATCATTACTAATTTGCAAGTGAGCCAACTGAGAGGTTAAGTAGATTACCCAAAGTCACACAAATAACATTTGGTAGAGTATTATGGTAATTAGGGTGGCACTTTTCTGTTTTCTTTTTTAGAATGCTAAGGGAATCAAGTAAGTTTGACGATTCTTGCCTTTCGAATGTAATGGTAAGCAAAGTCATTTATCTCTTTGATTGAATCAAGAGTTTTTGACCCGCTTAAGAAACAAAAAGCCTAGTTCACATAGGTTTGAGTCCCATGGTTGTGAAGCCCTCTGACCCTGAGAAGCGTATACAAGATCTGAGGTGGGCATTTTATTTTGGGGCTCTCAATCACTGGAAGAGTGTCATGCGATTTGACCAGATGAGACTCTAGGTAGCCACTGTTAAGAGCCACCCACCCCCCTGCCCCGGCTTTGAAAACCCAGATGTTGGTGCTTTTCTTTTTGGTAACTATGTATGTAACATCTTGATCAGATTAAGCCTGTCTGTTGATATGTTTGTAGTTTCTGTTTGTATTTGCTCTGAAGTTTAGGGTGCTCACTTTTTCCCCTGAAGTAAGTGAATGATATATGTATGTCTAATTAAAGTGAGATTGTTAACCCCTTAGGGTTAGAAAAGCAGATCAAGGGACCTGTGCTAGCAGCCCTCTTATATGTTGGTCTCATGTTGGTCTTTCGCTTCCACAGCAGTTGCTAGCAAAATTGTTGTTACATAGAGCAAAAATTCAAATCCAGGTCATTGGGCTCTAGGGCCAATTCATTTTCTATTACAGGTGTTCAAGCCTCAAGGGCCAGCATTCTATTCACTGTACCACCTCATTGCTCAGGTGGTAACATGGTGAGATAGTGTTATTCAGGTGAAACCATAGCTTTGTGATTCTTCTATAGAACTGGATTTATGAAGTCAATGGTACCATTCTGGAGAATTTTCACAAGAACTGTTTAAAAAAATTAATGTGTCACCTTAGACAAGCAGGTTTCTCTCACCTTGTTCATTTATCATCAACAATATGCAAATCAAGCACAGGGAAAGGCCCAAATCAGAGGCACCAGAAGGTGCCATGTACAGCTGATAAAAAGATATATATGCTCAAAGACGGCAGAGTACAGATTGAAACCCAGCTAAACTCTCCCAATATTCCACTCCAAACAACTTTAAAATAATGCCTAAGGTCAAATTTTGTAATAGCAGAGCCAACAAAAAACATCAGAGGGAGATATTTTTCAGCCTAAGACATCTTAGGAGGTCTGCAAGGCAGATCTTTAATGTCTCATAACTTCTACAGATAAGTGAAAATCTTAGCATGAAAAAGGAAAAAAAGATAAAGGCTTGCAATCAATAATAATGCACCCTTCAACACTGTGGTGGGAAAATAGACCTTTAATAGACTAAGAGATTTTCAATAAGTCCTCATGAAAACACCAGACCTGTGTAGAAACTTTGAAATGAAAACACAAGAGTCAAGAGAAACCTAGAAAGATAAAAATACACTTGAGAAACTGGAAGGAGTTAAAGGATTTAGATGCTTGCTCTGTAGTAGCGAGAAAAGAATCCCTTCAAAAATCTTACTGTCTTCAAGGGTCACAGAGGGAGCAACTAAAATGAAAACAGTCCCTGGATTTGGTTTTGTACTTTTCTGTAAGTTGTTTTAGGAGAGGAAAGAAAAAGAAGGGGAAAATCAATATGATAAAGTAATGAGGAACAAAAGAGAAAAAATACTATTTCACGTAAATGGGGCACATGAGAATATCTAAATGTAGAACAAGGAGAAGGTGGAACAGTTATCTCACGATTTTACTCCAATTTTCACCATATAATCTTTTTTCCATATAACCCAGAATAGACGAAGGAATGAACACACAGAGGCAAAAAGTTTGATGTTGAAATACGTTAAATTACCAGGATGGGAACCAGGAAAGGGGATGAAAGAGTATAGTTAAGGAGGGAATAGTCAAAGCAAAATAAACTTCAGCTTCAAAGGAGTGATCATAAAGGGCATTTAAAAGACAGAAAGAAAATGTAAGAAACAAAGATTGTGGTCTAGGCTTGGAGAAGAGAAGCAAGGCAGAGGAATAGGAAAAGACTAGTTCAAATATAGGTTACTAGTGTTGATCAGAATCATTCATTCACTAGTATCCTCTCCCAACTCTGCCATATACTGGTTGTGTGACTGTCTGCAAATCACTTAGTCTCTCAGTGCCAGGGACAACGCTCTGACTAGAAGCTACAGAGAAGGTGCCAATCTGTGTTTAAAAAAAAGGAGAAGCTGTTTCTTACCCAGAGTTCCCTACACTGATAAAATAAAAGGTCCAGTAAATACACGTGTGTATACACGTATATGTATGTGTATGTATATATAAATGTATATACATATATGTATGTGTACGTATATATGTGAGTATATATATAATATGAATGATAAGAATATGCAGAGAAAACAGAGCAAAATTTCTGAATTTTGCACATTGTTCTAATAGTTATGTAACTATTGCTCAGTATAAGATGATTTAAAATCCTCAGTGAAAATGCAAAAAAATGTTATAAGTTTATATATGAGGCACATCTTCAGTAATGAGAATTTTAGCATAGTAAATCTTATCTTCTCATTTAGTTTCAGTAAAGATTGTGACCTAGATTATGTTATGTGGAATCCTAGTGTTTCACATTATTTGAAAAGAGGTCCCATGAGAAAATTTCTAGATTAGTAACATTTTCCATCAAAATACAAAATGTGAAATTATGAGTGTTCAGAAATTACATATTCTTATGGAACTATCACATTCCATTATATTTATGTGCCACAATTTGTTTAACTGTTCTCCATTGGATGCTCATCTGATTTTATTCCAGGTCTTTGCTACCACAAAGAGGGTTGGTACGAACATATTAATGTATAAGGGTACTTTCTTGACCTCTTCAGGGTGCATTCCTACCACTGGGATCAACAGGTCAAGGCTTATGCACTTCATATTGTATTTTGTGCAAAAGTGCCAACTTAGAGTCTTAAAACAAATTGTGTCCTAGGGCTAATATGCAACAAATTACTGCCCTCTTTTTCTATTGTTCAAAATTCCATAAAATAAATTTACTCAGAGTGAGGACTAAATGTATTTTAAGTCAGTCAAAGAATCAACAAGTATTTATTAAGTGCTTACTATATTCCAGTCAGTCAAGGATAGTTTTATATTGTCAATATAAAACAATTACTATTATTATTGTTTTATATAAATAAGAAATTGCTTGATCTTTGCTGTATGTCACATGTCCTTGGAAGGAAATTGTATTATTTCTATGTAACTATAGAGTTCAACCCTTAAATTAGCCACCTTTAAAGAAATACTTTTGATATATGTTCTCTTTTTCAATTCCAACTAAAAATCAAGTGGAGTTTTAATTACTCCCTTATAATCGAGTTAAAAGGAACCTTTGCAGTCATCTAGTCCAAATAAGAAATACTCAAATGAGAAAACTGAGAGCTGGAGTTTAATTAACTTGCCAGAGTTACACAGCTATTTTTTTTAATTTTCAATCTACTAAAACTTAAAAAAGGAATATGTTCCCAGATCACTTGGTTCCACTCATTACAGTCAGAGTTTCATGGAGGCTATTATTGTAGTTGGCCTAGATTTGGAGTCAAAGGATATCTTAGTGGCATCTAGTTTAAATCTTTTCGTGTTACAGTTGAAAAAATTAAGGTACAAAGAAATAGAATCAATTGCCCAAGGTCACACAAGTAGTAGTAAAGTGACCTAGCTAGATTTGGAATCAAGATCCTTTGATTCTTCTAAGGAAGTATTTTTAACTCTGTACCAAATGCCCCATCTCTTCTCCTGAGCAAGGGTGGAGTTCACTATGTAAGAAACACCCATAACTGATTTTGTCTTCCTGGGGTAGAGGCTTCTTTCGCTGTCTATATGTATACATACATTCTCTTTTTTTTCTTTCCCTGCTGGCAGTACTGCTATTTGCAGATGAGTGGCTTGGTTTTGGGGTTTTTTTTTTAACTATTATTGACTTCAGCTACTTATTGAGCTTCCTTTTAAACTGATGCCACCAAAGTGCCAGCACTACCCTGACTCATTATTTCCTGGATTTCCTACCTCTCTGTTCACCAATCTTGAAAGAATCTACTAGGCATTTTACTAAAAACACTATTATAATTCCAGTCAAAGAAATGTTAACCATTACAGAATTCAGGTAAAATGTCAGAGTGGATATTCATGGAACAGTATTAACAACTCACAGATGTAGCACTTTAAGGTCAATATAACACTTTATTCATGATGACCCTGTAAGGTTGGTAGTATTAATATTTGACAGATGAGGAAATAGACTCAGAGATGGAAAAAGAGCTGGTGAAGGCAGGATGTTAAGGAGGAGAGGGTCTTGGCTTTGATGTTGAAGGATATTAGGTCTTCACATACTGCCAGTGAAGAGTTGCATGATTTTGGTCAAGTCACTTAACCTCTTGACCTGTTTCCTTACCTGTAAAATGATGGTTTTGGATTAGATGCTCTCTAAGGTACCATCTGCCTTGAAATCTGGGATTCTTAGTGTCAGAGTCAGGACTCAAACTCAGATCTTGAGCTGCCAACTCTAACCCTAACCCTAACCCTAAATGTCATACTGTTTTTTTTCTCTAAGCCTGGTTTAATAAATGCTATACATATCCATTCACTCACCCATCTATCCATCTATCCATCCATCCATCCATCCATCTGTGTGTCTGTCTGCCTGTCTGTCTCTAGCTGTCTATCTATCTATCTATCTATCTATCTATCTATCTATCTATCCATCTACCTATCTGTCTACCTGCCTACCTTTATCTATTCAGCTATCTATTGGCTGGAATTTGACTTCTAAAGGTTTTTCTTCACTGCTTCTTTTAAAGCAGCCTAATCTTTCTATAAGCTATTTCATCTACCAGGGCAAATATTATCTAACATGTTGATACATGTTAATCATGAGGAAACTTGTACTTTTCTCCTCACCAATGGAAAGGATTCTATACAATTTAATTCAGAGAGTATATTAGAGTGTTAGATTTAGAAGGGACTATAGAGATTATCTAGACAAATATTCTCATCTTAGAATTGAGGAAACTGAGGCCCAGAGTTTAATTGACTTAGCAGGATTACATAGTCGCTCAGTGGCAAAACTAGGTTTAGAACCCAGATTTTTGACATGGGACCAGCCATTGTTCTTTCTACTACAACCTGGATATTCTACGTGTTTGAATAAATCATCTTTCCTTCTTTGATTTGTGAAAAGGGAACTCAATAAATATATAGCCTGTTAAGGCTTGTAGAGTACTTTCCTCACAACAACCCTATGACCTAGTTATGCTGGAAGGACCAGATGAGTCAACTTATGCCATTTTTTAGAAACTTGAAACTCCATAAGGCTTCACACTCAATGACTTTGTCTATATCTTTGCTATCAAGATTCCTTAGCATTTTTAAGACTTCAAATAATGAAAGAAATAAAAGATACTGTGAGGACCAGTTGCATCAAATGATGCAGCCTGGTACTTTGGTGTATTTTTAAATTCTGGTCTCTCTAGTGTCTTAATGGATAAGAAAAATTGACAGTCACACAGGGGCTTTTTAAAATGTATTCTAATATATGTCTATATATATATGTGTATATATATATCCATACACACACACATATATATGTATATATGTGTATATACATATATATATATAATTTTAGCAACCTGGCAATGGATAAAATAAATATATAATAGATTTTATAAAATATAACATTAGAATGAAAAATAATCACTCCAGAAAGCATTTTCTCAATTAATTGATTATTAAATTAACTAATTTGTTGATATGAATATCACACTTATGCAATTAGATTCAGAACATTTAGGCTTTGGGTCTCCCCTTCTTAGGCTAGAAAGGGATGATAGATTTTAGGAACAGAGATTCAGAACTACAAGGTGACTTATAAGTCTAAAGTCCAACTGAGGCCCACAGAGGTGAAGGCGTTTTCCTAGAGTCACACAATGTGTCTGAGCTAGAATTCAAACTCAGGACTGCAGATTCTAAGCAAGTGCTTTAGCTAGAGCCAACTCTTTCTACCTGTCTTCTGGAAGATTATCTGAGGTAATTAGCCTCATGTCCTGCCATTTACAGATTATTAGTCAAGTGACACTAAAGATTCTTGCCTACTACTGTAGCAAATAAAATTCTTTCCTAATCACTGCAAATCAGGTTTTTCCATGGAGTAGGGTTGTGCCAGGAAAATGGCTATTTGCCCATCATGGTAGACTAATTCTGGCAATTAAATGGGGAATGGGACTTAGATGATCTCTCTGAGGTGCTTTCCCACACTAAAATCCTACAGTTCTATAAATCTATAAGTATTTTGTTGGTCATTGATGTCAGTAATGTCATCATTATATGCTGAATTGCCTAAACCTCAATGTAAAATATGAGAATTTGGTGGAGTTCTCATTAAAAACAAAGTGCAGTACTGATGTTTCCTACAAAAAGTTGCTGAGCTTTTGTCTGTTTTTAAGGAAAATGTCAGCAAAAATGTAATTCCCTGTCTCCCAGCATTGTATCTATTAATGAAAGAACTCCAGATGTGCATGTGTCACTCCAGCTCATGATGTAACATCAACAGGAAAATGTGTCTCAAAATCTTTCATCTTTGAGCTAGAAAACTTTGAGCTAGACCTTTTATTACCATTCCTTTCACATTTGTTTTTCCCAAGTGAACAGCTCAGAGGTGATTCATTATAAAGGGAAGACTATTCACCCAGACATGCCTTCTTTTACTTGCATATGGTCATTAGATTGTGATACTTGGCATGTCAGCTATCCAGACATTCTCCTTATAAAGCTAATATTGTGTGGAGTTATTCCCTTTTTCTGTCTAGAGAATCTTCTAGAGGAGGTAGCCTAGTCCTACTATCCCTCCAATGTACAGGACTCCAAAATTTTGATTGTGCATTATCATTATTAAAAGTTTTTTGAGCAGGTATTCCCAAGAAATGTTTATTTATAAATGATATACACATACAGATGGGCTAATTATTACAGTCAGTATAAAACTTATACAAAACCAAAATATTTTAAAAGATGAAAGATTAAGTAATATTTGATTTGATATTTGAAAATTATTGAGGAAGTGATGTAATCAGACCTGAATTTTAGGAAAATCAATTTGACAGCTATACATACATCAGATTGGAGAGGGGGAAAAATTAAATCAGACAGGCTAATTAGGAGGATGTTGAAATAATCCAGCAAAGAGATAAATGACATCATCTGACAACTGATTAGATATATTGAAGTGAATAAGGATTTAAAAAGGCAAGGTTACAAGCCTAGGTGTCTAGAAGGATAGTAATGCCCTTGGAATAAATGAGGAAATTAATAAAAAAACATGAGTTTGTAGGATAATGATTATAATAATGAGATTTGATCACAACTTAACCACACCTGCTCATACTATGTAACTTATATTGTGTCACCAAAATACTCACTGGCCTCTCTCTCAGATGACACACTGCTTCTTCAAGGCACCTGACACAGAGATAGTGACATGGGGAACTTATGCGTAGCTTGAGATAGGGGAAGAAATTTTACCTGTGTAGGTACTGGCAGCAGGGCATGGCTAGATTATAACACCCTGTGGGGTCAACATATGGTGGAGAAAGGGAGAGTCTGGGAGCTTCACAGCCACAGAGAGGAGAAGGATCAAATTGGAGGAACTGGGACAGTGTTAGATAATGATTAAAAGGCATGACATGGTTGCCTTGCAAAAGACTATCATAGGGATTAGTGGAATGTGCACCACCTGGGATCATGAACACTGGACTAGGAGAATAGCATTAACTTTGCATTTTAAAAAAATTTTATCAGTGAGTTTCTACAATTTTTGAATATTTTTGTATCCTCCAATACTTTCATTACTCTTTTGTAACTTAACTTGGACTTGATACTTTGAATAAAATCAGTAGAATTTCAAGTATTGCAAAGGGATAATGAAACTATCTGAAGAAAGAGCAGGACAATAATTTGAAGGGAAAACGTATTTTGTTTCAGTTAGACAATAGATTAAATAGTTACCAAGAAACGAAATATTGGTAGCCAGAACAATCAACAAGCATTTTTAAAAATTTTATTTTATTTTCAATTCATGTAACAAAAGAAGCAATGACAAGTGGATAGTTATAATCAAAAAAAATCTGGATACAATATTACAAGAAATTATTAAGGAAAATTGTTCTGAAGTCTCTAGAACAAGCATATGTTTAAATATTTGCTATACGGGAAGTAGCAAGACTTGAGCTACAATAGTCTCTGAGAAACTAAAAATGAAGACAGACAGCAATGGTGAAGAACACGTTGGGTTCAGACCAACTGTTCCATATGATGAATGAGAAACTTCCATAACGTGGGAACTGGCCAATAAGGACCCAGTCTTTAGGGCATGCTCATATTTGTCATTATTGGTAGGTTATAGAAAACACACCCAGATATTCCTTGCCTGGTCCCAATCCAACACAATCCAGTTTTGTTTTGTTTTGTTTTTTTAAACCAGTTCCAATGTCATGAATCTTTGAGTCGCTGGTACTGGGTGGTGACAAAAATCAGCTTCAAAGACATAAAGGCTAATTACTCATGAGAAGCTGAGCTGAAAATCGTCTCACCAAGCCTCATCATCCAGGTCCCCTGCTATTTCATTTAAAAGAAGATGTCATCAGGGAAATATATAGTGGGAAGAGAAGATAGGGAAAGGATGACAGGTAAATAGCCATACTGCTTCAGCAGTATCCTCACAATGTCATGAAAAGCCAAGGAATACTTCTAGCATGTTGGGTAAACCCTATGGCAAACTTATGTGGCTATCCAGAATATAGAACAAAGAAGGCCCATGAGAGAACCTTAGGCCATAGGTTAGGGTGCAAGAGATGAATGATGATCCAGTAAAACAGACGGAGAAGTAATTGTGCAGGAAGAGATGAGAAGGTGATCAACAGTGTCAAAAGATGTAGAAAAGTGTGAGGACTAAGTAAAGGTCATTAGATTTGACAATTAAGACATCATTGGTAACTTTGCAGAGAACAGTTTCACTTAAATAATAAAGTCAGAAGTCAGAGCACAGAGGGTAAAGAAAAGAGTGAGAAGAAAGGAAGCAGAAGCAACAGCTGTAGATGGCCTTCTTAAGGAGTTTGCAAAATGTAGTTTAGGATAAAAGCTAGCAACGGGGACAAATCAAGTGAGGATTTTTGAGGATGTGGGAGATGTTAATGTGTTTATATGCAGGAAGCAGCCAAGAGATGGAAAAATTTAAGATTTTGCAAGAGAATGAGAATGATAAGAGACCAATCTTTTGGCAAAGAAGGAATGGAATGGGATCCCGGGTTCATGTAAGGGGTGGGGTTGCTTGGCACAGAGGAGCGATATCTCTTCAGCAGAGTCTGGAGTAAAGGAAGAGAGAGGTGGGGATGATTTCAAGATATTTTGAAACAGTCTGGGAGAAAGAAGAGAGCTCACAAAATAAGCCAAGTATTCAATAAGTTCTGACTATATTCCAGGTACTGTGTTAAGTGGAGGGGATACTAAGGAAGGCAAAAATTAGTCTCTGCCTTCAAAAAGCTCACGTTCTAATGGGTCTAGATTTTCTCAATAAAGTATGAGGTCTGATCCTCTGTAGAGGAAAAGGTAAAGGAGTGGTCTGGAAGGTTGAGAAGACGTTTTCGAACAGTTGCTGTGTTTAATGAAACAAAGTCAAATCAACAAATGTCTTTTTATATGGCAAAGTTAGGCTGAGTAGAATTTTCCCTCTTTTCAAATGAAAAGGGGAAGATGACTCCTCACGGGCCTTGCTTTTCTCCTCTCACTGGATCTGCTGAAAGGCTTAACCTTCCCTTTGGTCACTGCCCTCTCCACTCTTTCCTTGCTCTTTGGAGGCTGGAGATTTTTGCCTGATGTAGCTGAGGTTAAAACGAACTAAAGAAAGCAAACAATGAACGCTGAAAGACTATGGCATGAATCCACAAGGACCTCTTTCTCTGAAATTTTAGAGATCTTTAAAAAAAAAAAGCATAGTTTATTAATGAAATCACCACAGCTCAGTGCCCCTATGTCAGAGTAGAAGCCCGATTACTAGGACAGGGTGGTCACCTGGCCTATTTGAATTTTGGAGTACTTAAGCTACCCATTGAAATCCTTTCACTCCCACTGTCAGTCTCTAAAAAGTTTGCGACCTAAACAGACATAGGGCCTCGACTTATTATTGCATTAGCATAAGGGACTTCAGGATGAGAAATCTCTCTCAACCAATGAAATTCTTGTCTACAATTTATAATTTTAGAAAAGTTGACTTGAGTATTGAGAGGCTCGCCCAGAGGCGGCAAGATGGTGCAATGGATAAGGTGCTGATGAGTTCAAATTCAGCCCATTGTACTTACTAGCTGACCGTGAGCAAGTCACTTAAACACTTTCTGCCTCAATGTCTTCAACCATAAAATGAAGATGATAGCACCTACCTCCCAGGATGGTTGTGAGATAGAATGAGATAATATTTGTAAATTGCTTAGTTTCATGCTGATGCACAGAAGGGTCTTAATAAATGTTCTTTTTTTTCCTTCTCCAGAGTTATACAGGCAATATGTGTCAGAGGTAGCACTTGAATTCAAGTTTTCCTGGCTCCAAAGCCAGCTCTCTATCCATCATGCTATGATGCAATTCAAAAGTCATTACGATTGATCTTATCCAGAGATGACTGGCTTTAAAGTACTATTCAAAAGCATAGAAATGCTTTAAAAGAAACAGGGAACCTAAAACTTAAACATCTGTCCTTTCAGACAGAAAAGAAGAAAAAAGAAAGGAGAGGATAAAAACTTTCTGCAGCTCTCCTCTATTCTTAAAAAGTGGGTCACATCCAAGCCTAGTCATACTTCTTTGTTCTATAAAGTGGAGGTTTGCTTCTGCCATGTGTAGTGCCTACTCTCCAACATTTCAATGCCAATTGCCATCTCCCATTTCTCTTCAGCTGCTACCACCACTTCCATTGCTGCTCCCATAAGTCATGGGTTAGAAGGAAGTACTACCCTTCTCCTCTCAAAGCTGAAGCCAAATCTTGCCCAGCTACCTCAGCTCAGTGCCCTACCCAGGTTGCTCATTCTAGCGATTGTAAAAACCTCAATCTCTCTCCCCATCCCACCCACCCAAGCACTTCTCTGGGTCTCAGAGGTATTCAATTTGTTTAGAAAAGAGTAAAGGATTGCCTTGCTTCAGTGAGGATTCAGCTGAGATTAGATAACAAAAATTTTGGTGGGTGCAGTTAGCATGGTTATCGACTTCCTCCAGCTCTTTTCAATGTGACTGAGCATGAATGGGAGACAGCAGATGGTAGAAGTAATCTATGGTTGGTTTTTGGGAAAGCAGGAGTGATGATAGTACAAAAAGGGAAGGGATTCAGGAGTAGCAGTGTAATGTCAAAGGGATTAATTCTGAGGGTCAAGATTTATCATCAAAGAAAACAAATCTAGAGCAGGGGTGATGACCTGGGAGGGTACTGAGGAGGCACTGTTATTCCCATCTACAGAAGGACAGTAAGAATACAGGATCATTCTTTTGTCCTGGATCAGATGCTTGACAATAGCCCAAAGAGCCTAAAATCCAACCTTAGAGTAAGCTGGCCATATGAAAGGGATGAAGACGAGGGTATACTAGTACATGTTTTAAAACTGGCTCAAAATATGCGATACATTTTAAAGTTTAATCTCCATTATTAACATTTTCTCCAACACTTTCTTAAGTCTAGACAATGAACAAAACAATAAATTAAAGCCTGATTTGTGGCATTTGCTGATTTCTGAGCTGCAAATGCTCACACTGAAAATTTAACAAAGGGTTCTTGGAAGCCAGTATGAGTTGTCTCCAGGACAGGGTGAAGGCTATGAAGAAAGGTGAGCAAGAAAGGACCACCACCCCCTCACCAACAACCCCTACCCACTCTCTCACACACACCCCACCCAGTGAAAGTACTGATTACCTTGAGGACAATTCTGAATATTGAGCATCCCTGGAAGGAAAGAAATCATTTACAGCTGCCTATGTAATATAATCAGAGAGGTGTCTCCCCAACTCACTGTTTAATGACTGAAATTCCATAATTAGAACTTGTTCCTTTAGCTAAAGAGTTTGTTGACTCACCAAAATGCAAATGCCACTAGAAGAGGTCCTTTCCCAAGTTGCAGTTCCTGACAGCACCCTGCACTCACTAGGAAGGAATTTAAATTTCTTAACCATGACTGATGGTGTGTTGAAAAGTGAGTTTTCTAGTCTCATTAGTTCATTACTCTGTATGCATCTTTAAACCTATTGGTTTACATGCATATTTATACACACATATATGCATACATTTATGTGTGGGAATCCATCCATACACATATGTGTATGTATATTTACATATGTATGCATATACATATACATAAATATGCCTCCATTAGAATGTGATCTCCTTGAGAGCAGGGAGACAAGTATTGCTTTTTCTTTGTATTTCCTGCTCTTAGCAGAGTATCTAGTAAATGGTTTTTGGTTAATACATGCTTGACTGATTAGAAAGTAACCTTCAATGCTAGTAAAGATGGCAGATGGTATGCTACAACAACATGAAAGCTGAACTTGAAGTCAAAAGACCTAAGTTCAAGGCCTGATTTTCATTTAAATTAGAGTAGTTCCAGTAGAGTAGTGGAACATAAAACATATTCAGGGTCTTAGGATATAGCAGATGATGAGGAAATAGGGACACTAAGTATATCCTCTCAGTTCTTGAAATTTTCTTGAAACTGGCTTCTGGGACATTGTTTGTTATTGTTGGTTGGTTGGTTGTTTTTTTTCCTGATTGTCCGTGAGGCATGATATTAGAGTGGAAATAGAGTTGTGTAATAGGAGATCTTGGTTCTAGCCTTGATTCTACCACTAACTAGCTATATAGCCTTGAAGTCACTTACCAAGCCTTACGCTCTCTGGGTCTGTTTCCTCACCTGTAAATTCACTTCAAAAGCACTTATACTAACTATATGCAAAATACTGTGCTTTGGTAAAATGAAACTATTGAATTGTGTGATTTCCAAGATCTATTCCAGTTCTAAAAATATATAAAATTCCTCTCATGTTTCTTACCACTTATTTTCTCTCTCCTTATTTAGGTCTTCTTCCACCACCTGAAGTTCTTCATCACCTTACTCATTACATTCTCTGAGCAACACTTCCATGATTTCTTATACATGACTCTTAAACTTATATATAGCTCCACTCTTGTAGAATTTCTCCAACTCTTTTATTTTGTTCTGTTCTTTCCCCCTGAAATATCCTTCATCTCCCACCTCCCCAATTATCTGTTTCTTCTTCTGAAATCCTATCCTATCCTTCAAAGTTTTAAAATGCCACCTTCTCTCAGAAGTCTCCCCTGATCTCACTAATAAGTAATCCTTCTTTTTCCTCTGAACTCCCACAGCCAGCTGTAACTCTCTAATGCACCAATCATATTCTTTTTATGTTATAGTTGTTTATGTATTTATTTTATAAATACATAAACTTTCAATAAATGAGTGAATTAATTGAATCAGAAATCCCTTTCAAAAGCATCATCAAAAGCACTTATAAGTAATTTTTTGCCTTAATAGATGCTGTACAAAGTCAATTAAATAGGCAGATCCTTTACATTTAACCATTTAAAATGTAACTACCGAATACCCATATTAACAATGAATGTCTAAATGAAAAGATCCTTATCTTTTTTCTGGCTTGTGTCTATTGCATATGCCCACATTCATGATTTATCCCTAGTGGAATACATAACACACAAGGAGATTAGGTGAAAAAAAGATGAACACTTAGCTAGAAGATTGAGTATAATTATCCTTTAATTTAATTAGCCTTCATGGAGCACCTGCTACACCACCAGGTGCTTTAAACATTTAGAAATCTGACAGGTAGGCAATTGCTATGAAAACAAGATCTAAGTATTTTAAGTTAAAATAGTTTTTCAACCTCCCCCCCACCCAAGATGTATAAAACCCATTGTTCCTATTGGGAAGAATGAATCACCATTGCCATTTAGCTTAGAGCTTCCTGCAATTCACACTGCCACTACAGCTGCTAATTTTTAAGCAGGCAAGAAGCATGTGAGCTGGCTTTTATACATAGGCAGAGTAACAGTAATACTGATATACCATGCATTTATAAAGTACTTTGCAGTTTTAGAAGTACTTTCACATTCATTAGCTCATTGGATTATCACAACCACAATGCTTCTCATCCCACCCCAGCCCCAAATATTGCTATCCAAAAAGAATCTAAAATAAAGAAATTAGGTTCAGAGAGTTTAAGAGATTGCTCCAAAGTTACTCGACTATTAATATGGCCACAGACACATGACTGAGGGGAGAATGGAGACGGGGTACAGGGGTAGGATCTAATGAGCCAGTTAATCAGCTAGTTTATTCAACAGTAGAAACCACATATAACAGAGTTGGTGAAGGCACCAACCACCACCACCCTCAAAAAAAGAGCCACAAGGTGTTCAAAGAGATTTCAAGAATGGCCAGAAGCCTTACTAAGGGTATATCTATATATGTAAGTCCATATATTTAAGTTAAGGGTGGCAGAGAAGCAGGGAGAAAGCACTGACAGTCTAGGACCAAAGCAAGGCTCACTAGAACTAGTAACACTGCAAGACAAAGGGCCAGTATTTCCATAGAAAACTTGCAACAATTTTTAAGGGAGCTATAACCCCCCCCATAGGGTTGTAAACCAGGATATACAGAGGAAGTGCCATCCACTTGTTTTCTCCAATGTGTTGCTCCTCTGCAAGGTCCCAGCTCGCTTCTGCCATCTCCCAAATAAGAGGTGGCTGTGTTAGGGAGAGAACAGACTAGAACTCAGGTATTCTACCTGCACATCTTGTGCCCTTTCTATCATATCATGCCATCTCTCTGTGATATGTATTTTGTATGTACCAAGATGTGTGTGTATTACCTCTCCCAATAAAATATAAGCTCTTTGAAGGCAGGACTATTTCATTTTTATCTTGGCGGTTCTAATACCTAGAACGGTGTCCAATCCATAGTAGGTGTTTAAAAAATACTGGCTGGTCGACTGATTGATTATAGTATCATTGTATGGTTGCTAGGACACTGGAGGTGTCTCAAAAGGCCTTCTACCTATTCAACCTCTAGATGTTCACTGGCTATTAAAGTACACATACTTTGTGAATGGTGACAGTTAAGTAGTTAATCTACTACTACTAAATCTACTACTACTAAAGTTAACACTTTAGCGAATCAAAAGTTCTGAAAGCAAATTTTGGCCAGGAAGCATAGAGGTTATTATGTAGGGCTGTAGAGGTGAAGGGGTAAGTCTCAGGTACCGAAGACAGCCTTAACTGAGTAAACGTTGCTTCAGACTAGCCTTGGAATTGTAGTGAAAACAGCCCTAATATCAGAGTACTTCCTTCTGTTTTACTTCTAAACTCATAATATATGTCGTGGTTACAAGTCAATCTGATCCACGAGGCTTATCCTGAGTACAGTAGCACCTTCCTAGCAGATACTAAAAATAAATAAATAAATGAATTAATGGGATTGATGACAAAGTAGGCAACAAATATTTATTGTGTACCTTGTATTCTATTGGCTTCTATTTTTATCGGTTTGGTGGGACACCAAGACAAAAAACAATATATGTCTGTCCTCAGGTAGCTTAGCATCTAGTAAGTGGATGAGACACATTCAAACCCCAGTCCCTCTGATACAAAATACAAACCCATTATCCCGGCATTCAGGCCCTCTACAATTTGGCTCCCATATCCTTTTTTTGTTTTATCTAATATGTCTCCCTTTTGTGTGCTCTGTTTTAAAATAGAACTTTAAAACACTAAATGATACCCTTAGCTTAACTTAGTTAATACTATAGTATCATTGGAGATTAAGTTAGAGACCACTGAGATCACCTACATTTTTGTAAGGGATTTGTTATACTGATACAAAAATATTGGCATCTGTAGTTAACCAATATAGCCATAAATTAAGAACAAACTTCTAGGTGTACTGGTAATATTTGTAGGCTGGCTCTAAGGATTTATGTCTTTTTTTAAAGAACATCAGTTACTTCTGGTAAATACAGTGGATAAAGCACTGGGCCTAGAGTCTGGAGCACCTGAATTCAAATCTGGACTCAGACACTTACTAGCCATGTGTCCCTGAGCAAGTCACTTAACCCCCTTTGCTTCGATTTCCTCATCTGTAAAATGAGCTGGAGAAGGAAATGGCTAACCACTCCTGAATCTTTGCTGAGAATCCCAAAAGGGGCCACAAAGAGTTGAACATGACTGAAAAGCCTGAACAACAACTTCTGCCCTCTTCCTACTACTTCCCTGTTACAGTGAGTATGGCTTTTAATAACATATGAATACTACATGCCAGAAAATTACAGACCCTGTAAACAGATATACCAGGACACGATTAGCAAAAGAGTCTGCACAGAAATCTACTACTTTCTCCCTTCTCAAGAAAATAAAATAAAAAGCATTACTAATTTCTCATGAAATGCATTGGGTGTGTTATATCACGCCCAATGTTCCTGGTATGGAAATAGCTTCTGGAGAACAGGATGTGGCTATTCATATCATCTATGGGACAAACCCCATTATGCCATATAAATAACTTTATAGGATAGAATAGTAGATGTAGAGCTGGCAGGGACCTTAGAAGTCATCTAATCTAACCCTTTCATTTTACAGATGAGGAAACTGAGGCCCAAAGAGGTTAAACAATTTGCCCAAGGTCATCCAGATAACAAGGGACAGGGCTGGAGGGTCTCTACTTTGTCATAGCACAAGTCATTTATTTTATTGTAGTATAATTTTATTGCTTCAAAATTACAATTCCTGGTCTGTAGACTCAAAAAGAATAAAGAGAACCCCTCAAGTGGGAATTACTTGAATTTAAGAAGTACCTTAGAAGAAAAGGGTCAAACTCCAGGCCTGGCCTGAAAAACTCCCTGAACCAGGTTAAAATGTAATTGGGAAATGTTTAGCAAAATAAATGGGAGGATCCCTTTTGGAGGAATTGTGGGAGAAAATTAATTTGAGATGCACAGATAAAATGGAGATGGGTGGGTTGTGATCTACAGCATTGGTGGGAATGGTACATTGTGAGATGACATTACACATTAAAATAATAAGCACCTAACCTTTCCCATATCAGATATTCAATGAATGTTCAGTGAATGAAAAGATGGGTGAATCTTGGTATTTCATGGTAACTCATGATACTCATGGTAACTCAACATTTATTAATAACCAGTACCTTCATTTATAATATAGTTTTATGAGGATGAGCTTTATTCAACATTCTGACTAGCACTTTCCTATGCTGGTTACCTATTTGTTTGTAGGGGCATTTTTAGTAGGAAATTTTAGTCGTTTAACCTCTGGTGATTTCTGAAAGAGACTGAATCTATGATTTCATTGATATGGATGTATCACCAGGCAATGTACAATAGGGAACTCATAGATTAGGAAATTTCCTCTATCAATACAGGTCAGTACTTTGCAGATTTGTCTAGGGCACTGAGAGTTGAATTTATTTTCCAGGGTCTTATGCATCAGAGTCTTAGACCTCCAGAGCCAGTGTACATGAAAGGTAGGACTCAAAAACAGGTCCTCCTGGTCCAGAAATCAGCTCACTATCTATGTCATACTCTCCACTAATTCTGAACATGACAAAAACAAAATAAATTGCTTTTTTTTCAGGTTTTTAACTTTATTGTCCATTTTTGTCTTTCTGTTTTCCATAAAAGCTTTATCTGCTACCTACAGACCATGCAAAACCATTTATCACATTCAAATCACTGAAAAAGTAGATTCATTGTCACAGTCACATTGTCTCATTCTCATTTTAATTGGGAGATTCTAGAAGGGAAAGAGGAGAGTACAATTTCCATAATTAATGGGAAAATGTTTCTTGTGAGACAATGGCAGTGGGCTTATAAGAAAAAACACACAAATAAAAATCCATAGTGTTTGATTTGGAATTCAAGCTTTTTTTTTTAGAGATATAATCCTGTTCCTATCTCAAAGGGAGCTCTTTCAAGCCTTTCAGACTGATTTTTAGAGAATAACTTTATTCAGGCCAATAAAACCAAGTCTAAATAAAAGAAAAGTAATATATAAGGAGGTAGTAGACTATTTGATATATGTTTGGATTTTAGCTTCTTAATGAGGAACTGGTTCTTCATCTCAAAACATCTCATGAAAATGTTATTTTCAGTTCAGTTTGTCATCCAGAGAGATTTCTAGTCCCAAACCTCCTTGTTTACTGACAGAGCTTTAGTTAATATCGTTTCTCAAGAAGGGCATCACGATGCATCACAGGCACATCACGAAAGCTACCAAGTTAACACAGGAAGAAGTAACATTACTAACTTAAAGATATGGTGACTAACTTAAAAATATGTTGACTTGATTTCAGAGTTAGGTCAGGACTTACACATTCTTCACTCCATTCATAGTATGATAAATCCTGGCTTGGTTACATGTCATTTAGAGTGTTTGGCCCCTTCTAAAATCTTTCTATAAGCAACTTCTACCACATAAGTGGAGCTAAATATGAAATTCAAGTTCAAAATGAAATACCTGGTAATCAATGCCATAAGATCTTGAGTTTACAAATATAAAATGAGAAAATGTTTTGACTGAATTTCAACCATGATCCCTAGAAGACTTCTCAGAGGCCAGCAGACATAGTACATACATGCAATGATTTGCAAAATAATTGAGATTACATAAAATAATTAAATTTCTAGACATATAACAAATCATAACTTTTTGCATCTTAAAAAACAACAAACTTTAATATACAAGCTATACATACAATAATATACAAGTTACCATGAGTACCATGAGTTACCATGAGATGTCAATATACAATATACAACTTTAATATGCAGCTTCCTTTTGCTGCAATCACTTGTTTTACATCAATTGTCATTAGGTTCACAAGATTATGATATATAGTCTTTAATTCAACATCATTATACCAAATTTTTCTCATAATAATATTGATCCTACCTTTGACAAGTAGTCCATTTTTCTAAGTATGGCCTTAATTATACTAATACTGGTTTCAATGGGGTTCAAATAATTTTGGGGGCATTGAAACTTATTTATGTCAATACCTTGGATGAATTTCTTAACCTTTTATAACATGTGACACAGTGCAAAGTAGTGTTGTAATATTCCTTCTTTTGTGAATTTCTATAACCCTGAAACTTAATTTTGCTTCTTAATATATCAATATATTTATCAGAATTCATTATTTTTTCGATAGAGATAAAACCATTCAAAACAATTCCCAAAACATCTTAGGGCATGGCTATTTTGTAGTCTGATGGTCTTACAGACTCATCTAGATGTCTTTTGACAATGGCCTTGAATGAAAAAGTGAGCTTAACCAGGAAAAAAGACCTTTTTCCCTATCTTTAATACCCCAATTTTCATATTATTTTGCCCACGACAAGCATTTTTTTCTTCATACCAATGGGTAATACTATTTGCTTATCTGTTAACTCATCTTCTTGCTATCCCACCAACTTCAAGAGGCCTACGCCTCACTATAAAGACATTTAATTTCCCTGTGCTTCAGGCAACTCCTCAGGACTTAAGTTATAGATTGTTTGATGAAATTATAGATCCTTTGCTATATCCTCCCCTTATATCTTTTTTTAAAGCATATGTGTATGTGTGTATACCTATAGCTGGTGGGCATTGGTAATTACTCAGTCAGATGTCTTTTGGAGTGATTTTGAATAGTTAGCTTAAAGCGAAGCAGTTTTGAGAACTATTATATATTTAGCATATCCATTGAATATCTATGTTAATAATTTCCCTCTTATCATGACTTTTTATATGATCTAAACGTAACGGTTTTCTTGAATTTCCCACTACCAACTTTAGCATAGGGGAAGGGGGATGTAAAATGATAGAAAATGATAATAAAATGGCTAATTCTCATTTGCCTCATAAAATTCTCTACCCATTATTTGTGTAGGTCTTTTTTTTTTACTTCTCTCTCCTTCTAAACTTTCTGGCAACCACTGTATTGATTTTCTATTAGTGAATAGTTTAGAGAATCCTTTGCTCTCTAGTACAAACTTCTTCATTTATTAGTCTTCAAGACATTCTGGAAAATAGATAATTTTCAATCTTTTTTAATAGATCTTGTAAGGATTGGTAGGCTGATTTCTGAATGCTAATACTTCAATATTTTGATGGATTTCATGGGATGAATACTTTAAAGCCATCTTATAAAGATGGTTACTCCCTCCAGTAGCACAGATGGCACAGTAGTATATTTACCCATGCAGTATCTTCCTTGTGATTCTTTTGCCTATTTTTCCAAAGATCATTCACTGAGCATTTATACAGCATGGTAGAGCCCTTCTACTACTTGAATACTTTAAGAGTTGGTTGTTCATATACTATGTCCATTCTTGCTACATGACCAGATCATATCCCCCACCTTTTGAGAGGCATTCATTCTTCAATAGTGTCCTTTAATATCACTTGATAAGAGTAGCTCATAATTGGAAATAGGCTATATCCTGCTTCTATCCACCACCTACCACTGCATAAAAAGCTCAAATTGCATGAAAATTTGATTCCTCGGAGATAGTGATGTTCCAAGACTCAACAATTCAGCGCTTCTGAGAGAATATTTGTCTAGAGATAATAGGTCTTTGAATAAGGGATCAAATTGGGATCACTAAAAGTACTGTGCAAGTTTCCAAATACAATCAAGTCCTCTTTCATCTTCCTATTCAATTCTGTAACAAATTCCCTATCCATCTTCAGTTCCGTTCCTATTTCAAATATTTGTACTGATGTGCTAACTCAATGGATTAGCTGTCCAACTTTCCATCATAGTCTAGAAACTGGTACTTTACAACCATTTAACTTTATATGGATTATTAGGTTGATTTCTTTTGTATAAGTGTTAATCTCATTTAGGAGTCCTGTAAAATTCCAGAGCTTGATGCAATTGGCACATCATCATCTACAAACAGCAACATTTTAGAAGGAGCATGAAGTAATGCAAAATGCTGTACTTGGATTAAAATTCCAGCTGCTTTACTTACTATCTCTATGATCTTTGGCAAGAGTGTAATTAAATAACCTCTATGGACCTTTCTAGCTTGCTGTCTATGATTTTTTGAGAATCTCTCTTCCATTTGGACTTTGCACATCTTCCATGACAGTATCAAGGAGGCATATCTTGATTTCATGTCTCAACTGAGGTTGAAAGTTATCACTGTGATTCCATTTATGTAGGAATCTTGTTTGACATTAGCATGTGCATGAGCAATACTTTGTTTGTGCAGAAATTTCAAAGCTGTATTTTGCTCTACCAGGTCAAACGCTTTTTTTTTTTTGTAATCAACAAACAAGCACAGCAGGATTTTGTATCTTGCGCACCTTTCAGCCAATTGCTTGACTGTAAAGATGAGACCTATTACACTGAATCATTTGCAAAAGCCTCTCTACTCTCTACTCAAATTTTCTCCATGGATATCCTCGAAATTCACGTAGGCCATCCTTATATTTTATAATGATGAAAAGCAGATATATGGTTCAGTCATTAATGGTGTTTTCTTGGTCCTCTTCAAGGGCACATTTTGTTATTGTTCTTTAGGCATTCAGTCATGTCCTACTCTTCCTAACCCCATGGACCATATTGTCCATGGGTTTTTCCTGACAAAGATACTGGGGTGCTTTACCATTTCCTTCTTTAGTGGATTAAGGAAAATAGAGTTTAAGTGACACGCCTAGGGTCACACAGCTAGTAAGTGTTCTTCCTAAGTGTTATCCCTTCTTCATCATACAGCAGGGAAATTAAATCTTATGATCCAAATCTGGTGGTTCCTCAATCACTGATGATGAAAATAGTTCCTTAAATGACTATTTTGATGTCTTTGAAAGGTAATGTTGCTCCTAAGGTCTTTCAATTTTCCTCTGCAGTGTTTTTACAAATGTGTTTATATTCTAAACAGGTATTGACCTAACGGTCATCTTTTTCATCTTGGCAAGGATAGGGTATTTGCTGGCTAAGTTGGGTCCTGGATCCTTTTGACCTCCTTGTCATAGCAATTGTTTTCCACTGGTTAAACATTGACAGGAAGTGGTGACAATCAAGGTCAATATCTGTCTTTTTAGACTTCCCATTTTTCAGTAACAGCAGCTCATTTGAATTGGTCAGGTTGAAGCTGTTAAAATTGTTTGCAGTGTCTTCTCATTAGTAACCTCCCTTTCAATTTGATGTTGACTTTCACCCTTGCTCAAGTTGAAAATTTCACTACACCCAGACACCTGATTTTGATATGACTGCCACATCAGTAAGTGGTCAATTCCTGTCTGTTAAAATATGATAAATTTTATTTTTGTGATGTTTTTCAGTGCTCATCATGTCTAGTACCTTTTAAGTCCTTCTTCAGTTAATAATCCCTACATTCTCAGGAAACAGGTCCTCAACATGCAGTGGTCACATAGGTAATTGAAGATAGTAAAAATGAAGCACAAAGTGAAGTGAAAATGAAAAATATAAATTGCTGCATCTACCTGCTGTCATCTCTGAAATCTTTTCCTGCATACTTACTTCTTTGGGTGTGACCAGAGAATTCCTGAACTATATTCACAGATTATGGAAAGAGTGTAATGGTATAAGTGTGTTATGTCTGGGACCCCAGCTCTATGCATGAACTATATACAAGGGAAGGCAAGATAATCATGGGTAGAGAGATAGCTCTCTGTACCTGGCTCATCAATCCACTAGATTCATAACAGTTGATAATCTCAGGTACACAGGACCTTTTATCCTCCACATAATCCAGTTCTCACCTCTGCTTCTGAGTCTGAGTTGTCCAGTGCTGGCCTCAGCTTTTCTTCCTCCAGTCCAAGTTACCTCAGATAGCATCTTAGGCTGCATCTGGCAGCTTTCTAAGCTTGTCTGGCAGTCTCTAAATACCCAAGTCAGCTGCTGCTTTCCCACATGGCTTTCCCACATGGAACTTAGTCCAGTGGCAGCCAACTCTCTGCTGCCTGTTCCCAGCATGACAAACAGGAAATCTGCCCTATTGCCTCAGCCCATTCACCATGGCTGCCTGTGCCCTGTGCCCCACATGGCAATTAGTAATTGTCTCTGAAAAGCAAGGAGAGGAAAAAAGGATCTGCAGACCTGTGCAGCCCACCAGAGATCTAATCAATTAATTTCCTGACCTCTCTTTTGCTTTCAGGTCCATTGCTAATGGAAACTTCCAGTGAGTCCCAACAAGGTAGTTACCAGGATATATCCTGGCTTTCTTTCTTTCTAGTCATTCCTCTGGTCCCCAGATAAAATAATCTGAAAGGATAAGTGAGTATGGCATAAGCATATTTTACAATTATATGAATCCAAGATATGTTGACCTATAACTGCCACTGCATGCTTTATATAATTAAAGTCCTTGCCTCTAAAGAATTTACTAATATGGCTGCTGGATAAACAAGATAAGGTAAAATTAAAATAAGGCACCATTTTCTAACTGAGTTCATTTGTACTCTCTCCTAAAGAGGAGTGCAAGATCACTTTCCATTTATTTTAGAGACTCTCATCAAGCTGCAAACTGGTATGCAAAAGTGGAAGTGGTAACAAGCATTGACAAAGGAGACAACTTCACTGGGCCACTGGGAAGCAAGGTTGTTTTTATTACCAAAGATTTCAAGCCAGCCTCATTTTATTTAGTCCACTTTGTTACTCTGAACTCCCTGATTCTGCTTTGGACATCAGAATCAAATGAAATCTAAAACTTAAAACAACATTCAACCAAACTCCAGAAAGCTGCGTCTGGCTTCAAGTCAAACCCTTCTTGAACCACAAAACTTCACCTGGTTTTGAGTCAAAACCACACTGAACCACCATTTTATTTCATGGTTTCAGTTTGAAACTGGGGTTTTCATCTGAAACATGTCAGTTTCAGGGAAAGAAAAAAGTCTGCTTGAAATTGTAGACTGAGTCTATGCAACACAACTGAGTCAACCACTTGGGGAGTGATGAATTTGTGTCAGCTATCATGATGGCCAAGTTGTTTAAAAATGATTGAAGTAACTATGATCTTTCTCTTAGGATCTAGACTAATGAATTTATTAACACTTAACAGTCAAAAAGGGAATGGAAAGGGTGGGAGAATGAGAAACCCAACAAGAAAAAACCTTTCTAACACATATAATTTTGGCACAGTTAATTCTAGTCTCAGGGCATAAAATACAGATTGAGACCTCTTTTCACTGTAAATATAAACATAATTAAAGAAAAAGCAGATGAGGGTTAGGAAAGGTTCTGGAGTGTTGAATTATCTAAACTTACTTTATTTTCCACTTTCCTTCAGTGGCTATATCCCTCTGAAGCTTTAAAATGGATATAATGAAATTCTTCTATGATTCTAATGTTAAGGATCAAAATTAACACCTACTCTTTCTAACAAATTATGTAAGATTTTTACCATGGTTGTTGTTATGACCTAAGAACTTGATTTGATTTGAAGTATATTCAAATATTACTAGCCATGTTATAATGTAGTTCCATTATATTTCTTCAGACATTTACCCAGAAAATGAAACTAGTACTCAGACAAGATTTCAATAGCTAGCAATTAATGAGACTAAACAACATCGATTAGATTCATTTATTCTAAAATTATTGTGCTGTAGCAGTGAACTTAACATTTAAATATTGAGAAAGTGGTTTAGAGCAGAGATGTCAAATGTATGACCCTCAACACTGTCAAGTGTAGCCAGAACCCGATTAAAATGTAATTGGGAAATATGTAACAAAATTAATAAAAATACAATAAAACAGATAATATTACATTTTGAAACTAAGTCAATATGTAACATACAAGGATCCTTATACATGGATTAGTAGCCTTTGTTGACAATTGTAGTTGGATACCACCAACTGAATTCAAGATTTTACAGATGAAACTATGATTTTTGTAAGGGGAAAGCACACTTCATTAATCTTTTATTGGTATAGTTTGCATTAAGCAAATCTGGTAGACAAGCTTTAAGCAGAAAATAAATGGAGAAAGAATATAATAATCCACCGTACAAAAAGACTGACAAAAGGACTTAAGAAAAATCAAGGTCTACTGCTATATTCAAAATATGACATATTTATATACAATTTTTTCCAGAATGCATCATTAATGGAATACAAAATTTAATTCAATGAGATAAATATTTATTAAGTGGCTACAAAAAAAGTTTCATTCTTTAAGAAAGTGTATAAACACATGGATAAATGGAAAGCAGAAGACATACACATTTGTAGTTTGCATGCTGTGGCTTACTCTCCCAAAACCATACTGCTACATCTGTCCTTCAAGCTTCTAGGGTATCCTGAGATTTCTGAAGTATTCCCCACAAGCTGGGATGCTTTCATTATTAGGGGCTAGTGACTATAGGCCCAGTTCATTTAAATACTTGGTATCAATTAACTTTTAAAAAGTTATTTTTATTTGAAAGATATAGCCAAAGTTAATATATAAACATTTTCCCCAATACCTCAGTGGCATTCTCTCCCCCTTTACACTTTATTTAGCTTATCGAATGTTCTTTGACAAAGTGTAATGCCTATAGCTGGTAGTGCTGGTTGTTATTTTCAAGTTATCATGGACTTGAGGAGATCTGTTGTTACACGGTCTTGCTTCAAGGAACAGTATAAAGAGGTGTTTTTGTGAATGACAAACATTAACAGTAATGGCCTTAGGATTAGTGATGATAGAATACACTGTTTTTTTTTCCTTAGTAATCATCTTGAAGATGATGTACATGACTAAATGCATTATCCATGGAGCCATGAAGTGGTACAATTATCTTGGAAAACATTTTGGAATTATGCTTAGAAAGTACCTAAAATGTATATACTTTTTACCCAGAAATTCTACTGTTAGACATACACCCCAAAGAAGTCAATGATAAGAAAAGGAAAGCTCCACATATACTGAAACAGTGAGATTAGTGTTTTTTATTACAACAAAAAACTGAAAAAAATTATATGTCAATAGTTGGGGAAATGATTAACAAATTATAGTATGTGAATGTAGGACATATATATGTACACTAAGAACATATAAGCATGGTGAATACAGAGAATCATTCTCAAAAGACCTATGTCAACTGATACAAAATAATGTAATCAGAGATAGGAAAACAACATACACAATGAATACACAATGAATTTACAACAATGTAAACAGAAAGAATAAGAACAAAATAATAGAAACTGAATGTTGTAAAATTATAATAACCAAGTTAGGTCCCAGAGAACAGACATGAGAAGATACCTCCCCTAATCCCTTACCTCCACTTCTTTGTAGAGGTAGAAGACTATGAGAGTAGAAGACTGAACATAATATCAGATTCTTTCATGTATTGGTTAGTATTGTACAATTTTTATTTTCCTTTCATTCTCTTTTTCATTCCTTATTATCAGGGATGGCTTTATGGGAAGGGTAGGGAGAGAGAGAAAATTTAAATGCAGGTGATTATAAGAACAAAAGATATCAATAAAATCTTGGTTTAAATAAACATCTATACTATAAAATCTCTAAATTACACGAAAATTTCCGCTTGCATCTGATGAAAATTGACTCATCCACATGACAATGGCAGGAGTGGTGGAATGGAGAGTGGAAAGATTCAAGCCTGGATAAGTATGCAAAAAAGGGACAAATAAGCTAGATTATGAGCAAATATCAGATGATAGCCTTTGGAAAAATATACCTTAAATTATATTTTAAAAGATAATGATACCTGAAGTATTGATTACAATGTTTCATCTAACATACTTTTACACCCTCTGTGATCTAGCCAAAAAAGATCTACTTGCTGTATTCTACTTTTTTCTACTTTTATATAGCCCTAATTATTGAAAGAACATTCCCTTACATCTCTCTGGCTCTTTGAAACTTCCAACTACAGTTTCTAGATTTTCCTTCTAGAGCCAAGCCAAACTAGCCTAATTTCTCTTCCACAGGACAACCTTTAAATGATTCCTCAATTTTTTAGTTCAATATCATTGACAACAGTTACCAGGCTCACCCACTGCTCATCTCTTGCGAATGTACAAAAGAGAATACTGTGTCAAATAGAATGTTGGTCTGCCTCAATATATTTCTTATGCTCTTATCCAAGTAATTAATTTTTTAATTCCATAAGTATCAAATAATTGATATTTGGGCAGTTACTGAATTTCTTAATTATTTCTAGTTATATAGAGGTTCTTTTACCACAAATTAGAACAGGTAGACTATATCAAAAAAAAAATCCAGGTTGACCTTACCCTGGCACTTTCCATTGGCTTATGTCCTACTGAAAACAGTAACACATTAGGAAATACTTTTCTTTAGACATGTCAAATATATATAGTGCATAAAGACTGAATGGGCTTAAGGAGTATAGTCATGGTTATGTCCAGGGACAAACAAGTATTCTCATGTCTAGACATACTCTGAAATGAAAGTCTAAATACAAAAGTCCTGAACAGAAGAATAGCTAATTCCGTTTTAAAAAGTGAATACTGTTGTATTCAGCCAAGTTTGGCTTTAGGTAGCATTGTGGAATTAGCCACTGGTACATTCACATTTCTTTTTACTGTGAAGAATAGGAGATCTATATGCTCCCAATTTCCACCCACACCTTCTTACACTAAAATGGAAGTTAAGAGTTCCCAGTATGTATTCCTTTTCTCAGAAACTCTGTTGCTAAATGATTTAGTGGAGAATATAAACTCTTCAAAGGGTGCCTTATTCCATTCAGCAACACAAAGCTTATAGCCTCAACACATGAAAAACTTTGGCATAGTTTACATAAAGTATCTCAATAAATGATAAAGTATTTTTCAAAACTCTCCTGAAAAAAGCAAACATGACAAAAAGACTCCAAAGATTGGAATTCGATTATTCACATTTACAAATGATAGATCTTTAGTCATTGCAAGAAATGAGATATGATCCTAACATTATAAAGAGTTGTATTATCACACAGAAAAATAGTTCAAGATGGCCACTTATACAAAGTAAGCATGGGGGCAGCTAGGTGGCGCAGTGAGTAGAGCACTGGCCCTGGAGTCAGGAGGACCTGAGTTCAAATCTAACCTCAGACACTTGACACACTTACTAGCAGAGTGACCTTGGGCAAGTCATTTAACCCCTGCCTTCCCCCCTGCAAAGAAAAATAACAAAGTAAGCATGGCACAATACTTGTCTTTGAGTTTGATTCCGTTTGAACAACAACGACATTCTTATTTGTGGAAATGTAATTAGTCTCATTTTTTTCCCCTTCTGGTCATAAATCTGGCTCATCATCCACACGTGTAGGCAATTATAAATTTTTCTTTTCTTTACTTTTTTCACTTTGCACCATAGGCAAGCACACTTAACATAGAGGAAGAGTTTCTTATTCCTGGCATGCAGGAGAGTCATTGAGAGATAGCATATGGTCTCTTGGCAAAAGTACAAAGTGACTCTTATTGTTTGATCTACTGTCTTAAACTTAAATGCAAAATCTGGTAACTGGGTCATACAGAAGAAGGAACCTTTTTCATTTTCCTAATTCACCTCCCTCCTTTCTTCCTTTCTTCCTTCTCTTCTCACCCCTTCTTTTTTTCTGAAGCCAGAATCCACTCTTAGCAAAAGCCATAGAAGAGAAATGGACTTTTGGAGTTTGGTCTCCTAAAATAAGCTGATGATGGGCCTTATTAGCCTAAGTTTGTTTTCCTGGTACATCATAGAATATGTATATAGGTCTTCACCACCACCTTAGCATCTAAGTAATTATGTTGGGCTTTGTAAAACTACAGGATGTTCCTAAAGTCTGGGCCCGTATGCAAAAATGTGTATATTCAAGAAATGAAATGAAAGAAATTTTCAACCACATTTTATTTAATTGGAATATTAACAAATAACATCTTCAATATGATTTCCATCATTTGTGATACAAAGGTTAATGGGCTTTGCAAGATTCACATGAACTCAATGCAATAACTCCACATTGTCATCAATTTTCCTATGTGTACAGACTTTAGGGACACCCTGTAATATGAGGGAACTTTGCATGTCCTAAAATATTCCTACCTTTCCATACCTAAAAATTCCTCTTCCATCATCCCTTTTGGATGGTGTTAGAATTAAAAAGATCTCAGTTTGAATTCTACCTCAGACACTTATTAACTGGATGATCCTGGGCAAGTCAGTTAACTTCTAAGCTTCAATGTCCCAATCTGTAAAATGAGGATAATAGTAACTCCTACTTCACAGAGTTGTTATGAGAATCAAACCAAATGAAATAATACATGTGAAATGCTATAACAACAATGCTGCTTGCAGCTGCTATGGAGGTGTAAGGCCAATAACACCAGCACACAAGAGGGTTGCTAGCACAGGATCTTTGATCTGCTTTTCTAAGGAAAGCAACTTTAAGGGGTTAACAATCTCACTTTAATTAAATATATATATATCATTCACTTAGTTCAGGGGAAAAGTCAGCACCCTGAACTTCAGAGCGAATACAAAAAGGAATTACAAGCAGAAATTATAAACAGCAAAATAACACAAATCAACAGAGAGGCTTCTGTCTGTCTGACCATAGTAATATATACACAGTTACCAGAGAGACAAACATCAACATCTGGGCTTTCAAAGCCATGGGGCTCCTTAACGGCTACCCAGCATCTTGTCTAGCCAAATCACAGGAACAGTCTTCCAATGAGTAAGCCCCCAAAGCAAAACTTCTCCTCCCACAGTTCTAAGAATCTTTGATTCATGATTCTCAATTCTCGATTCTCAATTCTCGATTCTGAGTCCAATGGCTACCCTCTGGATATATATTCCGTTTTTTCCAGGTCAGAGAGCTTCATACCTCTTGAAGGCTCACACTTCTTGGGGGTTTATACCTATTATGACCTAATTAGCAAAAGGGTATGGGCCTTCCTACAAAGGCAAGACTCAATCAAAGGCACTTGATTGCCTTAGTGCTGAGAAGCACTCCAAACAAAAGACAACAAAAAAAATCTCACTTTCCTTGCCATTACAAATGTTTTGCAATCCTTAAAATGCCATATATGTTTTAACTATTAGTACTATAAATTCTAAGCATAATTAATGAGAATAATGAGATATCCATTACACTTTGGTGAGTCATGTTTAAATAGTAAATAGGTAGTTTTGGTTTTTTTGTTTGGTTGGTTTGTTTTGTTTTGTTTTGTTTTGTTTTTCTACCACTTTGGGTACTGCGGGAAGATGCCTGCATGCTAGAAGCCAGAGAGCCCAGAATCCCCACAAACGTGTCAAGAAAACTTAAAGGTGTACCACTAACTGGCAAAGCAAGGACAATCACTTCTCCTTGTTACTAGACTCTGTCACCCGACACAGACACAGAGGCACACGGAACAACCACCAGAATCATGGAGTAGCCCTGAAGCAGACAATCCCCTGCCAGAGCTTGAGAAAGAGAGGCCCAGGCCAAATGAAGAGGTTCAGGGTCCAAGAGCAAGTGAAAGACCCCAGAAAAAGAGTAGCAATGAGTAACCCGGAAGCCCTTCCAGGCAGGAACCCAATGGGTCCTCTTAGAGAATGAAGAACAAACAACAACAGAAGTAAATGTTGGAATATTCATAGCGATGCCTGAGCCTGGCCGTTGGGGAGGAGGAGAGGTGTTGTGAGATTCAAATCAGATAACGTATATAAAGTATTTTGGCTACATAAGTGCCAGTGATAGTGATGATCATGGGGGCAGCTAGATGGTGCAATGAGCACTGGCATTGGAGTCAGGAGTACCTGAGTTCAAATCTGGCCTCAGACACTTGACACATTTACTAGCTGTGTGACCTTGGGCAAGTCACTTAACCCCAACTGCCCTGCCTTCCCCCCTCAAAAAAAAGCTGAAGATAATGATTGTGGTGGTGGTGGTGGTGGTGCTGCTGCTGCTGCTGAGGATGAGGATGAGGATGAGGATGATGACAACAATGACAGCTAGGTGGCACAGTAGATAGAGCATTGGGCCTGGAATCAGAAAGCCCTGAGTTCAAATCCTGCTTCAGACAACTACTAATTGTATGATCACTTGACTTCTGTTTGCCTCAGTTTCCTCCTCTACATAATGGGGATGATAATAACACCTACCTCCCCAAACTGTAACTAGAATCAAATGAGATAATAATTGTAAAGCACTTAGCACAGGGCTTGGCACATAGTAAGTGCTATAAGAATGTTAGCTGTTTACTGTTGTTCCTGTCATTATCTCTAGTCATTAGGCCTCCTTTTTTGGTAATGACTTCGTGCCTCTGTACTTTTGCTTAGCTCAAGCAATGTTTGTAGAGGAATTTAGGGTATGCTGGTAAAGGTTTTAACAATCTCTTTTTAAAAAAAAATACACATACACGTACTTTTAAGTTTCATCTGCATTCTGTTTTTCTTAAGTCTGGGTAATCGACAAAGCAATAAATGAATTTGATAACGCTAAATATTTAACAATTGACTTTCTGTTTAGAGCTGGCCCCGGCACACCTGTGAAAAGGGCCTTCAGCCAAGCCTAAGCACAGGTGGCCCTGGAGCCCCAGGAGAAAAGAGAGCCCAGGATGGGAACAAGCCATTCCAAAGCTACTTCGCTGTCTACTCTTCTTTATTCCTTGAACATTTGGAGAACTCCCAGAGATACATAGATTAGAGATCAATTTAATCCAATCCAGGAAGACAGTTTTTGTTTGTTTTTTTTTTAGTTCAACCCCCAGATCTTATTTTGTTTTTAGTCTGTACCTGTGAATTTATCAGAGTAAGGAATTCCAGGCATGGATATTCTTTCTAGCAATGCAGATCAGTAATTCATATGTAACTTAAGGTCTTAGATGTGGGACACTGGGAAGTTCAATAATTTTCCTACTACTAGAATGTATCAGAAGTAGGATTGACTGAATCTTAGGTCTTCTTGACTCCAAAACTGCACTGACACTCACTTTATAAAGATGAGGAAGGTGAGATCCAGAGAAGTGAAGGACTCCTGTCCTTTTTTGATAGTGTCACTACTTAAATAAAACAGGAAAATGTTATACGTGCGCCATTTCAATGTTATTTATCTTTGTAAATAAGATATGGGCTGGATGATAGCACAGTTAAGTTTATTTGGATCTTTTGAAAGATTGAAATAAATGTCAATGATCACTGTCAATGTAATGAAATGTCTAGTGGAGTGCCCCTAATATAATATAGATGTAGCATCCACTGGAGCAGTGGAAATTAGTACAAGCAAAGAATAGAAACAGTATAAGCAGCAGAAAGACAGGTTGTTGCTGTTCAGTCGTTTTCAGTAGTGTCTGACTCTTCATGACCCCACTTGGGATTTTCTTGGCAAAGATACTGGAGTGGTTCGCATTTCCTTCTCCAGATAATTTCTCAGATGAAGAAACTGAGGCAAACAGGGTTAAGCGACTTGCCCAGGTCTTACAGGTAGTAAATGCCAGATTTTATCTCAGGAAAATGAGTCTTCCTGACCTAAGTCCAGCACTCCATCTATAGGGTGTCCCTGAAGTCTCCATACGTGGGAAAAAATGCATATTTTGAAATATTTGGAATATTAACACACCTTAGCCCACTTGACTTCTTTTTCTGGAGTATGCTAAAGGAGAAGGCGTACTCAATGAAAATCACAGATATAACACACTTGATTGAACGCATAAAGAGTGAATGTGTTAAAAGTGACAGCAATGTGGATTTATTGCATTGAGTTCACGTGAATCTTGCAAAGTGCATCAACTTTTGCATCACAAAGAATGGAAATCATATTGAAGATATTATTTGTTAATATTCCAATTAAATAAAGTGTTGTTGAAAATTTCATTCATTTCATATGCAAATTTTTGCCTATGTGTCCAGGCTTTAGGAACACCCAGTACTGTACTACCTTACCTGTCCTAGAAAGACAGGAACACAAAGTTTAAAAGTCCAAATCCAGAAAATACAGTAGACTAGTTTTATCATGGGGATTCATAAGTACTATTATTGATGAAAACAAAAGACAATGTCTTGCCTTGCTTGGTTCTTTTGTAATAGATCACAGGAAACCTAATTTTTGTCCATTTTCTTTCGTGCTATAATAATTTTCATTGTTCTCTGATCTTTCTTTGAATTGGTTCTCATTTTTCATTCTGTATGAGTTTTATCCCTGTTGAAAGCTATGTTTATACTCAGGCTTTCTCCCTTAGACTTCTGGTCTTTCAGTTTTCCTCATTTTATTTCGAGTAGCTTGTCCTGCTTTACCTTCTCAATCTTTGAGTCTTACAACTTCCATTACTGCGCCAGACCCTAAGAATGGATGTCTTGAGCTTCTTTGGGCAGGGAAGGCCTGGGAAAACAGGGAGGAGAGGCAGAGGATGTCTCAACACAAGTCTTTGCCCAGAGTTAACTCCAGAGAGAACTGATCCTATCTAGGTTTACAGTCTGCTTTCCTTTAGACTCTTCTCCTTTTAGCCGGTTTTGCACCACCTACATCTTTTACTTCCTGTCCTTCCTTGCCTTCATCCCCAGCCACAATTAGTGTCTGATGCATCTTGTGGAGTGTTGGAAGCTTTCAGGATGAGTCACAACCCTGAAGAACTGGGCAGAGACACTGAAGCACAGGCCTTTGAGGTTGTTTATGTGGTCTTCAAACTGCAAATGGACTGGGGGCAGGGATACAATAGGAGCTCTAAGTGTTACAGCTGACCAGTGTTATTTCATAAGGTTTTTACCTTGTAGTGTTTCTTTTTTTAATTTATTTAATACATTTAGTTTTCAGCATTGATTTTCGCAAGAGTTTGAATTACAAATTTTCTCCCCATTTCTACCCTCCCCCCAACTTGAGGATGGAGTATATTCTGGTTGGCCCGTTCCCCAGTCAGCCCTCCCTTCTGTCTCCCTCCCATACTCCCCTCTCATACCCTTTTCCCTTCCTTTCTTGTAAGGCAAGATAAATTTCTACACCCCATTGCCTGTGTATCTTATTTTCTAGTTGCATGCAAAAAACATTTTTTTTT
>CM053622.1:513919660-513943968 GCA_028646595.1 Phalanger gymnotis
CCTAAAATGATAAGCTAAATTTAGGTGAAATTTCCTGGACATAAATGTAAAATCCTATGTTTGGGTTCAAGAAAAATCAACTATACAAATATGGTATGTAGAATATTTCACCAGACAATAGTTAAAATTAAAAAGAGTTAGAGTTTTGAGTGTATCACAACACAAACAACTCACATTCTACTTTCCCTCGTTCCCTAAACCCATCATCATAGTCTTCCCAAAATAGAGCTAGAAGAACTCAGAAAATGCTTTATGCAGATTAACAGTATGAGATCAAATCTGACCAACGGCTTCTCATTGTTGTCCTTATGTGCTAGTATATCCATCCATTGATGTACAGGAGACTAGGATGCAGCTTCCAGCATATACATCTAGAATTGGTGCTCAGTGCACACCTGCGGCATCCAGATGCACAACTTCCCTAACACTTGGTTCACTCCTATATTGAGTCACTGATGGAAAACAGACTCTGACTCATACTGCTTTTTTCTCTTGTCCTTCACACTCAGATTCCAAATTCCCACTCACTCAAGTTTATTCAGTTCAGTAGATATTATCAAGTACCTACAATATGCAAAGGATGAGGCAGTATAGTGTAATGACATTTAACCTCTTAGGGTTCAGGTCACTCTCTAAGAAAGACTATAATTAGAGGGATCTAGCTATACCAATGGCAACTCAGATCCACTTTAAAAAAAATTGCAAGGCATTGTGCTATGCACAAGAGATACAAAAACAAAAGTTGAAACAGCCCCTCCCTTTAAAGTGCTTACATTCTCCTACATTCAACCCTATACACAGATAAATAAATACATAAGGATCAGGATAGGAACTGGACATGTGATTTTATCAGTATAATTTATTGACATAGTTCATATTGGGAATTCATTGGGAATTCCTCAGTACGGAAACTCCCTCTCAGTTCAGATCATCACATTCTCTCCAACTCATAGTCAAGGTACAAAATATGTAGTATACAAAGTTAAAAAGTAATTTCAAGTGAGAGGAATCGTTAATGAGGGTAGGAGAGGGAGCAAAAAGAAAAGTTGATCCCTGAGATATTCTTTGAAGGGGACTAACGAGTCAAACCCCCAAAAGAACTAACTTTCTATCCACATTGCTTTCTTCACCACCACCCATGGGTCAGCTTCCAGCCACTCCAAAACCAAAATGCTATTACTGAGGATTGTTCTGATGTCCTTAGGCCCTAAACTTGCAGCTGTCTGCCCCTATGGTATTAGGGGCATAGCTGTTCTTCCTTTTGTCATCCTCAATGTCTGACTTAGTGAACTCATAGGACAATACGAATCAACATTGTCTAATTACAACCACAAAAAGGCAAAACAATCTTGGGCTGCATTAATCAAAGTAGAGCGTCCACAACAAGAGAAATGATAATCCTATCATACCTTGTCTAGGACAAATCATACCTTGAGTACGATGTTCAGTTCTAGACACTATATTTTTAAAAAACATTGACTATTTGGAGTATGTCCAACTTTGGACACATTCCAGGACACACTCAGAGAGAGAGAAAAGAGCTCAGAAGCAATACTGTGTGAGGATGAGTTAAGGAAATTTCTAGTGTTTGAATTGCAGAAGAGACTGAAAACAGATATGATAGCTGGGATTAGAGTATTTGAATGTCACATAATAGTGGGTAGAGCAATTTTGCTTGGCCCCAGAGGACAGAGCTAGAAACAATGAGCAGAAGTTTCAGAAGGGCAGATTCTAGTCTGATATTAATTTTTTTCCAAATTACTACAGCTGTCTGCAAGTGGCATGAGCTTCGGGCTGAAGAATCAAATGAAAGCTGAATAATCATTTTTCATGGAAGTCATAAAGGGAATTTCTGTTCTGCTCTGGGTTGGACATAGGTCCACAGGTTGCTTATTACTGTATGATTGTTAAAATTGAACCCCAAACTTACAACTTCACCACACAGACCTTCTTTCAGAAAGCAAAAACCAGAAGAAAGGCTAAGTTAAACTTGTGGACAGGCATTTCCTGCCAGCCAGCCAAATCATATATCTAAGACTAGATCTTGGGCCACAATGAAAAATACAGATGTTCCCTCTGCTCCCAGGATCTCTTGGATACTTATAGAGAGCAAACACTGGTTTATCCTCACCTCCCACTTCTCTATTTAATCCCCTATAATGTTACCACTCAAACTCCAGACACTATTTCTTTTCGCAATGAAAAATGAAATCCCTAACATGCTCCCAGTGGGGATACCACGTAATGAACATGCTTTTCTGGTTCTTCTCCTACTATCACAAACATTTCCTATAGGCTTATCCCTAAATTTCTAAAGAGTTATGTTAGATTTTATTATTGATAATTATCATACATAGTATACCTATAATGCCTTTCATCTACAAATTTATCAAGCTCCCATAACACTTGTATCCAGTTCATCAGCATTTTTGTACCCATTAGCACCTTGGACAGGAAGGAACAGAAATGGCAAATATTGGGTACAGAGTCACACAGCTATATCCTCACATATTCAATAACAAATGTTGCTTCCACCTTTAACCTTTTACTAGTCTCAAAACCATTCTTATTACAAAATACCATCTTTTTCAAACAAGAATATAGTTAGTTACCTGCACCAGAGGTACATTCTGGGCTCTATAACTTGCCTTTGTACCACATGGAAGTAGTTTAAGTTCATTCTTCACTGGGAGCCTGTTAGGCATATTCAGGCTGATGAAAAAAGTATGATTGTCTCATAAATGGATACCATTTTGTGAGCTTTGAGGATTGAGATCTTTGATTAGGTGATATACTGTATATATTATTCTGTATGAGAGAGAAATGGACAAACAAGCAGAGACACACACATAAAGAAGGAAAATATATGAAGTTGTAGGGAAGGCCAACAACCTACCACTGCTCGATGTGAAACATTTGGTGGCAAAGTAGATAAGATTTAGAATTGCTGTTGAGGAATGTAAGGAACCATAAAATCCTGTGGAGCCTATTACTTGCTACAGTGCAAAACCTAAGGCTATTTCTACATTTCATGAAAGCAACCAACAAAATTTTTTTTAATTAAACTAGTTATTCAGCATCTCACTTTAATAGCATCACACCAATACATGACTGACTCATCTTATGGTCCTATATCTCTTAAGTATTTTATTTAATATTTGCCATCAAGTAGGAAAAAAACCTCACTAAGTAACTGCATTTTTCACTTTTCAAGTGGTATCTTGGTGTAAACATAGACTCAAGAATTGCATCAAAAAATTAAAAAAAAAAAAGAAATCTGAGACTGCACAAAAAAAATGGCCATAGACACAGGCTCTTAGATTTAGAATTGGGAGGTGCTTTAGAGATGTTCTCAGACATTGGCTCTTTCACTTTACATATAGGGTAACTGAGGCCTTAACAGGTTAAATGACTTGCCCCAGGTCATGCAGGTAGAAAGTGGCAAAGAGCTGGGATTTGAATATGGCAGGGCCTCTAATTAGAAATCCAGCACTCCTTTTATTTATTTTTAATACTTTTCTCAGCAGATTTTCAAGTAGAAAATCTTTGATGTTTCATTAAGAAGTAAAATTAGCATTTGAAACAAGCCTACCTAGAAAACACCACTTTTCCATTAATAGAAATAGGAACAAAACAAGTAAAATGCACAAAAACTAATGACACATAGGTTCCTCCTGACTGCCTTTATTTACAGCAGGACTTTGTATTCCTACTCCATTCCTATTAGTTTTCGTGGATAACTCTGTTCTGAAGCCAGCAAAATAAAAAAAAAATGAAAATAAAACACCTCCTCCAGTTCCTGAACCTTTTCAATAACATGCTAGAATGTTCCATCTTTTTCATTTTAATTATCTCACTACATGTAAATATAAATGTGTGTTTATTTGTGTGTATTCATGTGTGTGTATGTGTGTGTGTATTTGTGTTTATGTGTGTGTGTAATCAATCCTCAACTTTGACAGAGGTCAAGTTTCTAGAAAACAGAGCAAAAGTCAAAACACGAATGTTGATACATTGAACCTATGGGAAATAGAGGGTTAGGTTCCTGTAACCACAAAAAAAAATTTAATCTTTCACTACAAATTGCTGAGAATAGACTTTTCTCATATAATTCTTTACAACAAAATATTCATTCTGATAATAAGCACTTTTCCTAACACAGTAAATATGAAATAATCCATAAAATGCAGGGGAAAGGAGAGGCAATCCCAGAAGGGAAGGGTAAGGGCAGGGGTAGAGATGTCAGAAGAACTGGAAGTTAACTCCCAGTTAAAAGGAAAAGGGGTGTTAGAAATATACTTAGTCTAGGAATAAACAATAGTTGTTGGAAAGCCAGGAAGGTTTTAATTATATTTTACATTTATTTGTTCTGAATAAATGGGTAGGTCCCCTGAGCAGTACAGAAGAGTACAGAGCTCAGACAAATACCAGTCCTTTTATTGACCCCCAATTCAAATCTCCTGCCTGGCTCTTCATTGGCCAGAAGAAACCCCCTGACTGCCTACGACAGGGCTGTCCAATCTTAGGTTTTTATTGAAACAATAGACAATATATTTTGATTTGCCATTTAGCTCTGTGGTAGCTCGGCTTCCTTAACTAAAACATTTATGTAAATTTCTATGATGGCAGGCGGGCCGCATAAATCGCACCGCAGGCCTCATTTTGGACAGCCCTGGCCTATGTCATGCCCTCCTCAAACAGCTCATTAAGCATGTGTACAACCCTCTAACCTTTCATCCTCATTTCTGCTAGATCATGGCTCTTATTAAAACCAGTCACCTCTGGCTTCCAATCTACTATCACTATCTCGTGGAAACAAAACTCCTCCCACCATTTCTCACAGGGACAGCAACTGTCCTCTCTAGATCTCCTTCTCAGCTCTAACTTGAATTGTTCCCTGATGAAAAGTACATGCCTTGGGGTGAGTTCTGGGACTGGTCAGGGTCTGGAAGTCTCTGCAGGCCAGCCTCTCCCTGGTGTCTCTGCTGCTGCACCAGCCAGAATGCTCAGGAGCCCAGCCATCTGAGTAGCGGGCATCATGAACAATAGGGTAGGGTAACCATTTCATTTACCCACAAATTTAGCTACTTTTCCATATTTTTTTACAACTCCCTCACTGCACTCTTGAGAGGTTACTTTAGGACTTTCTGAAACACATTCAGACGCTTTTATGAATTTTTCTTGCAGTCATGTCCGATTTTGTGATTCCATGGACTATAGCATACCAGGCTTTTCTTTCCTCCACCATCTCAAAGTCTGTCCAAATTCATGTTTGTTGTTTCCATGACATTATCTATTTCATCCTCTGCCGTCCACTTTTTCTTTGCTTCCAATCTCCCCAGCATCAGTCTTTTTCATTTTGTCCCATCTTATCACATGCCATGAAGCTTCAGCTTTAATATTTGACCTTCCAACGAATAGCCTGAATTAATTTCTTTAAGTATTGACTGATTTGGTCATCTTGCTGTCCAGGAGACTCTCAAAAGTCTACTTTCCTCCTTTTTGCTGATATAAACTTGCCCACATTGTACCTTTCATTTTTTTTTCTCTACTGCACACAGCCACAAATGTGATCGGTTGCCAATACAACAGTGAGAATGAGGTTACCAATAAAATCACTTGAATTCACAAAAGTTAAATAAATGCATGAATGTTAGAGATTGACTGTATTTATTATAAATGTGTATTTGACTTGAATATGAGGGCATAGGGAGAAAGCATAGGCATATAGGGAAGGATAGAGGAAAGAATTATGTTATTGGAGCTAATGGAAATTTGAACCAAACTGCTCCTGACAGTTAAAACTTGGTTGAAATGTAGTTGACTTCTTGCCTGTGCCAGACAAGCCAACAATATGTTCCCAGTAGTGTCTTAATGCAATTACTTGATTACAGAAAGTCATTTCATTTCCTAGCCACTACAAAAATAAGCAATATAGCTGTCAAGAATTTTTCAGTAAGGCTTCAGGCATGGTGGTCAGCTTCCAACCACATCTTTACATGCTCATTAATGCACTTCCATCAAGGCTTAAACATTCACCTTAGCAAAAACCTATGAATCTTAAGGGACTGTGTTGGTAGGATGACCTCTTCCTTCATCAGTTTCTAGGATGTTGCTTTGTTGCTGAATATGTAGGCCATCACAACATTTTATTTCAGACCACCATTTAACTCAAGTCATGTTACTTTAAGTGTGCCCAATCCCCTGGCTCCTTTAGAATGCAATGGCATATGTGCAAGAAAAAGCATACCCTCTCCTTTCATTCATAGGCTTTACTGAGTAAATTAGTTCTTTCCAAAGCAAAGGATAACTTTTTCTAAAAGTGTAAGCATTGATTTTTCTCTGACAGCCAACTATCCACTAGAAGAAATTAAAGGACTACCATCAAATTCGATTCATTTCTATTGCAAAAAGCACTCATTAAGTGCTTAGCAAAGGTAAAACACTGAATTGAGGATAAAAAGACTAACGTAAAAAATAGCCCAGGCCCTTGTGGGCTAGGCTACCTATTGCTGGGCTTCTTAACATTTTTTGTGTCCTGGATTCCTTTAGAAGTCTGTTTTTAACTGCATGAAATTAAATACAAAACAGTATAAAGGAAACAAATTAAATTAAAATACAGTTATAATTTTTTTTAAAAAGTTCATGGACCCTAGGTTAAGAACTATCCATTGGCAGATATAGTATATAAATGTATAAGTAAACACAAGACAATTTTAGGAAGAAGAGAGAGCTAACAACATGGGAGAATTTCTTTTAGGAAGAAAGGCCTTTCAATGAGTGGTGATGAAGAAGAAGTACATTTCACACCTGTGGGACAGCTTGTTAAAAGAGGGAGATGGGAGATGGAATGCTCAATCTAGGAAATAGCAATTGGGCCAATTTGGGTAGACCCTGGAATGAATGGAGAAGAGTAACATGAAATAAGCTTGAAAAAATAGAAGCCAGACTGTGCAAATAAAACACAACTTTTGGACAGATTGGTTGTTTGTCTACAATATCTACGTTGGAAATAAGCCTAGCGTTAATCAACAAGCATTCCCTTACTATGCTCCAGGCATTGCGCTACATATTGGATGTACAAAGAAAGGCAAAAAAAGAGTCTTTGGCATCAGAGCTCACATTCTACAAGAACAAAATAACACACAAATAGCTATGTACCGGGTAAAAGGAAGTAATCTCAGTGTAAAAGTAACGCGGTAGAGATTAGCATGAGAGGACACTTGAGGTCAAGAGACAATAGTTGCAAAAATCATTGCAATAGTCCAAAAGTAAGAAGATAAGGGTTTAAACTAGTGGGGCAACTGTGTGAATAAAATGAAGAGTATACGTATACATATATATGTACATATATACATATATATGTGTGTGTATATACATATACATATTTATTTACATATATATATATGAGAAAGGTCATAAAAATAGAAACAACAAGATTGGGCAACTGACTGGTTATGTGGGAGTGAGAGTGATGAATCCAAGATGGTACAAAAATTGAGAGGCAGGGAGATCAGGAAGACAGTAGTGCCCTTCCCAGTAAAAAGGACGTTCAGAAGAAGGGAGGGTTCAGGGGGAAAGACAGAGAGCTCTGTTTCAGATATGTTGAGCTTGAGATCACTAAATACAAAAACCGGTTCCAAATGTCCAAAAGACAGTTGGTGATGCAAGACTGTGGCTGAAGAAAGAAGTTAGGGGTGGATGTGCAGAACTGTTTTAATATGATTGTTTATAATGATATAATGAAAGATTTTTACCTCTAAGGGCATTTCTGACAGTTGGCAATACTGAAAAACTCAAATACCATGTCATTCATCTTCCAGAGGCAGTAGACAAATTACTTCTAATGTATTCCCTAACAGATTTTACCATAAAGCTATGTTGTACTAGAAATCATTTACTAAATATCAATTAAAATGTATAAATGGAATGTTAATTGTGTTCTTGGTGATTTAGTAGTATATCTATGCTTTTCCTATAGAGTAATCCTCTTAAAATAAAAGAGACTTAAAATAAAGAGACAGAGATACCTAGGTTTGATCACATCATACCCAAACCTACAATTTTTTTGTTGTTTGGCATTATTTTCTTTTAACAATTTGAAGAGAATTTAGTGGCTAAGAAATTAAGCACATAAACACCCAATCTATAAATAGCAACATTTCAGAATTATAATTGTAGCCATAGAAAATTAACCTCTTAATTTATAAAAAAGATCCAAATGTCCATTAAATAAAATATCCTGAACAAGGTATATTTTTAATTAGTCAGTGTAAACATCTTATAAAAACTGCCATGATAAATGCTGGCCCACATGCCCAAGATTTAAAAATGAGAAATCATCCAATGAGAAAATTGAATTTTTCTCTTGTATCCCTGAACTTCTAGCTCATTACAAAAACAGTTTAATTAAATAAATCCTCCACCTATCTTTAGGTTAAATGGTAAGTGCTGTCATTTTTGTTTCAGAGGCTGAGAAATGAATAGAGAAATGAAGTGCCTTGAGCCTATGTCTCCACCTTCATAGGATCAGAGATGTAGAAATTGAAGGGACTCCCCAAGTCAAAATTTCCAAACTCCCCCCATTTTACAGAAGAAGAAAATGAGATTGGGAGACTAACTTGTCCAGGGGTCCTACAGGCAGTAAGTAACAGAAGCAAAACTCAAATCTTGGTCCTTGACCTGGAAAATCCCGGGCCCTTTTCACTGTACTACACTGCTTTGGATTCCCTTGATCCCTTCCTCCATCTAAGTGCATTGTAAGACTCAATGATTCATTTTATCATGTGTCATATCACATGGGAAAAAAAATCCCCTATATTAGTCCTAGCTCTGTCACTCACCAGCTGTTTTGCCTTAGGGAAGTCCCTTGACCTTTCTTAGTCTCATTTTACTCATTTATGAAAAGATATGTTTGGACCACATTGTTTCTGAGATCCTTTCCAGCTTTAAGTTCCTATGCCAGGAACTATCTGTATCTATATCTATATATCTGCACAGACATGTAGATATAGATATTCCCTTTTTCTTCTTAATAAAAGTAAGCAGACCATTTATTTGCATTATCACTATTTCATTTCCTACCCTTACCTTTCATCTTCTTCAAGGACTAATATTATAATGTTTAACTTTTGTTTATAACAACAACAATGCTTGCAGATGAGGAAGCAATTATAATATGGCTTAAAATTAAATTATAGATTTTTTGTTACATGTTAATTTTTAATGCTAACATAAGATCATAACAGTACTGCTATCAATATATGTTTAAATGCATTATAACGGCCTATTGTAATGATTCAGATATACTAGAGGTTAAATCATGTTCCTGCAAAATACAACTTAGTGCATACAACCACGATACAATTCAATTTAATTCAATTAACATTTATTAAGCACCTTCAATGTGCCAGGCATGGTGATAAACAAAGAGGATACAAATAGGAAAAAATATATAATCCTTGCCCTCAAGGAACTTACAATCTAACACAGGGAGAGAAAACACAAAAGGAAGCTGAAAAGGTGGTGGTGTGTAGGGAAGACCAGAGGGTCCCCAGAGCCTGAAGTCAAAGCCCAGCAGAGTTGCTAATGGAAAATACAGTTACCAGGATGAGTTTTAGCCCTCTCTAAAGGATGCTTTGGGATGAGTTTTATATTCTGTCTCCATCCCTCCAAACAGAGGATAGAGGCAACTGAGGGTGAGTTCAGAAGGTGTTGAGTATCAAAATCTGATTCAATCTGCCTGATGTTGAGATTTCAGGTGATCAGTTTGAAGGGTGAGGGGGATAATTGTATTCTGTGGAGTTGAAGCCAAGCATAGCTGCTGATGGGAAATGGAGTTTAATTGAATTGAAAATGAAATTGAATTGAATTGAAATGTCAAATCATATCCCTGTAAAATATACTTCCAAATGCTAAAATACATGACCACAATATATCATGGTTAGTATCTAAGATGATTTCTAATGCTCCTCCCACTATCAGCATAATGCCAATATTACATGTTTAATTTCATGTTAGATATTGCCTCTTTAAAATTCCATAAACATCCACAACTTTTCTACTCGTATCTCCCCTCTTTCCATCTAAAAATAAGTAACAATTGCTATGTGTCTAGCATTCTAACTTCTTAATTTGTAACCTCAATGAAGTTTAGCTTCAGGAAATATCACAGAAGATAAAAATAGGGTTGAGACTTATGATTTTATTGATATATAAGGAACTCTTAAGTGGGGAAACTTCCCTTACCATTGTAAATTGGCACCTCTTCTGCAACTTATTGCCTTAGAGAGTTGCCTAGAAAGGTTAAGTGAGTGATCCAGTGTGACACAGCCAGTATGTTTCAAAGGTAGGACTTGAACCTAGATTTTACTGGCTTGCCAGGCCAGGTCTCTTCCCATTATGCCAAATTGACATTTCTCATGGAAGATATTCTTGAAAAAAGCAATTGGATAATGATATGGCTATGACTAGAACTGTTTGATTGCCCTAGGTTAGGGTTATGTGTTTGTTTTTTACTGCCTAAATTGTCCTGTAAGAACTCTACTTAAGGTTTTCATGAAAAGTTATATCTTGACTTTTTCTAGTAGATTTTTCTATTCCATAACTTATGTGCTAATTACAGTTTTAAAAGAAAGAAAAATCCACAAGAAACATTAAGCAATCATTTTAAATAACACTTCAGCTGTGTAGCCTTTAGTAAACCACTTAATCTCCTTGGCTTAGTTTTCTCAATTGTAAAACAATGCGCTTGGGTCAGATTATATCTAAAGTCCATTCCATCTCTAAAACTCCTTGAGTCTATGATTTGTTAATCAACTATGATTCTAAATGCAAAGGGGCAAAGGCATGTAACTCTCATTTTAAGTCAATTAATTCAGTGGAATTTCTACCATACAGAAAGGATTCATTACAGGACACAGGCTAGGATAAGGGGTGATTTGAATTAATTTGCAAATGAGAGAATGCTGAGTTGCAGCTAATGCCTTGCTCTGCTGCAGAGGAGAAGAAATAAAAGGGAATGTTAAAAATGTTAAATGTTAAAAATAACATTGCCAAACTGAGAAAAAACAGGAGACTTAGTACTAGAACCAAATGTGCAGAGAGGCCAGAAGGCAGGATCATAGGCTTATTATCTAACTGCTCCTTCTGACACGGGGCCAAACTGCACTAAATCATCATAGATATGGCCGTCTATCCCTTTCTTCCAGATCTTCAGACAAGGGAAATGCTACAACTTCACTTGTTTTCCACCCCTCCAAGCCAGAAAGTTTGACTTCTTGTTGAATCCAAATCATTCCTTCTGTGTTATCCTGTTGGGACCAAGACAGATAACTGCTTGTCACCACTCCTTAAATAAAATTTCATAGCTTTTAGAAAGAATGCTTTATGTTACAATTTCCTCCAAAGACCAGCAGTCAATACTGTTTTCTACAACAGAGTAATTACATTTAGTTTGGAGTTTACATGGTTCCTAATTCACAGATTTAGAGATGGAAGAATCCTCAGAAGAAATCATCACATTTGCAGTAGAGGAAGTGAAGCCCAGAGAGGTTAAGTTACTTGTCCAGGGACAAACAGATAATTGGTAGAACCTAGCATGGGGAGCATGGATGTAGCTAGGAGGGGATGGTACACTGTTCCTAAAACTAACACTGTCCTCTTTGACTGTTCTCTCAGCCACAAAGAGCAATGATAGAGTACTGTGGTGGGTTTGCATCCAAGTTTATTTCTATGAGGACAAGATACCAGCCCAGGGTGGGGAACCAGCGGCATTAAGGCCACATGTGGCCTTCTAGGTCCTTGGGTGCAGCCTTTTGACTGAGTCCAAGTTTTATAGAACAAATTCTTATTATTAAGTAGATTTGTTCTGTGAAGTTTGGATTCAGTCAAAGGGCCACACTTGAGGAACTAGAGGGCCAAATGTAGCCTCGAGGCCATAGGTTCCCCACCCCTGTACCAGCCTTACATCAGAAAATCTAGTTCTTAGGCAACAGTTTCTCCAAAATGTCTTTTACCTGACTAGAGATTTTCCCATTCCTTTGCATTTTGTTTAGCCAAAAAAGAACAATAACTGAGGGTCTATCCTCAGTTTTTCAGATCAGCTGAAAAACTAATCTTCATTTGAGAAGAGAAAGAAATGTTTCTTTTCTATTAATATCAAAAGCTGAGGGAAGGGGAGGACAGATAATAAGAGTGGAGGAGAAGAAGAAAAAAAGCTGGAAAACTCACATGAGGAAACCCAATTGAATATCAGAGCTTTGGGCTTTGATGTTAGTTAGGGAGATTAAATGTCCACATTTTAAAGGTTTAGACTCCGGTGGTCTGTACTGTTTCCTCTCACATGCACCACAGTGTGACAATTGCTTTTCAAACATTAGAAATTTACCACATTCTAAACCAGGACTTTTATAAAAACATCAAAGGAAACACTTTGGGAAAAGGTTTGAACATAAGAGTAAGTTTATATATGCCACAGTTCTGGAAGTCTCTGTTTTGGGAAGAGGCAAGCTTTGTCATAGTTAATGTAATAGACATTTTCTATGAGGAAAATATTTCTATTTTCTTAAGGCAAAAAAATCAAACTTCTCCTTTGGGGATACCGGGGCTATGTAAGCTTGCCAGGATTGGGGAAATGGTTTCTTACAAGAGTGTTATGCTACTGGAGAAATGCAGTAGTTGCCTTTCTGACTCATATAGGAAACCTTTACATAAAATAAATATGTGTATGTACGTAAAAGGATTTGTACATACAAAGTATTTACAAAACATTATTTGCTTTGTAACATGAGAATTCCCACTGCCTATACTCACCAATGGCCTATTGAACAGGTCCTAACCTGAGCAGTGGACTTCTAACTTAGTTATTATAATACCTATGGTTAACTGCAGTGATAATGACCGAACTAAGCTCTAATTTTGCCCATTGAAAGTCATTCGATGAATGATTGTTGAGTACCCACTATATGTGAAACACACTTGTGTGAGATCTGGCTACAAAAATGAATGATATACCATCCCTAACCAAGAGCACTTCTCAGTCTAATAGAGGAAAGTACACAAATAATTATAATAAAATACAAGATTTATAAGAACCATAGGAAACATACAGAAAATGTTATGGGAGTTCAGAGAAGGAAGACATCCCTTTCAGTTGGAGATATGCATAGACATTGAGCTGAGCCTTTGGAAGAAATTAGATAGCTATGTTAATAGCTAGTGGTGGTAAAGGGTAATAAAGGTAGAGGAACTGGTATGAGTACAGTCATGCCAGCAGAAAAGTATAGGGCATATTGGGTAACAGAGCATGATTCCAGGTGACTAGACAACAAGGTACATATAAAGGATGGGAGGATAATACAAAAGCAAAGTTTGGGACCAGAACATAGAGAGCCTTGAATGGCAGACAAAAGAGTTTAAACCTCATTTGGAAAGCAATATAGATGAAAAGTGACAACATCGGAGCTTAATTTTAGAAGGTCTAATCTGACCAGCAGTGTACAGGGATTGGAAGGTAGAGAAAATCGAGGCAATGAGATTTGTTAGGAGGTGATTATGGCATTCAAGCCAAAAGATTATGTGACCCTGTACAGTATACTCTTAGTGGGAATGGAAAGAAAGGGAGGGATAAGATTTATGAATGTGTGTGTACATATGTAGAATGGATAAATGATTACAGATGCTGGCCAAGGGGGGATTACTCAAAGATGACTCTGAGGTTTTAAGCCTTGGTGTTTGCCAGAATGTCAGCAGCATCAATAGAAAGGAAGAAGTTGGGAAGATGAATATAATTTTGGGGGGTGGGATGAGAACAAAATAATGAATATAGTTTGGGACGTATAGAATTTGACGTGCTAGCAGGATGAAAATGTCTACCACGCAACTGGAAATAAGAAGCTACAACATACAGTATGGGGCATAGAGATAAAGAGGTGAGAGTCATTAATATTGTCATGATCATTGAAGGGGTGAAGCTAGATGTACAGAGAGAAAAAAGACATCTGGCTTTGGGGAGTGCCTACTTTTAGGTAATAGGAAGAAAAAAGGGGAATTAGCAAAAGAAAACAGAGAAAACTATGAAAATGTCAGAAACCTAGAGAGGAGAGAGTTTCAAGAAAGAGGGTGTGGTCAACCATGATCATAGATTTCTCATCGTGCACAATGAAAAAACCCAAAGGACAGTGGTTTACTGCAAAGAATCTGTTCTGAGTATTTTTTTTACTTTCATGCCTTTGCTGACTTTTCTAGATATACCATCAAAACTGGGATAAAAATCACACAGTAGTTACCATGGTTATTAATGGGACACTGGTGATCTTGGAGACAGAAGTTTCAGTATGTTAGTGAAAACTGAACCCACGTTGCCTAAGAAAGGGAAGTTAGCAGATGATGAATAAGTGGAGGCCATAGCTATACACTACTCCATCCAGAAATTTGGTGGTAAAGGAGACATAGGATAATAATAGTATCTTCTGGTGTTTCTGGGGAAAGTAGGCAAATAGACATTTTTAAATGACACATGTCCACCTAAAGATATTCCACATTCACCATTATTTTCCCTTTCAAGCTCGAGGGAGCATGTAAGTATACCCTCTAAAGCAGAGTAGAAAATAAACTTCTGCCTTCTCCCATTCACATAGTGGATACAGTGCCGGACTTAGAGTGAGGAAGACTTGGGTTAAAATCTTGACTGAAACATTCACTAACTCTGTGACCCTAGGTGAGTCTGTTACCCTTTTTTGTCAGCCTCACTTTTTTCTCTGTAAAATGGGAGCCATAATAGCAACTAAATCACAGATTTTGTGTGAGGCTCAAGTGAGATAACTTAGGTAAATTCGGTGCTTTGCAAACCTTTAAGTGCTATATAAATGCTAACTATTATTATTAATATTAATGTTCCTGAGGCAAAGGCAACATGAAGGCACCATTCTATAAACCTCAAAACACTCTTCGGAGGTAGGAAAACTGTAGCCTGAGTGACCTGATTGAGGACATGCGGATGACTAGCAGATCCAGATGCAGAATCTGGGCAGCCTGACCCTTAGTAATATCATGTAGTCTCCTTAGCACATTGTATTTCAGTTAAGATTTCTCTTTGTTGGAGTTAGAAAAAATAGATTTAGTATAAGTTGCTGCAGTGTATTTTTCCAAGAAGACATTAAGGAAATTTTCTTCATTGTTTTGAGAGGCAACATGGCATGGAGGACAGATGGCTGATTGAAGTCAAGAAGACCTAGTTTCAAGTCCTCCCTCTGTCATGTTCTGGATATGTGAGCTGGGCCACTTAAGTTCTCACTCTAGGAAATTCTCTAAGACTAACTTTCAGGGAAGATGCTGAACTTGAGCTCTCCAGTGAATTTCCCCATTTGGGAATTTCTTATACCAATGGAATCCCAGGTCCTATCCCTATTCCTAAACTTTATTCAGGAAGCTTTTTGCAGAAATGGGCTTGATGACTACTGTGTGATTTTTTTTATCTTAGTTTAGACAGTGTATATGGAAAAGTCAGCAAAAGCATTGAAAGGAAAAGAAATACTCAAAACAGGTTCTTTGCTCTTTTTACTGTCCTTTGGATTTTTTCATTGTGCTCAGTGAGAAAAATACGATCATAAAGGCAAGAACAATACAACAAATAAAACATAATTATTTTCACACAAACACATTGGTTTGCTTTGGGCAGAAACTGTGTTTAATGACATGATCTGTTGTTATCGTTTGAACCTTTCCATGTACCTTTTCCATATATCCAATTACAAACGTGTCTGAACATGCTGAGTAGAAGTGAATTAAAATGCTGACAGTGTTTACATCCAGTTCTGAACCAAATTTAGGGATGGAAGCATGATAATTTTGCAAAAGTTCATGGTTCACTCAATTTGGGATTACTGGGAAAAATTCTACCAAAACTATCCCAGGAAATTAGTATTTAGTCCTAAAGGGAGCTAGGTGGTGCAGTGGATAAAGCACCAGTTCTGGAGTTAGGAAGATTCATCTTCCTAAATTCAAATCTGGCTTCAGATACTTATTAGCTGGGTTACCCTGAGCAAGTCACTTAACGCTGTTTCCCTCAGTTCCTCATCTGTAAAATGAGCTGGAGAACAAAATGGCATCTTTGCCAAGAAAACCTCAAACGGGGTCACAAAGAGTTAGACACAACTAACGACGGCATTTAGTGCCAACAAGGTGAAAATTTGCATTTTTCAAGGGAATCTTGGAGCTCCTAATTCAAAGATTCAGAGAATTTAGAGCTTACAGAGTATTCAATACAAATGGGTACAATTTTATCTCTAGGTACATTAAGGCTTAAGAATTCAGAGGGAATGTTTTATATTATGAAATGTTTTATGAATAATGTGATGAGTTCCCTATTATTGAAGATGTTGGAATGGGAGCTGGCCAGACACTTTGGGGAATAAAAATCACAAATTTTTAAAGCTAAAAGAAACTGTGAAGAGGATTTAATTCAAGCTTCCCCATCATTTTATAGATAAGGAAACATGAGACCTAAAGAGGTGGGGACTTGCTCATGATTATGTACATATCCACTAAATAATTGATCCAGAAATGAAGCCTAGGTCTCTTGACTTTCTTTTCCACCATATCATTTCACCTTTCTGTTGTAAAAGGGATTCATATGACAGACAGGAGTTTAGGTAACATATCTTCTCAAGTTCCTCCAACTTTGAAATTCTGATTTCATGATTCTATGATTAAACTATCCTGTATTCATCATAATCACTATGTCCTTGGAATCCTTGTTAACTTTTCCCCCATGAATGTAATGAATGCCTCATTTTTTTTGTGTCCAGTGTTTGGATTTTTATACCCAACTCATCTGCCACTCCTTCCTATCATCTTTTGCTGGATAATTATCCATGCCCCACCCCTTAACTGTGTATGTCTCCCAACGTTCTTTCTTAGGCTCTCTTCTATTTTTTTTATATATCCTCTCTCTTGTTGATTTCATCATATTCTAAGGTTTCACTTATCATCTCTGGGCAGGTGATTTCTAAATCAACAGCCCCAGCCTCAATGTCTCCCCTGAACTCCAGTCCTGCATAGTCAACTGCCTTCTAGAAATCTCTTCATGGGTATCCTTTGGGAATGTCCAAGAAAGAATTCCATATCTTTTCTAAAACTGCCTCCAAACTTCTTTGTTTCTTCCAAGAGCATAGCCATCCTTCCAGACACTCAGATTTACAACCTCAAAGTCATCCTCAGAGATAGTATGGTATATTAGCAAAACAGCATCAGAATTAGGAAGATTTGGGGTCAAGCATCACATACCGACTATTCAACCCTGGGTAAGTCATTCGACATCTCAGTGCCACAGGAAATAATTTAAGACTAAATTACAAAACAATTGCCAATCTGATTTGGTAGAGAGAATTTCCTCAATCACAGGTGTAGAACTCACCCCCCAGAATGGTCACTCTAAATGCCTCACTCCCCATATGCAAACAGTCTTAATAAATTTTACAGCCACACCATCTCTTGCATTCATCCATCTCATTCCTTCACATAGCCACTACCTTAATCCAAGCCATTCTCATCTGTCTCCTCCACGAAATAGCTTCCTACTTGGTCTCCTAGTTTCCAGTCTCTCCTCCTTCCAATCCATCTTCTATTCAGCCGACAAGATAAAGTTTGTAAAACATAGGTCTGCCCAAGTCATTTCCCTGCTCGGGAATCTTCAGGGATTCCATCTACTGCCTCTAAGATAAAATACAAATTCCTCAGTTTTACTTTTAAAGCCTTTTGCAGCAGGCGCCATCATACCACTCCAGACTTATTCCAAAATACTGTCCTTCAGGCTTTCTATGTTCTAGCCACACTGGCCTACCAGTTGTTTCCAGAAATTGATATTTAATCATTCTGTGTCTTATCACCATCATTTTCCCATAACTAGAATATACTCTTTATTCCCTTTCTGCCTGTTAGATTCATCAGCTTCCTGAAAAATCAAATGGGGTTTAAATATTGCATCCTTCACAAGAAAAGAGTGGGTCCTGTGTTACAAACTCAAAAGTCAAGGACCAGCAGAGAGACTATAAGACTCTGGGAAGAGTGGCAAATTAAGATCATAAACAAGGCAAGTCAGTTAAAGGAGTCTACTGCACCTGACATACCTTTGACTACTTCTTTACATCTAAAGAGCAGGCTGCCAGACATGATCACAAATCTATATGGCCCAGTTTGCCATGATTCGCCACACCAGGATGTGGTAGAAGAGCAGGATTAAAACTTGTTGCCAGGGACAGCACTCTAGGCAGAAAAGATCTTTGGATCCCCTGTACCTAGCATATGTCTTATACACAGTTGTTACTTAGTAAATATTTTTTAAATTGAATTACGCCATACGCTAGGTCCTGATTAGTACAGATAATGAGTTTCCTGAAGTGGCCTCATGCATTCAGATTAGTACTATTTGAAGTTGTAAGTGTGTAAAATATGGCCATTTATTCCATATCAGTAGAAATATGCAGTAGGAGTTTAAATAACATAGCCACTTCAGGAGATTCATTGTTCATGCTAATTGGGACCTAGCTATTCATTAGATTAAAATATTAATTAATGATCAAGAATAGTTATTATAACAATTATCACCTCAGCTACAGCCTACTCCACAATCCAACAAAGGAAGAAAATCCTTATAGCTAGTAATGAGTAACTTTGTTTCAGCTGGCAAAACTCTGGAGTTCAGTCCAAATCAGATTAAAATGTAATTGGGACATGTCTGACAAAATATTTAAAAATAAGATACAACATAGATAATGTTAATTTATGGTTTTCTAAGACAACATGAAGCCTCAGGGATACATTTCTATTTGAGTTTGTCATCACTGCTCTACAACATGGCTATATAATTTTGCTAACAATGTTAAATCTTTCTGGCACAAATTAAGTTGATAGTATTTTGATCCTATCAGCAAATTTTAGATGCCAGACTAGAGACTGTAGTAACAAAGGTGTTCTATCTAGTTGTGGATGGTTTCTAGTTTCCATATTCACTCTGGATCTCAGGAATTGAACAATAGGTCCCTGCCCAAGCACCACTTAATGGTGGGTTTTGGGGCCCTCCTGGATCAGAGTGACCGTAAATAGTAACTGTTTCTCTTTTGGCCAGCAACCTCCTGAGAGTCTTCCCCTCCCAGTTTGATTTTTTTTTGTTTTATTAAAGGGGCCATCTCTTGACTCACTTCTTAAAGAGGCCTATCCACTGAACGGGCACTGTCTCACTCAAAGTGAGAATTCGAAAAGATCTTAGCTTAAAAGGCCAAGGTTTCCCATTACATCCTGGGCCATCTCCATTCCTGATCGATATCTGGCCATTGGACTCAGATGACTCTGGAGGGGACAGTGAGGCTAGTGACGTTGCACAACCCTCCCTCACTCAAATCAAAGTCAACTGCAAGTCATGTCATCATCTCCCTGGTGCCATGGTCCTCTTCGAGCACAAAAGACAAACCATACAAGGCATGAACGATCAGTTGTCATTGTTGCATGGTTCAGAATGACCAACAATAAGTATCAAAGGAGTTAAAGAGACTTCTGGGTACAGAGACAACACAATAGTCTTCACTTGTCACATGTCTTTCTTTAAATAATTTTCAAAACTTCACTGCTAAAATATCTTCTATAGTCTAAAACACATAGGAAAATTATCAAAGTATTGTCGTCACCATTTTGTTTTACCACAGTTGCAATTTCACTGACACAAGGTAACTCCCACTGAGGAAACTCCTTGTACCCGTGAAAGTCTGTATGGTCTTAGAGAGTTGCCTGGGGAACTGACATGTTAAACAGCTTGGCCAGGGTCACACAACCAGTGTGTGGCAGAGGCAGGTCTTGAATAGCTAGCTGTGTGACCTTGGGCAAGTCTCTTTTGGATTCTATAAACTGAAAGTGTTGAATTATATGATCTTTTCTAGCTCTTTTTTTGTTATTCCATCTTTTTTATTAATTAATTTTTTTTGTTTACAACACAGTTTCACAAGTTTTTGAGTTCCAAATTGTCTCCCCCTCCCTCTTCTTCCCCATTCCTCCCCCAAGACAGCATGTAATCAGATATAGGTTCTACATATACCTTCACATTAAACTCCTTTTCCAATAATCAAATTGTAAAGAAGAATTATAACCAATGAAATGAACCATGAGAAAGATGTAACAAAATCAAAAATAAAATAAAATAAAATAAAATGAGAGAAAGCAAATAGTTTGCTTCAATCTGCATTCAGATTCCATCATTCTTTCTCTGGATGTGGATAGCCTTTTCCATCATAAGTCTTTTGGAGCTGTCTTTGAACCTTACACTGATGAGAGGAGCCAAGTCTATCAAAGTCAGTCATCACAGAAGCAATGTGTCTGTAGTTGTGTACAATGTTCTCCCAGATGATATAAGACTCTCCAGGTTCTTATGAAGTCCATGTGCTCCTCATTTCTTATAGCGCAATAGTATTCCATTACACTCATATACCACAATTTGTTTAGCCATTCCCCAGTTGATGGGCATCTCTTTGGTTTCCAATTCTTTGCCACCACAAAAAGGGCTGCTATAAATATTTTTGTATATACAGGTCCTTTTCCTCCTTGTATGATCTCTTAGAGATACAGCCCTAGAAGTGGTATTGTTAGGTCAAAGGGTATGCAAATTTTTTAGTCTTTTAGGCACAGTTCCAAATTGTTTTCCAGAATGGTTGAAGCAGTTTGCAACTCCACTAACAATGCAGTAGTGCTCCAATTTTCCCACATCTTCTCCAGCATTTATCATTTTCCTGTTTTGACATGTTAGCCAATCTGACAGGAGAGATGTTGTTTTGATCTGCATTTCTCTAATCAATAGTAATTTAGAGCCTATAGATAGGTTTAATTTCTTCCTCTGAAAACTGCCTGTTCGTATCCTTTGACTATTTATCAGTTAAGGAATGACTTGAATTCTTATAAAGTTGACTCCCTGTATATTTTAGAGATGAGGCTTTTATCAGAGACACTGGTTGTAAATATTCTCTCCCAATTTTCTGCTTCCTTCTTAATCTTGCTTGCGTTGGCTTTGTTTGTACAAAACGTTTTCATTTTAACATAATAAAAGTTATCCATTTTGCATTTTGTAATGCTGTCTATCTCTTGTTTAGTCATAAATTCTTCCCTTCTCCATAAGTTGTACAGGTAAACTATTCTCTTCTCTCCCAAATTGCTTATAGTATTAGCCTTTATATCTAAGTCATGAACACATTTTGACTTCATTTTGGCATATGGGATAAGATATTGGTTTATGTCCAATTTCTGCCATACAATTTTCCAATTTTCCCAGCAGTTTTTGTGAAATGGTGAGTTATCATCCCAGAAGGTGGACTCTTTGGGTTTATCAAAAAGTAGATTACTATATTCATTGACTACTGTGTCTTGTGTACCTAACCTATTCCACTCTATTTCTTAGCCAGTACCAAATACTTTTGATGATTGCTGCTTTATAATACAGTTTAATATCTGGTATGGCTAGGCCTCCTTCCCTAGCATTTCTTTTAATTAATTAACTAATTTCAATTAGTTAATTAATTAATTAGTTCTCTTGATATTCTGGATCTTTTGTTCTTCCATATGAATTTTGTTATTTTATCTAGCTCTATAAAATAATTTTTGGTAGTTTGATTGGTATGGCACTAAATAAGTAAATTAATTTAAGTAAAATTGTCATTTTTATCATATTAGCTCAGCCTAACCACAAGCAACTGTTTTTCCATTTATTTAGATCTGACTTTATTTGTGTGAAATGTGTTTTGTAATTGTGGGTTTGTCTTGGTGGGTAGACTCCCAAATATTTTATAGTGTCTATACTAACTTTAAATGGAATTTCTCTTTCTATCTCTTGCTGTTGTGCTTTGTTACTATTATATAGGAATGCTACAGATTTATGTGGGTTTATTTCATATTCTGCAACTTTGCTAAAGTTATTTATTATTTCAAGTAGTTTTTTGCTTGATTCTCTAGTAAGTATATCTAGTAAGTATTCTCTGTAAGTATATCATCATATCATCTGCAAAGAGTGATAACACAATTTCTTCTTTGGCTATTCTAATTCCTTCAATTTCTTTTTCTTATTGCTAAAGCTACCATTTCTTGTACCAAATTGAATAATGGGGTGATAATGGACATCCTTATTTCACCCCCAATCTTATTGGAAATGTATTTAGCATATCCTCATTACATATAATGCTTGCTGATGGTTTTTAGTTAGATTCTATTTATCGTTTTAAGGAAGATTCCGTTTATTCCTATGCTTTCTAGCATTTTTAATAGGAACGTGTGTTGTATTTTATCAAAAGCTTTTTCTGCATCAATTGAGATAATCATATGGTTTCTGCTAGTTTTGCTGTTGATATGATCAATTATGCTGATGGTTTTCCTAATGCTGAACCAGCCTTGCATTCCTGGAATAAATCCTACCTGGTAATAGTATATTATTCTCATAATTAGTTGCTGTAATCTTTTGCTAATATTTCATTTAAAATTTTTGCATCTATATTCATTAGGGAAAATGGTCTATAATTATCTTTCTCTGTTTTGGCTCTTCTTGGTTTAGGAATTAGTATTTAGTTCTTTTTCATAGGTCTTCTGGCTCTAACCTTAACGATTCTAAATATCTAGAAAATTTCCCAACTTACCCACCTCCTTAGAAGACACACACACACACACTTCCTTCCACCTTCACCAAGGCAAACATAGACAGGTCCCTTTATTCTGCCTTATTTGTTGCCAATATATTCCCCTGCTTTGAGGTCTTTTTCAACTGGATTTCATCTACAAAAATATTTTTTGAGGTTCAGGAAGGGGAAAGCCTTTATATAGTACAATTTGCTTTGGTCTCTCCACAATCACTAGCAATGTACTTCAAACTAATTATTTTAAGAAAAGGAGGTAAAGTTAAAATAAGTGAAGCAACTTGTCCAAAATTACATAAGCCTAAATAGTGGCAAAGTTGAGATTAACAATCAATTCTCTGACTTCTATTTCATTTCCTCTATACTATTGTGTATACCATTATATAGCGTGTGGCCAGACATGAAGATTTTAGTGTACTCATGCAATTTGAATGGTCAATTTAGATTTCTTTGAAATTTCAGCATCTGAAATGAAACTCAACTGAACAAGAATGTATTAGGCTCATAGATATAGATCCAGAAGAGACCTTAGAAGTTATCTAGACCAGAGATATCAGGCTCAGGACATTCTCCAACATCCTTAAGTGCTGCTGGTACCAGATTACAATGTAATTGGAAAAATTTTAACAAAATAAATAAAAATACAGCAGAATATAGATAATGTTGATATATACTTTCATAAGTTGATATGCTTCCAGCAATGAAGTATTTTTATTTGAATTTTCACCACTGATCTAGACTAACTCTATTTCTATAGATGAGAGAAGAAGGCCCAAAAGGGATAAGTGACTTGTAAAAGGTCAGTGACAGGTGGTAAGTGACAGAGGACTGCTATGTACTAGTCTCATTGCTAAGTGATAGGGATACAAGACAGAAACAAAACAGCACCTACTCTCAAGAAGCTTACATTCTCTTGGGGGAAATAGCTAATGTACAGATAAGTAAATTTAAACATACAAAAAATTGTGTTTTGGCAGGACCCTAGAAATTTCCTTCTTTGACCTAGACTTGGCCTTTGATGAGTATACATATCCCATTTTATACCTCATGTGATACATATTATCAGAGAGTCACTAAATAGAGTTACTTCTGTTGTACATATTCCAAGGAATTTTGAATGATCTTGATGTGTGAACAGAAGACATATTGTTACGGGGAGGAGCCAAGATGGCGGCTGGGAAGCAGTGACTGGTGTGAGCTCCCCACCAAGTCCCTCCAAAAACCTATAAAACAATGGCTCTGGACCAATTCTAGAGCTGCAGAACACACAAAGTGGCAGAGGGAAGCAGGGCTCCAGCCCAGGACAGCCTGGATGGTCTCGGGGTAAGGTCTGTCCCACACGGAGCTCCCAGCCCCCAGCTGAGGGGAGCGGAGCTGAGCCCAGCACGCACGGCGCGAACAGACCAGCCGTGGACCTACCAGACCAGGAGACGAGAGGAGAGTGCCTTAACATGCTGAATTACTGAGCTGTGGCATCCACCAGACCTCTCAACCCACAAAGAGCAAAGACATCAGAGAAGGTTAGTGGGAAAAGCTTCGTGATTGAGTTTGCCATTTGGCCACTGCCCCTGGGGCAGCGGAGGTGGGGCAGGTTAGAACTAGGGCTGCAGTTGCTTCTGGCCCCAGGCCCACCTGGTGGGAGGAATTAAG
>CM053622.1:513944468-513969558 GCA_028646595.1 Phalanger gymnotis
GGGAGGAAATGGAGAGAAAATTTGTAATTCAAACACCTGTGAAAATCAATGCTGAAAACCAAACATGTCAAAAATAAATTTTAAAAAATGAAAAAAAAGACATATTGTTGTAAAAGAGCCATTAAGATGTACTTCTTTTCTCCAAAATAAAATGCCTATTTTTTTCAAAATCAACAAAAAGTAAATACAGTGCAATCTTATATTCTTTTCATCTTACAGCTAATTGTAGAATAGTATAAATGTTGCCCACTATGAAATATTGATAGCAAAAGCCTGACTGTTCCCTACTAATACTCTCATCAAGAATTCTCTCAATTAATGTAGAGATGACTCATAAAGATTTTTGTATATACTACTGCAAAAAGATGATAATTAAATCCATGAGAGCTAATAAGGACACTGAGTGAGAAAGTGCAGAGAGAGAATTAGAAGAGAGACCAGACCAGAGTCTAGGGAATACTCCCCATTAAGGGGCATAATTCAAATGATAAACCACCAAAATGAGACTGAGATCTGAGAAGGTCTGTAACACTCTTTTGATCTACTAGCTAGTAAACTTTTCAATAAAAGAAATTAGCTTTTCCTATTATGCTTGATTCTTGATGAAAGCTTCAGGGTATTTAGTGACTTTCTAGATGTTCACAAGCATCCCTTTAATAAGACATTCTACAATTTTTGCCTTGAACTGAAAGCAAACTCAGTACCCTATAGTTTACCTATTCTAATCTCTTCCTGTTGTGAGGAACAGAATATTTTACTTTGCTGTCATACAGCACTTCTCCCATTCTCCACAAAATTCCAGATATCACTCTCAGAGTTTCAGCAATCCAGTCTTCCCAGTTAGTTCTCTCAATGTCCCTAGATATAGGTGAGCTGGTGATGTACACTACTTAATGACGAGAAAAATTTATATACATATATATATATATATATTTACAATTGCTTAACTCTTCATTACATTCCAGTATAATGATCATTTCTCCTGTCAGAGAAAATAAACAAAATCAAAGATGAGTGGCTCTGCTTTCTATCTACCATCCGTTACCATATGACACCAATCCCATCTTTTCTTTGGTGCTCCTCTTCTTCCAAACATGACTAAAAAGAGCACTTATTGTCATTTTCAGCATTCTTTTTTTTCTCGTCATAACTTCTACATTATTCTTCCTCCCCATTTCAGCTGAGGACTTTGCATCATACTCCACTGAGTATTTTTGCATCCACTTTGCACCCACTCAACTGAGGCCAATTTTCAGAACTTTCTCATCTTCTCTTCTCTATATCTCATAACTTCTTGAGTCCTTCTCCATTTTTGCTCCTTTACTGCAATATCTAATGAATATGTGGTACTTGTCTTTGCGAAGGCTAACTCATCTGCATGTTTCTTTGATCCCATTCCTTCCTATTTATTCTTGCAGATGGGCCCTATCTGCTCCCCTCCTTTTAATTTACAGTCTCTCTCTATTCTGTTGCTTCCTCTCTTATTGTCTCAAACGTGCCTGGATCTGTCCCTCCTATCATAGTCCTCCAGTCCTAATCTTAAAATTAAAAAAACCCTCACATGAGTCGGTTATCCCCCCTGCATTTTCCCTCTCTTTCATGGCCAAATTTTGAGAAACAAAAAGACATCTAGTCCCCTTGCCTTCATTTCCTCTTCTCACTTACTTCTGATTCCTTTTTAATTTAGATTCTGACCTCATCATTCAGCTGCTCTCTCCAAAATTACCAGTGATTTTGTAATTGTCAAATCTGTTGGTCTTTTTTCGGTTCTCATTTTTCTTAACCTCTGTTATCCATTTCTCTTAAATATTGTCTCTATTCAGGATTCGTATGATGCTACTTTGTCTTAGTTCTCCTACCTGTCTGACCATTTCTTCACTAGATCATGGTCTATGTTATGCCTCTAACTATGGGCATCCCCAAAGCAGCCACTTTTGTTCATTTGTTCTTCTGTTCTGTCTGTCTCCATCTCTCTCTGTCCCTCTTCCTAATCCCTTTCCATCTCCTCTTTTGAACATTACTTAAGACAAGATGAAATCCCTTGTTGGGGGAGAGGAGTGGAGGGTAAAGGGGAAGGACTGATATGAAATTAAATTTGGGTTAGAGAGTATCTAAAATATATTGTAGTAAAAATGGTCCATGGCAGCTAGGTGGCGCAGTGCTTAGAGTACTGGCCCTGGAGTCAGGAGGACCTGAGTTCAAATGTGGCCTCTGACACTTAACATTTTACTAGCTGTGTGACCTTAGACAAGTCACTTAACCCCAATTACCCTGCCTTTCCCCCTCCAAAAAAAAAAAGTTCCAATCATAAGTTTAGCTAGAATGCCTTTTGCTACCAAACTACCTAGAACTGAAAGCTAGGGATTCTGTGGCTGTATAAATCATTGACCAAAGCTGATATGATTAAAACTTATAGAAAGAAAAGTGAAAGATTCAGAATATATGTTCACTTATTCACTCCTTTGCTTCTATGTGTGGAGGCAAAAATATAAAGCATGGCTAAAGATGATATCAAGGAAGGACAAGAAAACACTTTTAACAGAATAGTACTTGGGTTTGTGACCTGATTTTACAAAGAAGGTCCAAGTTTCCATCATCATTATTAAATAACGTGTCTTTAGGACTTTGGCAGATGTTGTTCTTAGAAAAATCAGAGTAATTTCTTCATGTAGAAAAGAAAAAGGAACCAGAAATAAATAAGAACAATAGTAAACAAATTTTCTCTTTTTGTTAGTCTTTTGTGCAATATATTAAGATAAAAGAATTTATCAAAAGTTGGGGGGGGAAGAAAAGATATTATTTTCCTCAGACCAGTCCTATATATTTTTCAAAATAAGTGACTGGCAAATTTTCATTTAAAAATAGGTTTTCAGAAATATAGCATACTAGATTTTTTTGTAAAGATATATGTGACTTTGAAAAAGTTATTCATAGGCTGTAATTACTTTAACTGTATTGGAAGCATATTTCCATGATTGTAATATTTTACAGTCTGTATTTCCATGTTGTTGTTGTTGCTGTTTGGTTGTTTTATAGTTGTGCTTGACTCTTAGTGACCTCATTTGGGACTTTCTTGGCAAAGATACTAGAGTGGCTTGCCATTTTCTTCTCCAGTTCATTTTACGGATGAAGAAACTGAGGCAAATAAGTGATTTATTCAGGGTCACACAGCTAGTTAGTGTCTGAGACCACTGAACACAGGAAGAGTGTTCCTGACTCCAGTCCTAGCTCTCTATCCACTGTGCCACCTCACTGTTCCTTTGACTATTAATGGTTCACCAAAAATTGTTATTTTTTTTTAGTCATTAACAGCTCATGGTTAGTTTCAGGTAATTTTTTTCCCAGATTCCTAATGTTAGGAAATATAAAGTAAAGTTATCTCAATGAGAAATATAAATCAAGCTGCAAGGCTTAAATCACCTAGCTTCTTAGGGTTAGCATCTTAGATGATAAAGCTGGAAAGTTGGGAAACTGACTTTCCAATGTCACAAATGAAAAGATCCTTTTTTTTTCCTAAGGAAGCTCTGAATCAAAGTGCTTTCTGAAAAAGGTAACTGAATTTCACCTAATGTGTTATTTAAAAATCTGCATTATGTAGATGGAGTGTGGACTTACTGAGATGGCTACTTTGTTTCTTTTTTTTTTTCTTTTGTTTTGCAAGATAGGAAAGAAAAGCACTTTACCCCCAGGATTAAACTGCATTTCATGATATAAAAAAGTAAACATGAATTCTGAAACTTCAAAACTCTAAATAATGTCCTTTAGTTTTAACCAGATAACTAATTCAATTTAATTTTTAAAAGCATTTATTAAGTTCCTAGTGTGTGCTAGGTACTGGAGAGACAACAACAAAAAATATAAAATTCCATGCCCTCATGGAACCTTCATTCTGTTGGCTAACTAAAGCCTGCCTTGAACATTGTAGAATCTCATCGAATCCAAAATTGCCTCTGCTGAAAACACAGAAATATAAATTTGGTTGTTTATTGTCATTGTTCTTAATACTACAAACAATATCGGTCTGATAAAGAAACTGAACTAAATGAAGAAAATGAGAAAAATGAAGTTATGTAAGCATTGTGGGTAGAATAATACACCGTACTTGCCTTAATGGAACTTAATTATGGGAGCTTATGTAGACCTACCAGGGTCTACATAAACTAATTATACATTCAACTCCAACAGGGTGGGATGTAAAAGCATGAGTTCAATATGCTTGGAAGTTCGGAGAAGAAAAAGAACTTCTGTCTGGGACAATCAGAGAAGGCTTCAGAAAGGATGAAGTCACATTTCATCTGGGCCGTGAAGGGTGGGAAGAAATCAGACAACCAGACCTAGAAATTTAGCATATCACATACCAGAAGAGTTCCATCCCAACAATAGACAATTGTTACCTTGTTGGCCAGGGGCCATACTGTTACCATAAGGTTGCACCCGGTTCATCTACATTATGAAAATATTATAATAACAACAATAATTGTTGGAGTATTAAGAAAAGACTTCTTTAAAGTTAGAATGTTATGTTAGTTAATCCAGTAGAATAAATGATGGCTTGGCCTTTTAGTCAATGAGTCTTTATTAACTAACAAAGATTGGATCCATCTGTGCACGTCGTTGTGCTCTGGGCTGGGTCCTCTGTCTGTGCATGTAGGAAAGAGACATTGCATGCCCAAGTCATTGCCATAATAGAATCCTTTGTCTTTATCTGTTCTACACATTTTTTAAAAAAAAACTTTTTTGAAAAAGCAAAACAGAGCATCCTTGTCAGTTCTTTAAAATCAAGGTGACCACTCTTCTTCCCATGAAACAGCCATAAATAGTCTTCTGGGGGAAAAAAATTCTTCCCAAAAACAAGTATTTCCATAGCAATTATAAAATATATTTTATATTCTGCTAAGCCTAGTGGCTAATGCTTCAGGACCCTTAAAACATAGTGTCTGCTTTTCCACCACTGCTGGTAATAATTAGCCATTCAGACAGCACTAAAAGCTGCCTGGAGGCTGAAAGTCAAGGCTAAGTGTTCTATCTGTCGATATTTCTCACAGCATCTTGGGTTATTAATTTTTTTCATATTTACACTTCAATGTGCTTGAGATCCTATCTCTGGATAATCAGCAAGCTGAAAATACTGACCCTATGCTAAAGTCAAACATTTGCATAGTTTTCTTGTTTTGGTCACTAATGAATTTCATAGTCACAAATGAATTTCATAATATCAGGTAATACAGTTTAATGCTGTTGACAAAGTACTTTTCCTTCCTAATTTCCTTTATTTCTTTTTTATTTAATTTTATTCTGTTTTATATTATTTTTTAAAACTGGGTTTCACCCAGGCTAGGAATGTAGAGGCCTTGACCTACTCTGTTTTTGACCTGGACCTGTTTTGCCCTTCTTAGGCAAACTGGTGGCCCTTGATTTCTTGGGGCTCAATAAGCTTGGTGAGGATAAAGGATAGGTCACTGAAGCAAAGAACTACATAGCTCAAAAGATCTGCTAGCCTCAGCATCCTGGGTAACTGGGATTTCAGTGATGTGTCACCAAGCCCAACCATTTCCATTTGAAATTATGGACATCTGTTACACCAGATATGGTTTTGCTGCAAAGTATTTATGTTAGATTTCTCACCAGCAAGTCTGATTTTTTCATGTGGTTTCTGTTTTCTTCTTTAAACAATTAATTATGTTTTATTCTTTCTTCTATAATAGCTAAATTTAGCCTAGTTTTATACTAATTTGAAACATTTTCTAGAAATGACAGCATGTTATTTTTAAGTGATTTCATTCTAAATTATTATCACAAATAAATATAGAAAAATTAAGGAGGTAGCATTTTTAAAAGTCTCAAGTGTAATTTTATATATGCATGTGGACATATATGTATGGTCACCAACATAAATCAGTACCTAACCTATATATGCTTATACATAAATTCACCCACAAATCAATTTAGTAGAAGAGAAAGCTTCTCAGATCACCCTATCTCACCTACCTCTGGGTAGTTGTCACATAAAGCAGTGGTGTCAAACTCAACCAGATAGGAATCCCTGAAGACTGCTTATTGCCTTAGAAAACCACAAATTAACATTATTTATGTTTTATTATATTTTTACTTATTGTGTTAAACATTTCCCAATTATCTAGTTCAAGCAACACCCAGGAGTTATCAGCCTCAAGTGTGACACTTCTGGTATAAAGGACTTTGTTATTTAAATAAGAGCTATTATTATTATTATTTTTTCTACTACCATCCTCTTGTTATTCCCTATATGGGGTGCCCCTCAAAAACTGACTAGAGTTTTACTAGTAAGCACGATATGAAATTGTGTGAGATTTTTCCTTGTTTTGCAAAATGTTATGTGGATATGTAGCATTTGTACCTTGATTATAATTTGCTATATGTACCATTTTACCTTTTAATACAGGTACATATTTTTTTCAAATGATATACTGAAAGGTTTAAGATAATGAAAAAAATTAAGATATATATAAGACATTTTTATAACCACAATATGGTTCCACAGTTCCAACTATGTCAGTATGATACAAATAAATATTACATATCTATCTATCCATCTACACACATATACATAAATGACATAAGTTCTGGTGATAGTGCAAATATTAATAATGAATCTACCTTCAGTGATAATGCCTTTTAGGATCTTCAGAGCCCTACATGATCATGTTCTCCTTATTTTCCTGAGGACCCCATAAGCTAAGTATAAAATATCTGTCACTTTTACAGACAGGATCACATAAAGGCTTTATCATAGGACTAACATTAGAATTCAGATCTCCTGGAATTAGCATTCTCCTTGTTAAATTACAACCCTACTAAAAAAGTCTATGACAAGGCAACCAAGATAGATTTTAATTAGAGGTCATAATTATTTCTTGCTTGTTCTTTTGGACCTCACTTATAAAATGGGCATATCACTGAAAGCCAGATAACAATCACTTCACATTCTAAAAGACACAGAAGCAAATTTAATTTCCTTCTTTTTCACACTATTAGAGGTTAAATATAAAGTGACCATATTTTCAGTCATCCAGTACAGGATTGGATAGAATCAGAAGGGTGAAAAAGAGAGTAAGACTAAGATAAACACAAGATGAAAAAATGCTAGAAAAGGACAAAAAGGGAGAAATATTTCATGACTCAGGATCATAGGATCAAAAATTAAGAGCTTCCAAGGGCTTTATAGGTCACCTGGTGTAACCCTCCACCCCCCCACCCCCCCACACCCTTTTAAAGATGAACCAGAGAGGTTAACACATCTCATGTCCAGTGCTCTGACTAGTATGCTAATGGATGACCAAAAGAAACCATTCTATTTGAACCACAGCTCCCCATGGCTTTCTCAATAGGCATCTTGCTCTAACTTTGGATCACAGCTCTGGAGATAAACTGCTTTGATCCCCAGTTCCATAACAAATTTACTGCCAAGGCCCACCTGCTATCTTAATATTTCTACCCTAAAATTCAAGAAATGTTCCTGCTTTCTTGTTTCTTCCAGCTCTACTTTTCTCTTTCTTTTTTGCTTTCTTTTTCTTCTTCCCTCTTTCTTTCCTTCCGTTCTTCTTTTTTATTTCCTTCTCTTTTTCTTTCCCTTGACACTGAGTTTCTCAATCTTTTTCAGGCTAGAAATACAGTAGACAATTATAAACTAATCCTCCTAATCCCACTAATAATTAACATAGAAACTTTCTCCATTTCTGACTCTAGTCTGTTAAATACTCCTGGTAGTTCGACAATATCCTTGGGGCTCACCATATACATGCCAGACTTAAAATGGACACCCAAGCCCAACTGCAGCTTAGAATTCCCAGGCTCACACAATTCACCAGGCTTAGCCTCCCTGGTAGGAAGGATTACAAGCATATGCCAAGACAGCCCAGCTTCTCTGATGAAACTCTCATGATAATGTTCTATACAACACTAACATATAAATCTGTCTGTGCATTAATGTCACATTTCTTTCAACCTTGATGGGCTTTCCATCATGTATTTGGTAAGCTTTGGGCAAAAGATAACATAGGAGAACTTGGGACAAAAAAATGGGACAAAAAGGAAATTTGCACACTGCTAGTCAACTCAAGTCTTCATACATGCTGTATTACATACATAGGTAAAGAGAAAAACAAGGCAAGGTCTAGGTCAAGTTTTCAGTGAAGAGCATAGGAATTTTAGAACTCTTTTTTCCTTCTCTTCTAATTGCGTGTAACATACAATCACATTCTGGCAACAAATCCCAGTGAATATACCCTGCAAGAAGTCATGAACAAGTGAGGAAAACTGACTGCTGAGATTTCCATTTCACTCTCTTAAGGCCCAGGGAAACATATTAATTTTATTACTAGTCACCAAAAGAGTCATATAATTCCACTGACTGAAAATTCACTCTGCCATGGTATTCACCATGCGTAGCCATAAATACAATCTGACTCATTACATACATGTTTGGATATATCAAGTCTTATCTTAAGGAGGCATTTATATGATGTAGTAAAGGAAAATCCAAAATATTGCTTTGTGTGACTTGAGCAGATATACCATTGATAACTTGTTCTTTGTTGTGTGTTTGTCCTTTGTTTTTGACGAGGACCATGACAGGGAACTGATGACATGACTTGCAGCTGACTTTGATTTGAATGAGGGAGGGCTGTGCAAGGTCACCAGCCCCACTTTCTCCTCCAGAGCCATTGGGGTCCAGTGACCTGATATTCAACAAGATGACTGGAGATGATCCAGGATGCAGTGGGAGACCCTGGCCCTGTTAGACTCAGGCCTTTTCATGTACGCATTTAGAGTAAGGTAATACCCATTCAGTGAATAGGCCTCTTAAGAAGCGAAACTCAATCACTAATAAGGTGGTTTGTAAGCATTGATTTTCAAGGATATGCAATTAGTTCTTTAAGGAAAAGCATAGTATAGTATGATCAAGTGTAACTTTGAAGTCCAAAGAAATCTGGGTTTGAATCTCAATTCATTGTGTCCTGGCCCAGTTAATGAAAGAAACTCATTTAACTGCACTAAGCCAGAGTTTCCTCAGCTATAAAATAGGGATACTTTTTGGAATTATTATGAAGATCAATTAATATGATGTACACAAACTCTTTTTAAACTTCACAGAACTATATAAAAGTCAGTTACTATAATTCTCTCCTCCCTTCCTGTCCACTCTTTCCTCTCTGGAGGTCACTACATTTCTCAGTTTTCAGGTTGAATATAGTTTAGTGGAATTTTTTAACCATAGAAAATATGCAGGCACGCACACTTGTCTCCCATGATCTTTGAACACAAATATATGCACATCTTACAAAAGAGAGAAATATAAGAACAGGAAAAGCAAAAATCCCAAAGGGAGAAACTATGAAGATAGCATTGGGGGTTGGGAGAAGGTAGGTAGCTATCTCAAAGGAGAAAGGTAAAGAATAGGATGGAGAGTGGGAAAGGATAGAGAGGGAAACTCAAAATGGTAAATGCCAAGTGCAGCAACCACTAGCATGGCCATTGCATTCATGTAACTGTGAGGTATCCATTGCAATGCTTTGAATTTCCTCAAGTGTCAATGATTTGCTCTATGGTATCATTTGAAATCAGAGTGTTACGATCATATACACCATTTTCATTAGCTAAAACTGGAAACGAATAACATAAAGGTGGTGGTAGACAAAGGTAGTGAGAAAAGAAAGTGGGAAGGGGAGAGATGACAAAATCCATCATGCTTTGAACTGAAATTCATTATTTATGAAATATTATTCAAACTTAGCAACCTATCATTCAAGACCCTCAAAAATCTGGTGGTCTCTTTCCCTTATTTCATGAGATCATAAATTTAGGACTGAAAAGTTCCATAAAAGTAGGGACTGTGTTACATGTCTTCCAATATTTATTACAGTATACTATATTAAGTAAATACCTAATAAATGTTTGCAGAATAAATAAAACATACACCAGAATGGCTAAAAGAGCTTCTCGTCAATGGCATATGTTAAGGGTCAAAAAGCTATTGAATCCAGCCCTCTCATTTCACAGATGAGGTAACTAAAATACAGAGGATTTTAGTGATTTTTACTGGGTCACATAGCCAAGGATTGTCAGAGACAGGATTCAAATTCAAGTTGCCCTGATTCCAAGTCCTTCATTCTATACCCTGTACCACCTAATGTCTATACTCCTACCAAGCTGCACTACTCATCCACTCCTCTACATATACCATGCTTTCTTATCTCCTTGACTGTGTTCATGCTATTTCTTACATGCAAAGAATGTTCTTCCCCTATTAAAAACTATATGCATCTTTTAAATCCTAGTTCAAAGGCCATTTCCTTCATCAAGCTTTTCTAACTCCCCTAGTCAGAAATGGCCTTTTCCCCCACAGATTTCACCAACCAATTTGTTTGCATATACGCTAATCATGTAGGATTTTGCATTAGTCACCTATATGCATGTGTAATTTCCCACACATATGTATGTACCAGAATGCTTATTCCATGAAAGTAGTAATCACGTCATATATTTGTAGCATTTCCAATAATTGTCACTTTACTCTGGGAATAGAAGATTTCTAATAAATGTTGAATAAATAATTTGAATAATGTTGAATAATAATTTCTAATAATTTGTTGAATAAATGAAACAGTCTAGCTACAAAAGAGTATTTTAATGACATATTGTTAAAGGTGTATAGGCCAATTTTAAAGAATTTTACCCAAGTGACTTCTCCCATTAATACTGTTTTGAATAGCCTGAAATCTCGATTTTTTTTCAGCAATTTTGAGGGAATCTTTACATAGTTTTCAAATGCATAATTAAAAAATAAAACTTGAATAAATAGCATAATCCTAACACTATGGTTGCCATTGTTTGGATACCATAGCTAATGAAAACATACTGGATAACATGTTTCTAAAGGTAAAACAAAGGTACTTATTCCTTCCAGACACTTAGACAAATAATAATATTATTGAGAGAACTTTAAAATGGTGCGTCATTTACCAAGAAGCAGTAACCACAGACCAAGCCCTACAGTTCTTTCATTGATTCCCAAAGACTCTGCGAGCCAAGTACAAAGGTGGCTGCGGCATCAGACACCTCTCATGTCTGGTATCAGTTAACAAGGAAGGGATGAGCAGGCTTTCGACATGACAGTCTTCTTACGGTTGCAACAGTGTTCTTGGCAAAAGATACAACACGCAACTACAAGGAACTTAAAGGAACGAACTTCTAAAGTCCAAATGATTGAAGGAACCGACTAACTTCACCATGAAGTTCCACCCTAGAATACACAGCCTTTGTGTAACTTAATTGTGTCTTTCTGAGAACCTGTCTCTGTGTTAAATAAAATGCTACAGAAATGCCAAGTGACTCCAACATCATTGAAACCAGCTAAGAAAATCTAACTTAAAAAATCAATACCAAATGGTTCTGATACAGATGTTTCTGGTCTCTGTCCTGTTGCCAAGTCATCCTGGGAGGAGTACTTTCACAGTAAGCAACATGTCTCCACCACATTGTACCTGGAACCCCATCTGGCATAGGCTTTTTGTAGTTTCAGGAACCCCACCTGCTGAAACTCTCTAATTCTTTCTAAAGACTAACCCTTCTGGTGAAGAATAGCAACATGATGACTCGGAGGGAGTCAGAAATTTTCATTTCAAGCCCCGGGTCTATCACTAACTAGCTTTATTATATTGGATAATTCTCTCTGGACCTTAGTTTTCACATCTGTGAAATGAGGCATAATGATATCTGTCCCATTGGTTATCACAGGATTTTGTGATTAAATGGAATCATGAATGTAGTGCTTTGTATACTGTAGTATGTTATATAAATATGAGCTATTTTTTATTTGAAATGAATAAAGGATATGCTTAACAGCAGCTTCCAAAATATATTCTTATTCATCTTAGATGTGTTCAACTAAGGGGCAGCTAGGTGGCGCAGTGAGTAGAGCACCGGCCCTGAAGTCAGAAGGACCTGAGTTAAAATCCTACCTCAGACACACTTACTGTGTGACCTTGGGCAAGTCACTTAATCCCAATTGCCCTGCCTTCCTCCCTGCAAAAAAAAAAAAAAAAAGTATTCAACTAAACCTTAATGGAGACACATTGGATAGGACTGATTCTTGATACAGAATAATGGAATATAGTAGTGAGGAATGATTAAGAATCCTGCGTTTCAATTGTCTTTGAGAAAACTGTGAGTTGTCTGCATCATTCTTTTGGGCTGAACATTGGCTGGAATGTGATGAAGTGTGATTATGACAATTTGGATGAAGTGCTTAACCACAAATTCTTCAAACTCAACTGTGGTAAATCCATTGCCATTGTCCAAAACAATAACATCTGGGAACTTGTGCATTGTAAACAACCTGCACAAAGCTTTCGCAATTGCAAAAGAGACATAAAATAGAATTAAAAATACTTTTTCATATTAAGACATCTGCAACCACCAACTTCTCTCTGTGAAAAGATCGGTGATTCTCGACTGAGGCAGCTTAGCTACCCTGATGACTTTGGCTAGCCATACTGAACAACATTGTAAGCACTACACTCCTTTACCATCTCCTTGGTGTCAGGATCAATTTCAGGCCATCATACTGAGCTTCTAGTCAATGCTTTCATGTGAACGACTCCCAGATGTATATGTGGTGTGGCGAAGATAATGTAATGATCCCACCACCTCCATAGAATAACACTATGATTTTCCCTTAAAGAAACTCTTTATGGGCAGATAACTCATGTTGATAACTTGTGAACAGCTTGGATTCTTCAGGAATTTTCTCTCTTAGCCACCCCCCATATCTAGTTCACGGCACAAGCCAATTTGGGACATATAATTAATATTATGATCTAATTAGCCTGAGAGATTTCTCATGAACCATAGAATACCAAAATTTATAACAGAGGTTTTATAATATAATTCAAAATTTGTGGTAAGAGCTGGCATAGGCCTTTGGCACTTGATATAGTTCTAGGTTCCTAGCCAAGTGTGTAATCATAGGCATAAAGTAAAAGTATTAGATGGTAAATCATGGCTGAACTCTTCAAAGGGATGCACTTAAGGACCAATAGTCCAAAGGCCACACTTAAGAGCCTATAAGGCCACGTGTGGCCTTAAGACCCCAGGTTCCTCACCCCTGTACTCATTCATCCAAAAGAGACATATGGATTTAAGCAGCAAGAACTTCAATGTGAGTCAAGGGTGTGAAATGGTAATCAAGTATCTAAAGCGGTCTGAGTTTATAGGATCAGAGATTTCATAGTGAGGACATTCCCCTAGCTACTGCTTTCCCCAGCTTCTCAAGATTCAGCTCAAAAAGTAACCTTCTGTAAAAGGACTTCACTGGTCCCCCTAACCGCCCCAATGCCTCACCTCTGAAATTATTTTCCATTTATACTCTATGTATCTTGCATTTACATATTCACTTAAATGTTGTCTCCTTCATTAGAATATCATTTTTATTAGGGAAGGAATGTATTTTTGCCTTTCTTCGCATTAGCACAGTGTTCTCCCCGTAGTAACTGCTTAATAAAAGTGTGTTGACTGACACAGCTTGGTTTGTGACTCTCTAATTCACTTTTTATGATTAATTTTTGTTGCATTACCTGTGCATATCTCATAGCCCTCCATTAAGGCAGGGACTTTGAATCTCCCTCAGTTCTTGGCATACATTAGACACTTAAAAAATGCTCATTAAGTTGAATTAAATTGACCACTATGCAACTAGTGCCTCAATGCTATCTGGCCATATGTGGCTAAGAGCGTCTCCAATATTGCAAATTGTAGCATCAGTGATAAAATATAGGGACTTACTTGCAACTCAGTCCCGAAAGGATTCAGTTCCTCATGTAAACATCAAGCATTCATTTAAACATAGAACAAATTTTAAAAGCATGTAAAGTAAGCTTGGCTCCAGAGAAAAGTTGAAAAAAAGCACTATCGTCTCTTCTTTGCAGAAATGGGGCATTATGAATATGGAATATTGCAAATTTCATTCATTGCAACCACATCAGCCATGGTTGATGTGTTGGTTGGTCAATTTTGCTGACCTGCTTTTTTCTTTCTTTTTTGTACTTTATTATAAGAGATGCTTACTTGCTAAGGGAAGAAGAGGTCTATATTAAGAAATGAAGGTTGTATAAAAATAAAAGATATCAATAAAATAAGATAGAAAACAAATGCGATATATGGGGAAAGGGAAAGCAACATTCATATTATTTCAGTGAGTAAAAAGATTGTTCTAATTCTTCTTCTTGGAGCCATTTCCTTCTTTCTACCCTGCTACAAACTCCTGAACCCCAGGTCAAGAACAATCTCCACAAAATGCCCAGCATTATATAGTAAAGCCCCTGCCTTGGATCCTGCTATTGAGGGTTTCAGGACTAATCCATCGCCAGCTGCCTTCCTTCTTCCCTCACTCCAGCATCAATTTCCACAGCTCTGCTCGGCCCAGAAACTCACTGGTACTTGCCAGGTATCTGTTATAATGTCCTATCCTCCTTGGCCAGGCAACCCAAAAGTCCCTTCTCCCTCTCCTGCAAATGTATCAGCACTTTCGCATCTCTTTTTCCATGACAGAAAAATGACTGCCCAACCAAATTGCTGAGGAATTGTATGGTTCAGGGGTAGTGAACCTGTGGCCTCGAGGCCACATGTGACCCTCTAGGTCCTCAAGGGGGACCCTTTAACTGAATCCAAACTTCACAGAACAAATCCCCTTAATAAAAGGATTTGTTCTCTAAAACTTGGACTCAGTCAAAAGGCCACACCTAAGCACCCAGAAGGCCACGTGTGGCCTCCAGGCCACAGGTTCCCCACCCCTGTATATGGTTCCTTTCAAAATCAGCCATGGCATTGTGAAATAGGTTTTCCTGAATCCTTTTACTGTTCCTCCCTCCCTCCCTCCCCATATATATGTACATATTCATAAATACACATACATATTTATGCATCCTATATGTCTACATGTATATATGTATGTGAATGTAAGTATTTATTTACACATATATGTGAAATGGAAGTAGACAGAAGATCTATTGTCTACCTCCATATCCTTACCCCTCTCCCCCTTCCAAAGAGAAAATAGTCTTGGGAGTTCAAACTGAGTATATGGCAAATTTGTAAGACTATGATATTTCTAAGTAAATAACCTGCTACTAGATTTAATTTTGTTTTAAACTGACATTTCCTAAGCATTGTAACAGACCCATCTCATAACCCTCTGAATAAATATGGCTACAAAGGAAAGCAGTTAGATGATAAAGCTAAATTAAGTTATTTCTGGTTTTGTGAAATCAAAGCTGATTTAGTTTAGATTTAATGTTGAAAGAAGATCTTTTAATCCTTTACTTTCGGTGATTGTATGCTGCAGGATGCATTTTTAAGTTCTCACACAGAAGTTCAAGGGGCCTAAGGAGTCATTTATTTATAAGTGTTTGCTGATTTTTCTTACAAGGGACTTATTTACAAAATGAAAACTGAAGTAGAAATTGAAAAAGTTAATTTACAAGACTTCAAACATCTGTGTTCCAGTATTCCTTCATATGCATTCAGGAACCTACTTTGGGGATTTCATTCTTTCTTAATACTCCTGGAAGTGGGGTAAAAGTTGCAGAGCGAAATCCAAATGCCATTTGTAGTCATAGGTACCAAAAGTAGCCATGAAAGCACGTCTTAAGAAAAGTTACCATCATTTTAACCTATTTTGGGTTAAACCATTTTAACCTATGTAAGTGCCGTCATTCCATCATGACTTCAACTTTGGACAGAAAAGCCCAAGTCATTTAACCCATCAATCCTTGACTGAAATGTTTCAATAGGAGAAAGGCAACATGGTATAAGAATATTAGTAGTACCCATTGGATTCCCACAACATCTAAGTACTGGTTCACACTGGTTGCTGTGATTGGATCACTGTCCTGGTGAAGTTTTTCCCTCCTTGCTAAGTCAGAAGAGTTATTGAAATGCTTGAATTCACACTTTTTTCACTTATGCTTGAAAAACTTTGTGTAGAGAACAGGTTCTCTGGACCCTAGCTCAGGCTGCTGACCCTTCAGCAGCACCAAAACTTGAGGTGAAAAATTCATGGAGCCCCCTGCAGAGCCAGGTCTACTGAACCGCCATGTATAGGCATTTTCCAAATGTTTTTTTTTTCTTGTCTGTTTCCAATGAATCCTGTGATTTTACTTCTAAGGTACTATTATTGTAAAAGAAGTATCTACCTCCTGTCTCTGACCAGGGATCATCTTGTATGTGACAGAGGTCTCTGAACAATGATCTATAAATTTGTAAACAACCGTGGTAGGCATTAGGAATACAAAGGCCAAAAAGAAATAATTCATGCCCATTCTCTCAGGTGAAACAACACTTACATATAACAATCTATAAGGTTGGGGATCACCCTCTACCATATGGCCCATGTTCATGTCCTGGGAAATTTCTCCCCAAAGCAAAGGTATCAGAATCTTCTCACAGTCTCTGGTTCATTACGCCCCCACTCCAGAGCAGAAGTGTTGGGAAAATCTCTGAAACAAATCTTAGGAATAGCTCATATCTGTTCTCCCCAAAAGAGTTTAGTTAACAGGTTCCTTTCTAGAAAATTACTCAAGTACAGGACAACTACATTGTTAAAGAAATGCTGAAAACACAAAAGACTTCACAAAGGACTCACAGACACCCAGAATGGAAACCCATAAGGCACTCAGAAGATTTGTAGAAACCCAGCATATCTATTATATACTCCCAGAGAAATAGAGTCATGGGTGTGTTCGAGACCAGTGTTAACTTTTCATTGTGAGCATTTATAATTCAAATTAGCAACAGCTACACATCAGGGCTTGATTTATTGTTTTGTTGATTGTCTAGACTTGATAAAGTGTCAATAATGCAGATTAAATTTAGAATTGTATGCATACATCCTCCCACCAGACTGGAAGACTGGTGACTGGAGAAGAAGAAAGAGAAAAGGGAGAAAAAGGAAGAGAAGGGGGAGGAGGAGAAGATACCACTACTGTCATCTATATAGCACTTTAAGGTTTGCAAAGTACTGTATATCCATTAATCACAGGCCTGCACTTTCCAAAAAAATTTACTGAAGTCTCAGCCCAGGATGAATGGCTCATCTTGTCAGCGATCACCTCCAATGAGAAGCTGATGAGATCACCTTTGCTTGCCAGGGCTGCAGCACCCAGACCCAGGCACTCCTGATCTCTCAAACTCATGAGGTTAGGACCTTCTTATTCATCAGGGTCAAGGGAAGGAAACAAAACAGAACAAGCAGCTAAGAACTTGAGATCTGGTCTTAGGTTCTCATATACAAGCTATTGCTGTCACGTAGAATTAGTCACCATAACCACTGGGGGCAGGGAAAGGGCAAGTGGGGAGGTTGAGGAAAAAGGAGAAAGATTCCTCTCTCCCTCCTTGAAATTCTTAGAAAAAGGCTCAAACATTCCAACATACTCTAAAAGTAGGAAAAGGCAAAGCTATTTTTCTTAAAGTTGGCTAATAAGGAGTCTCCTCTTGGTTCAATGGTCTATCCTCTTTGGCTTTGGCATGGGGACCAAGAGACCAGCCAGAAGCCTCCAGACCTGTATACCTTTCAGCAAGAAACTACTGGAAATGGCCAGAGCACAGACTTAGCTCCACACATTCTCCATCAGGGTGTGCCCTGATTCAACACTTGACCACAAGCCTATATAAGTACATATAAAATAAATGCAAGGTTATTTGGGAACTGCTAGTACTTGGGGAATCAGAAAAGGCCTCTTCTAGGAAGTAGCATTTGACCTGAGACTTGCAAGAAATAAGGAATTTTTTTTGATGTTTGTTTGGAAGCAATTGGGGTTAAGTGACTTGCCCAGTGTCACACAGCTAGTGTCAGAGGCCAGATTTGAACTGAGGTCCTCCTGACTCCAGGGCTAGTACTCCATCCACTGCACCACCTAACTGTCCCAAAACAAGGAAATCATACAGACAGCTCATATCAGACCTAGGGGACAGCCTGTGCCAAAGTATAGAGATGGGAGATAGGATGTTGGTTCTGTGGAATAGCAAGACCAGATTGGCTAAACCACAGAGCATGCAGAGGGGAGTAACAAGCAGTAAACCCGTAAACTGGAGTTAGATTACGCAAGACTTTAAATACCAAGCAGAGGATTTTGTATTTGATCCAAAAAAGTAATAGGCAACCTCTGAAATTTATTGAGCAGGGTAGTAAAATAGAAGGAACTTAGGCCCTTTATCCTAGAGAAGAGAAGACTCAGTGGGGAACATGACAGCTATCATTCAGATCAGACTTGTTTTCTTGGACCACAGAGAATAGATCCAAGAGCAATGGGGCCAAATTTGCAGAGGCGCCCATTAGGTTTGATGTCAAGGAAAACTTTCTAATAATTTGATCTGTGTAAAAATGGGATGGGCTCCTTCAAAAAACAGTAAATTCCCCCAACTGTAGGTGTTCAGGCATGGGCTACATAAGCACTTATAGAGTGTCATATGGTAAGGACTCCTTTCACATATAAATTGGACTAGATGCTTGTTGAGGTCCCTTCCCACTCAAATTCTTGGACTCTGGGCAGTTAAAGCTTTAGGATGCTTTGCTTTAGCGTTATCACTTTGACAGCTATGTGGAGGATGGACTAAAAAGGAGAGAGACTGGAGGCTGGCAGACAAATAAAAAAGCCATTGCAATTATCCAGTGGTGTCTGTGAGACTGGAGAGAAGGGTACAAACACCCTTTGTAGAGATGAGCAGAAAGAATGGACAAGACTGGGAAACTTATTGTATATGCAGGGTGAAGGGCAGTGAAGAGCCAAGTTACTCCAAGGAAAATTTTCAAATTCTGAATTCATGTTATATTACATTAAATCCCACTCGTATGGGCTACTTAAAATAAAAATTCCATAACGAACCTGTTTTATCATAAGTATGTGTGATATATACATGCATATACATATACATATGCTAACATATATGTATGTCTACACGCATATGTATATATACATATATGTATGTATGTATATATATATATTATAAGAGATGAGAGACGAATAAGGTCTTATGTGACAACATAGATTTAAAGCTATAAAGTGGACTTAGAGGTCATCTGGTTCAACTCCATCTGTTTCCAAATGAGGAAACAGAGGCCCAGAGAGGTTTAGTGATTTGCTTAATGGTCACAAAACCAGCAAAAATGAGATTTGAACCTTGATCGTCTTCTGTCTCCAATCCCACTCTTTCTACTGTACTATACTGAGTTGTTTGGGAAAGATTTGTGGTAAAGTTGGGACTTGCTGAAACTTAAAAAATAATAAAATTTAAATAAGCATGGAGGGAAGGGCGGCCATTATAGGCTGATGAAAAACTATGAGCAAATATGAGAACCAGCATAGTATGAGATAATGAGGATGCAAACATCATTAGAGCAAAGACATATTTCAGCGATCCACTATAGATACACTAATAATGTTTGAAATGAACTCCGCCATGGCACTGGGGTAGTCTAATAACCTTTTTTCTCCCATATTTATCTAGAACCCCTACACACACAAACTTCATGGAAAGTTCAAAAGTGGCACCCTGGGTTCCAAATTGTAATAAGATAAGGTTATGTTACATCTGGAGTATTGGAGTTCATTCAAAGTCTCTTCGAGGTGATTGAGAAATTACTTCAAGGTTTTTCTCCATATGCAAAGAGGCTATAGGTCCTATTTAAGTCATCTTTCCAGGGGCAACAGAAGGAATTTAAGGAGGAATATTGCTTGACCTAAAATATGCATATTAAAGTTTTATCATGACTTATGTAATACAAAGTGCCCATTATTCAACAGTTGTGAGCATTTGAAACCAAATTCCAGTCATCTACTTCTACAGTACAATACAACCAATTTACACCTAATAGTGGAAAGGCTACCTATGTAGTCAATAAACTTGGGTTCAAATCCTAGCTGTCTTACTAAATATCTGACCTTGGACAAGGCACTTAACCTTATTTTCCTCATCTATGACATGAGAGTGTTGAAAGTTCGCTAAATGACCTTCAAGGTTTCTTCTGGCTCTATAATCCTACGACCAATAGAGTCTTATGGACTAATCATTACTGGAAGGCAGAACAGCTTCATGGCATAAAGTCAGCCTCTTCATGAATAATACACACCACAATTTTTGACTGGAAAATAATGGTAACCACAAAGCTAACGGACAGTAACAGCCCACCTCACAAAGTGCACATTTTAAATATAGAAATTTTATTTTAACTGTTGCATAAGATAAAAAGGAATCAATAGTCTTTGGATGTCTGATAAGATTATTTTTTCTAGGCAGGATAAGTTATGTAGCCACCTGTCATAACAGTCAAAAGTATCAGACAGTGATCAAAAGTTTCCCCAAAATTGCCCTAGGGATAGAAAATTTACCTTAGTTGTGTGTGACTGCCTTTCACAGTTACTCTAAATGTACAGAAGATGTAATATCACAACCCTTGAAGTTTACTGTACCTATGCAGACTTAGTTAAAATCATGTATCTGGGTGTTTTCTACATAATTATTCCTTAAATGTATTTAAGTACCTTATCTACAGCAGCTAGAATTTTGGATTCTGGAAAATCACAAAATTTACTGCTGAACCAATCTCGCTACCTCTCAAAGGTGCTCTTTCTTTCAAAAAGGCTATAATGGAAAGGAATGGATTATTCCCCTTTGATGGGCATACTAATTGGCTGTACAGTAACCAAATTTTAAAGCAATTTAAGGAGAATGATTTCTCAAATATAAGAGAAAAATGAACCAAATAACCCTAAAACAGCCTCATGTCTCTGTCATCAATTTCTTTATATAAAAAGTAATGGTCTATTTCATTTGTACATTACAATCAATTCTAGAAATCTCCTCAGCTACAAATTGATCTCTTCCCTGCAGCAAAGAAAAACAATTAAGCAAAAATACTTGATAATAGTGATTGAGTCTAAAAATGTATACAACATTCTTTCCTAGTCATCCCATCTCTCTCTACTAAATGTAGTACCATAAATTTCTCTTATTTTCTCAGCAGTAACTCCATTTCAAAATAAGTAATGTACAAAGACTAGGAGAAGATTTAAAAAAAGGATAAATGAGTGATAGGAGGATACTGGGGAACAGAAAGGTTGGTTATAGGATTTGGGGAAGGGGGAATACCAGTGTACCTCATATTATACAACTGCTGTACACCTTAGAATTTGGGGATAGGAGCTACAAAAAAAGATTTTGCTAGGAACAAATTCTATTTCCTTACTGTCTCTTGTAGGAACTTAGTTTCTATATTCCCAAAAACCAAATCCTAAAAAAGAAGAATTAAGTCCTTTGCTAAGTAGGCACGAGGGTAGAACTCTTTCAGGTTTGTATCAAAGGGGTTAGAAAAATACTGCGGTTGGGTGGGCAAGAAACACCATTTATGTCTGAATGGGGAAAAGCCCATCTCAATAGTCCTTCCTATTCCATTTGTCAATAGACCAACAAATCAACAAATATTTACTGTCTACTGACATACGCCCCCCTCCTTTAGTATGCATGCATGTGTAAATATACACACAAGACACCCCTTCAAAATAGCAAAAATTTCTTAAAACTGCAGCTGCCACAGCTTAAAAACCTCTTGTCTTAACGAAGGTATCATGGTCAAGTGAAAAGCGTACCAGTGGCTTTGGAGTCAGAGGATTTGGGTTTAAATGCTGCCTGTTACTTACTACCTTTGCAGATTTGTCAAGCCTCAACCTCTGAGTCTCATTTTCTTCATCTGTACCTTGAGTGGGCTTAATCAGATGACCTCCAAGTATCTTTTAAGCTCTAAATCTATGATTTTAACCTTCTAATAGTTTTGTATACAAAATTCTTTTCTCAGATAGCACTACCCTTTACCCACCCTCTCTGAGAGGAACACTAAAGGGAGGCACCACGGTACAGTGAAGAGAGGACCAGAAGCCAAGCCAGGTCACCTCCATAATTTTTCTGTTGTTTCAGTGAGGAACCCTTAGATACAACAAGCAGGTACAGTGCATAGAGAGCTGGATGTACAGTCAGGAAGACTAGCTGTATGACCCTGATCAAGTCACAATCTATGTCCACTTCTGTTTCTTCATCTATAAAAGGGGATAATACTGACACCTACTCCCTAGGTTGGTTGTGAGAATCCAATGGCATAATATTTGTAAAGTGCTCTTCGAAGTTTAAAGGGCTATATAAATTCTAGGTGTTAATATATATTGAGCCTTAGGCATTCGAAGTGGGAAAAAGGCGTAAGTCTAGAACCCGGAAATCTCTGAAGGTGAGATCCTAAAGAAAGAGTACATGTAGAAGAAAAATAAGGGTCCAGAGGATATTATGTTAAAGCAGTTACATATTTTTGTTTTTCACAAAAAAGTCATTTGCTTTGGCAGGAAATTGAACCCCTTCTTCTGTTTCAAGTGGCTGCTGTAGAGACTCTTCCCCTCATACTCTTTCCAACTATGATAATCATCCAGCCCTGAGGCTTAATTCTGTACTCCAAAAAGCACTCAGGTGACCTCAGATCTAGAGGGCAAAACATTCTCTATCTATAATCCTCTTCTTGGCCTTGGGAATGTTGCCATGGACTTCAGGCAATGGCCACGTAGCACTAGAGGAAAGCTGTGCGTCAGGATCATCTTGCAGCCTTCTTCCTCTATTTGCTGCTATCCTTCTAGTCAGACAAGAACATATAGCCTAGACCATTGAAGGCAAAGGAGCTGACCACTGAAGTCTTCCAGTGTGATGATAGTCAAGGTCAGGCACAAGTTCATGTCCCCATGCAAGAATTATTACACATACAATTGTAATGAATAGTAGTATGGTTGCAGTCAACCTCAGGAGACTCATACTGCACAGACAAATGGTGGTGACATCATCTAAATATTTAGCCAGTAAGTTTCCTTTGACAAGGTCAGATGCTTATGAGGATGCCTTCTCTCACTGTGAGAGAAGGGGAGAGTTTCATCACCTCCTTCTTATATTCTGATTTCTTATAAATAGCCATAGCACATCCTCAGGCACCAGAAGATGGTAGTGAAATTACCAAGAGCTGTACATGATGGGTCTTAGGTAGCTAACAGAGTAGATTGTTCAGCATAGAGGAATGCATCTGGGTGACAGATTTGGCTGCACTGGACTGTAGGAACCCAAGCCTGAAGCTCTACTTTCTGGGATAATCTTTTTCAAGACAGAATGGTAGATGGTGTGGCCTAATTAATTAGGAATATAGACACATGGAATACAGGGTTTTCTTCCTCATTTCCCACACAGTTTATTCCATTCAGTGGGGGAAACTGGATATCTGCTACATGCCCCAAATCATCTAGCAAATAATTTGGGGGAATTAAGTTGTGAGAGGGTCTCCTGGGTCAGTGGGGATTCTAGGTATGACACTAGCGAGTCTCAAGGAGGCAGTGGCTTGGTGACGGCATGGGAACTGCTTGGATTGATGGTCAGCAAGTCACTAGAATAAAATCAGGGACACCATTAAACTAATGGCGGATCAATGAATTGATTCCACTAATCTGCTCTCTAGCCTGAGGCTACAAACTTTGGAAAGGCAAGACTCTTACTGTACACGCAAAAGGACCCACCCCCCAAAACCACACACACATACAAACATGCACACACACTAGCACTATCAATTGCTAAAAGGCTCTATCATAATTCATCCTCTCCCTTTAAAATACATAAATAAGGTACCTCCTGGAGCTGAGAGGCTCTCTCATAAGATTGCTATGCAAAGCTAGTTTGGGATCTATATCAAGATGGAAGGCACACCTCAAAAAGGTCACAGATTTTCTGGAGTACGAGAGCATTAAAGTGCTGGAGCATCAGCAATAAGTACCATACTAAGTGACAGACTGTATTTCACACAAAAAGAGTGCTTTATGAACATCTGGATCCAACATCTTCTCCCAGTCACATTTCCTTTCTTCTATACACACCTGGGTACTGCTATTTGATGTACTACATTATAAAGATGGCAACTGGAAGATTAATTAGTGATGTTCTCAGAATCTAGATTTGAAAATCATATTGGTCACATCTGTTTTTAATACTGTGCACTAATAGTGAAAGGATCTTGACTATCTCAAAAAAAAAATTACAATCACCACAAATACAGCTTCCAGGGGTTGTCCCAGTGGTCGCTGTAAACCTTGAGTAAAGAAAACAAAAAAGGGAAAATCTTACACAGATTACAATTTAGTTTATTTATTTCTACCTCAATTGCCTCAGTGATGTGGGGATATAAGAAGCCCAAGACCTCTGCTCTTTCTTGTTTCATCTTTTGGATCTGAAACTGGAGGAAACGTTCTTAAAAGATGATTGGGGGTTGGTGGGGACAGAGCCAAGATGGCAACAGGAAAGCAGGGACTAGAGTAAGCTCCCTGCTGAGTCCCTCCAAAACCCAAAATCCAAAACCCAAAAAATGGGTCTGAACCAATTCTAGAACTGCAGAACCCACACATTAGCAGACAGAAGCAGGGCTCTAGCCCAGGACAGCCTGGATGGTCTCTGGGTAAGGTCTATCCCACAGGGAGCTGGGAGCTGAGGGGAGCGGAGCTGAGCAGGGCAGAGCCCAGCATGGGCAGCGTGGACCGACCAGATCGGGAGCTGGGCAGAGCGTGCCCTAGTGCCCTGAATCAGTGAGCTGCAGCAGTTACCAGACTTCTCAACCCACAAACACCAAGGACAACAGAATAGGTTAGTGGGAGAAGCTGCTGGGGACTGGGATAGAGTTTGTGGTTCAGCCATGGCCCCGGGGGACAGCAGAGGTGGGGCAGCTACACAACTACAGCTGCAGTTGCTTCTGGCCCCAGGCCCACCTGATGGGAGGAATTAAATGGCTGATCAGAGCAGGAGTGCAGAGCCTGCTGAAGATCTAAGTCCAGTCCAGATTGGGAGTTCTTGGGAAAGGAGGAATGCTGGTATGGCAGAGCTGGTGCACTGCTCCAAGCTTGGAACATAGTTCTCTTAACTCTACAAGCAGTCATACCCCACTGAAAAACTCAAGGGTCAAGTGAGTTGGCTGGGAGTATGGCCAGGCAGCAAAAATGCA
>CM053622.1:513970058-514047386 GCA_028646595.1 Phalanger gymnotis
AAAAAATGACATTAAAAAAGTTAAATTAACCAGAAAAAAAGATGATTTGGGGGTGCACCATTGTTTGTGATGGAGGATTGAAAGCATTAACTATGGCAAAAAGGGGAAGTAGGTAGAAAAAAAGAAAGGGTATCTGTGAACTGCAATATATCCAAATCCAATGTGAAATCTGTGGATATCTAAATCCATCCAATGAAATCTGCTGAAGCTAAAAAGTTAACCTTGGCAGAAAATATCTGGGTACTTCAGAAATGTAATTAGTGTTAATAAGAAAGAGACATGTTAGGAAATAAAATAGCAGTTCTTTTTCACAAGAAGTGCTTAGGTTTGTCTATTTCTCATATATAGAATTTGAAATAATAGAATTGTTTGGTTTAACTCTACTATAAGCCATTTTTCACATTTTACTTCTGGCAGCTGTGACATATCAGAGTCTTTTCTTTCACAGCTTGAGACAGATCTAAACAAACAAATCTAAGCAATTTTCTTTCCAGAGTTCTGTAAAGTTTGGTTCAGTCACGTGTCTAATCAGTCAACAAGCATCAGCCCCTAAGATATCTGACCCTTCCTATATCTAATTTTGTTTCATATCTATAAAAGGTCATCCAATTGAGCAAGGACATATTTTTTCTCTATGCTAACTAATAAATCTTTTCTTCCTTCAGAAGAAGGTTCTATTGGATGTATGCCAGCTCTGTGAAAGATGGGGGAAAAATTCTCCAAGAACTCAACAAAAATGACCAAATTTGCTACATTTAAAAGACATGTCAATAGTATCTGATAAGACCATACACAATATTTAGTTATCTTAGCAAAAGTAGCAGTAGACCAGTAAGTCAGAAAATGTATAGGAGCGCTTGCCTTCTCCTTCTTTCTCAGAAAATTCACAGCCAAAGGCTGTTGATTTATGCCTTAGCTCCCACTGATCATTTATCTATAGATGACCTTTACAGCCAAGCATTTACTTCAGAGCACTATTTTCTCTGTGTTCATTACTTTTCAGGACTATATTTATCAATCTTCATTGAAGATAACATTTTAATATCTTATAATATGTTGTATTGTAAAGTAAGATTCCAGATATTCTATAAAACTAAGGAAAGACTAATGAAGATCTCAAAATCATAAAATCATAATTATCCCTTCTCCACAAAGAAGAAAAAATATAGTAAAATAAATATAAATATATAATATAAATAAAATATAGTAATACTTTAGGTAAGTTATTCTTAAATATTATTCATTGATGTGTTTTTCTTTACTACATTGTGATTATAGAAATGTTTCCTTTTTGAAGGAAAAAATTAATGTGGATTTCCTATTGTTAATAAATAACTGATTTTACAACTGTCAGAAATCAACTATCTTAAGCTTGTGGCAGGAAACCATTCCCACATCCCATTTGCAGAATCAGATATTTTATTATCCTACCTAATTCCCTACCTTACAAGATCACGCAAAGGCTGGAGCTGCCCTGTTTTATTCTGTGAATTTAGAACCGAAAAATAGGTCTGATTGTCAGATGTAGTACCAGTCATTGCACTTGTCAACAAAGGTCTTGGATTTAAGTAACTTAAACTCTCTGGCCTCAGTTTTCTCATCTGTAGAAGGAGACTGGACTAGATGATCTCTAAGATTCCTTCAAGCAAAGGAACATACTGTGATTAAATATTTATTTGACAAATCAGTATGTTGAACCCTTTACATCATAATACTCTGGATATATAAACATTTAATATTCAGAATGAAATCTATGGTTAACAAAATTGACATCCAGTTGTACCAATATGCTGAATTAATTCCCAATTGCTTGGATAATAGTTGGCTTTACTTTGGTGTGTTTCAAATCTCCCTGCCCCCCAGCTTTTTTTAATATCTGTACCAGACTTCTTAGTCTCTGTGAACTTTTTTTTAGTTATTTCTGCTTGTTAAACAAGAATATATTAGGCTCTTTTATTTTATTGTTTCTCTTATAATCATATTTTATTAATGTTGTGCTATTATTTCAGTTCTGTCTCGATAAATTCTGTAGTTATATTCAAACACATTCTTTGATTCGGACTTCCAAAATGGTGACATTCTATGTACTGGGTTCTGGTTAAAAGCTAACTGGTTTACAATAGTCAAGAGCGTTTCCAATAATTGTACTATACCTATCATTATAATCCTTCGATTACATGTTCTATTGCCATATTAGCCCTTCTTATTTCTCTTACTTCTTATTAGACCTTACTTAACATGTCTAGAGGCAATACTGGTGGTACAGTGGCTAGAACACTAGGCCTGGAGTCAGGAAGATCAGAATTCAAATTCAGACTTCCTACCTGGGCATGTCATTTAACCTCTATCTGCTTCAGTTACCTTAACTGTAAAATGAGAATGATAATAGCATATGCTTTGCAGGGTTGTTGTGAGGATCAAATAAGGTAACATTTGTACAGTGCTTGGCACATAGTAGGTACTATATAAATGCTTATTCCTCTCCCCTTTATTTTTCCCTACCTACTTCCTTTCCCCTCTTACCACTGCGGATGTTGTCCCTGGTAGAAATATTACTTAAGGATGTATCTGGTGTGACATATTTCAATAGCTTATGTAACAGTGAATATAGAGATTGTTGCTGCATTTTTAAAGAGCTTTGGAATCTTGAATAATTACAGATTGTTTTCCATGTCTTTAGAAGTCAGTGGAAAATGGGTGAGTACTCCCATTGATATAGGATGATTTACTAACTTTGATATTGTTTAAGACTATGAGATTAGGGATTTTGACATTGAGTGAGAAATGAGCAACTATTTGTAGGAAAAAATGTGCCTAATTTATGAAATATTCATTGACACATTATATTTTTAAAATATTTGATAAACTGAATTGTTTATCTCAGAAAAAAATGTGCCTGGCACCAATTGTCCTTTTTACCAAGTATGAGTTAAATCTACAAAAGAGTGATCGATAAAGGAACCTGAATGGAAAGAAAGTTAAAAATATCAGCATTTTGCCCCAACCTTCTATTCACATACTTGAAAGTGACCAGGGAGGGGTATGAACTTCAGTTGTCTCTTCTAAGCATAATAAGCTATCAGAGCAACTTTAAATCAAACTAGGCATTCTTTCCCCTAATTTTCGTAGAAATTTTATTGATTTATATCAAGTTGATTTATATCAAGTCCATAAAATTTTGCAAAAATTAAGTTGCTACTCTCCTTCATCCTTTAGAAAAGTGAGACACATTGTTATTTTGTTCAAAATCAAGCAGCATTTCCCACCTCCAACTCCCACCTCCACATATACAGAGAGAGAGAGAGAGAGAGAGACAGAGACAGAGACAGAGAGAGACAGAGACAGACAGAGACAGAGACAGAGACAGAGACAGAGACAGAGACAGAGAGATTTGTAGAAATAGAAAAGAAGGCTCAAACAAGGAAAGAAATTCTAGGAAATTGGTCTTCTTAGACTCCAATGTTTATGAGGCTCTGGGCAAATATTATTAGGTAGCTATAAACTGAGTATGTAATTATAAAAAGTAAAAAAAAAAGCACTAGACTTGGAATCAGGAGACTTAAGTTTCAATCCTTATTAGCTGTATAACCCTTACTAACTTATTCAAACTCTCTGAGCTTAATTTTCCTCATCTGTAAAAGGAGACTAATAATCAAAGGTTATATTTTCATAGATAAAATACTATACAGATGTATGTCAACATTAACAATAAAGGTACTCAAAATTAATCCTTAAATATATAGTTGGCAGTGTGATATAATGGAAAAATCTCTAAGCCAAGTGTTGAGAAACTTGGGTTCCAGGCCAGAATTTGTTATTAACACACTGAATGACCTTGGGTAAGTGATTTGACCTCTTTGAGGTAAAAATAAGAGTTGAACTAAACCACTGGTTTCCAAATATCAACTTTATTTTTAAAAATTCCAGTCCTTAAAATTTTTTACTACCAGTCTTCTGAAAACCTATAAACTTAAAAAATGAAAAATGAGTTCCTCTTTCTCCTCCTTCTCTTTGCTCTCATCATGTTTCTCACATACTCCCCTTCCTGACCATCCCCTCCTCCTTCCCTCCCTGCCAGGCCGGCTTTTGCTCTCAAAGCCCGAGATTCCAAGAGTCACATAGAGAGGCTGCATGTGGTAGACTGATTTGAGATATTTAGTGAGAACATTAGATTCGATGATCTCTAAAGTCTCCCTTAGTCGGGAAATTCTATGATTATCAGTGTCCTACCCAGTACACTAAGTCTGAAATTCATAATTCATGCTAGATAGAGTTTATATTTTCCCATTTTTATTTTGGCAATTTTAGATAATTTAACCCAATAAATACATTTTAAAAGCCTATTCTGGGTAAGTACAATGTCGAGCTTCATACAATAAGTAATACAGAAATCATAGGAGAACAGAGACTCCCCAGAATACAAACTGCTCTCACAATTGAAATTCAGGTGTGCGTTTGACAGTAGGTCATATATCTAACAAGCACAAAGTGGCTGCTTCAGTATCGTTTCACTTGTGTCAGAAAATCAATCAAGAACTTCAGCGAAATCTTGAGATTTTCTTCCCTCTATAGATGAATGGTAAATAATTCATCAAGTCTCTTCCCCTCCCCCAAAATCTTCTATTCTTAACCAAAATACCTCACAGAATATGCATTATTGAATCTGCCTGGAATCTCTTGTTACCATGTTTTTTTCTAAAGTGTATAGAAGGTAAAACCTAATGTCTAGAAATGCAAAGTTTTTCATTCCCCGATGATAGAGAATTCAGATTTTTTTAAAAAAAAATTAAAGTTAATTGCTTGAAGATTGCTCCCTCCCTCCTTTTCTATTGCTTTACCATATTAGAATCTGTTGACAAAATAAGTTCCACATAATACTGAGTAGTACATATTACCCAGCACCAAGTGTGGGAGTCTCCAAGATTCAGTTTCAGGTAACTTTCTTTCTCTACTACTAAATGTATCAAGAGTACAAGAGTATGTATGTGCATGTGGGTGTATATGTACATATATGTGTATGTATATGTGTATATATATCTATGTATGTATATATTATACATATGTATGTATACACATGAGTGTGTTGTACACATATATATGATGTGCTATGAGTATGTGTGTGCATGTATGCATATATACATATATGGTATGTACATGTATATATGCATGTATGCACATGTATATGCATAAATATGTGTATGTGCACACGCAACACATATACACACATATATCCCTCCTTTGGTACTCTGGTGAAAGCTCTAGAGCCCTTCTTAGAATAATGTTTTGTTGTTGTTGCTTTAATTCATGGTTGAAGGAAATTATTATTTCAGTTGGAGGTTGGAGAAAATAAAAATAAAGTTTCCATCCAGCTCCAAGGATCCCCTGAAATCCACCTAGAGATCTCTTGGTGAGGGGGGAATCCTCCAGACTCCTCCTTCAGGACTTCAATCATGGACTTAATGATATGCAGATGACTCACTAATCTACATAGCAAACATTAATCTCTCTTGAATTCCAGTCCAATATTAGTAAGTGTCTGATAGACCTCACTTCATCATCCCATACATAGGTATCTCGAAGTGAACGTGTAAACCAGAATTCTCTATATATTTCCCTCAAAACCCACTTCTCCAAGTTTTCAATGTTGGAATTATCCTTGACTCTTCTCCCTCAATCCCTTTTTATTAAATTAGTTACCAACTCCTCTCAGTCCTAATTTCACAGCAGCTGAGTTTTTCCCTTTTTCTATACTCACAAAGCATTTAACTACTCTATTGTAACAACTTCTTAATGTATCTCCCTGCCTCTAGTTCCTTCTCCTTTTTGGGGAACCCGTGTCTTGAAGGCCACACATGGCCCTCTAAGTCCTCAGTTATAGCCTTTTGACTGAGTCCAATTTTTACAGAACGAATCCTTCTATTAAAGGGATTTGTTCTATGAAGTTTAGATTCAGTAAAAGGGCTGCACTTGAGGACCTAGAGGGCCACATGTGACCTCAAGGCCACAGGTTCCCCATCCCTGTCTTCTTCTGCACAGCTACTAAATTCATATTACAAAAAACAAATCTATCTATCACACACACACATACCTCCTCAGTTATCTTTAATGGCTCCCTATTACCTCTTGCATAAAATACAAAAATTTCAGGCTTGTATTTAAAATTCCCTACAATCTAGCTCCCTCCTACCCTTACAGTCTTATATTTCTTTCTTACATGCATTCTGTTTCCTAGTCAAACTGGCCTGCTTGTTATTCCCTGTATGTAATATTCAATGTCTCATTTCCAGACCTTCACACTAATGGATCTTCTTCCCCTCTCCCCATTACTGTGTGTGTCTGAAATTATTTTCCAATCACTATGTGTGCATTTAAAAATTTACTTCTTTGTGTGTATGTTGTATTCTCCCAGTATAAAGAAAGCTCAATGAGGGAAGAGACTTTTTCATTTTTACCTTTATGTGTCCAGTACCTTGCATAATGCTAATATCTACTTAATAAATTTTGTTTGATTGAATTGAATTACAAAATGTTTTCCACACAACCTAGTGAAGTAGGTAGTGCAAATGTTAATATACCCATTTTTTTACAAATAAAAAACTAGGACTGAGAGAATCATAATTGTGGAAAGAATCTCTACACTCATTCATGTTCTGATGTTTGCAATTAAGTATTACTGACATAGAAATCTTAGGCAAAAAAAAAATTCTAAAAGAACCCCCAAAATATAACTCATATGTCAATTTGTCCCTCTACCCTATGACACAGACTTAATTCCCCTCAAGGGCACCTGAAAAATCTCTATGGGCTCAAGCCCTACCACAACCCCAGCCTCCAGGACATCAGAATTTGGCTCAGGCCTTTAGGATTCTTTAACCTAGGATCTATGAATTTTTAAAAAATATTTTGATAATTGTATTTCAATATCATTGGTTTCCTTTGTAATCCTGGGTATCTTATTTTGTACATTTAAAATGTTATTCTAAGAAGTGGTTCAAAGGCTTTACCACACTGCCAAATGGGTCCAAGACACATACAAAAAGGTCAAGAGCCATTGACCTCAAAACTCCCTCAACTCCCTATCACAAGCACTTGAGCAAATAGAGAATTTTCATTAGAAAATTCAAAGGATAAGTATGCAAACCAATCCAGATAATTCTTCCCTCCTGTGAGTCCAATCACTCCCAGGGTCCTTCAACAAAAGGCACCATCTTGGGCTTGAGACTCCTCATGCAGAACAAGAAGGCAGGGTTGCTAAGGAGACAAACCATCCTCTCTCAGGAGTCCACTTACCCAAGGTACCTACACAACCAACATGGTTCACAATGAAAGAAAAGGTCTGGGTTGTTCTTCCATATAAATTCCACACATTATACTGTCCCTTCTCTTTGGGGGTTGTATACATAGTGCACCACATGGCCTTCTTCCTCAAGCAAATACAGTTAGGCGTTGGGTAACAGAGGAAAGAGAACAGAATTTAGAGAAAGAAGACCTGGGTCTAAATCCATTCTTTCATATATTACCTATGCAACCTTGCTCGGGCAAATGACAACTTCTCTGGGCCTATATTTCCTATAAAATAAGAGAGCTGGACTAGATGGCATTTAAGGTTTTTTTAAGCTTATTTTTTTTTAATTTTGAAGGTTTTTTTGGTGGGGGGAAGGCAGGGCAATTGGAGTTAAGTGACTTGCCTAAGGTCACACAGCTAGTAAGTATGTCAAGTGTCTGAGGCCAGATTTGAACTCAGGTCCTCCTGACTCCAGGACCGTTGCTCTACTCATTGAGCCACCTAGTTGCCCCCTAGCTTAAACCTATCATACAGTAATTTGTGATCAGGTCTCATTCTCCACCTTTTCTCATAAATTCTTTTTCCCTGCTTGTCCATCTTATGGTTACTCCATCCTTCATGAGAGGCTATATTCTCTAGCAGATTGCCTTCTCTATCTTCCTTACTCCCTCAGTTACCTTTAATCTTCCCCTGTCTACTGTCTACAGGCTGCTTCCCTACAAATTTGCCCGTGTCTCCTCCATCCTCAAAAAAACTTTCACTTGGGTCATCTAACCCCACTAGCTCTTGTCCTATATATCTCAACTACCCACCTCTGAACTCCCTACATTTTTACAGGCTGCATCCCTCAAGCACCCCCTCTGCCCCTCCAGCAGTTCCTGGAACACCCTCTCTGGTCATGTTGGTCTCTTGGCTTCTCTGAGTTTCTTCAGCTCCCATCTAAGAAAACTACCATTTGCAAAAGTGATTTTCTTGCCCCCCTTAAAACCTGTACTTTCCCTCTAAAATTATCTCCAATTTATCTTGTTACATTTTGACCCATTTTACAGAAAAATGAAGTCCCAAGATGCTAAGTAGTTTGTTGGAGGTCACATGAGTTGTAAATAACTGAGCCAGGATTTGAAGCTAGGTCCTCTGAAAACAAATCCATTATCGTTTCCACTGTTCTATGCAGCCCCCCACTCTCACCAAGATAAAAAACAAAATCAGTAATGAATGTGTGAACACTTTAGGGTTTTGTGAAGGAAGTCTTTATTTCCTTTGTGTTTATTTCTTCCAAAAGAAAGCATGGCGGGTTTTTGCCTGTAGTAGGAACTTAATAATAGGTTGTTGATTGAATTGGATTAAATTCTATTACTTCCCTTTAGATGCAAAATATGCATGGTAATAAACATATCTTTGAGACTTAAAGTTGTGTAATATAGGGACATCTAGGTGGTTCAGTGGATAGAGCACCAGCCCTGCAGTCAGGAGGATCTGAGTTCAAATTTGACCTCAGACACTTAACGCTTACTAGTGTATGACCCTACGCAAATCAGTTAACTCCCATTGCATCGCCAAAAAAAAAAAAGTTACATTATATGAAGGGGAATACCATTTGCACAGTAGTACTTAAAAAGATCTATTGACTTACAAGTAGTTAAAATAATCATGAGGGGGAGGTAAGAAAAAATAAATTTATATGATAATTTTGTTGTATATTTGAAAGGAATAGCAAGTTGTGCATAGAGATTTGCAGTTTCATGTGAAATCATCTTTTTTATTCTACTGTTATGGAAATGCTTTCGTATTCCATAAATAAAAATAAAATTTTGAAAAAGAAATAAATATAATAATTTCTCATTCTCATTACCAAATTGTCCTACTAATCTAAAGAGGCCTGAGTATCAGAAAGCCTTTGCTCCAAACCATAAAATGAGTTACTACACAGAGCAAATAGCTTAACCATTCTGAGTCTTAATTTTCTATATTAATGTTGTCTGTATTAATGAAGGGGAATTCTGTGGGCACATATGTCATTCCTCCTTCACATGTACTCGTGAATGGAAGCCTAAAGACAAAGTACTCCTTGAGAGGAACTTGCACAGCAGGTTCCATTTCCCCATTTTTCCCAGTTCCCAAACCCATTTTAAGGAAATAATAGTTAGCATATACTTTTCAAGAGTCCTTAGCAGGTATGACTTTTGGTAGTGTCTGCCCTTTTGCTGTGCTCAATGGTGGAAAAATTCTCATTTGTGTGCACGGCATTTATTTTAATTCAGAGGGCGTTGCATGTTTTGTGACACTGAATGAGTTTATACCTGTTGAATTTTCCCAGTCTAAGCAGCAATGGCACACCAAATTGCTAGGCTTTATCCCCCTGATAGCAGTGGAAAGTCCATATGGTTTAGATTTTTAGGCAACACTACATGTAAAAAGCCTTTCTTTTTATAGATGAATATTTTTAGAGTCTTCTAAGCAGAACTCCAGAGCTTGAGTATGATTCATATCGTCATCCAGCCCAATCAGCAGCTGAATCACAGCTTCGTGTCAGTGCAATATACTGTTAACTGATATGTCAGAAAATCAATTAATTACTTTTAAGTAGAAGTTAAGAGTATCTACACAATGCCGACACTTGAATTATTAAAGAATTCAAGGTTTAAGGGTTTTTTTCTTCCTCTAAACTGATAGTATAAAATGGCCATTCTGACATAAGCCTAATAATCAGGTTGAATGAACAAAAAGAACTGGATAGATGAGACTGTAAACATGTTATACTAAGTGTGTCAAAGCTGGAGTTGCTATAACAGCTTTATAAAAAGAAGACGGGGTGGGAGAAGTCTGGGGAATCTGGAAGAGAAGAGAATATTCCTAGAAAAAGGGATATTTTTTTCAAAAGAGTAACACAAAAGTGCATAACACTAAAGTCTAAGCTTTAGAAATGAACTGCCACCCGCACAAGGAAGAGCATAATAGACAGCTCACTACGTAAGAGAAAGGATTCCCTTTTTTAGACCCTGAATTCACAATTTACCCCTTTCTAGGGGTGCCTCCCCCATGGAATTCCCTTTTAATGATCTCTTCAACATAGCCTAGTGAGTGCTCAGAGAAATGGTACTTTTTCCCCCAAATGCCTACCTTCCTATTCTGTTTTACTCAAGCATCTTTAAAATTCTAGACTAGAAAGGGAGGGATCCCCAAGGATTTCTTCTTAATCATTGACCTTGTGAGTCTGAGTGAAGTTCCGAGCCTGAATGGGAGTTTAGAAATTGCAAAGGGGCAAGGAATAGATAAACTCTCTGGAAAGTAAATGAATTTCAGTAATCTACGTTAAGAATAGTTTTGAGTTCAAATTAGGAAGCCAATACATAAGAACACTGGCATTTACTTCATTTTTTTCAAGCTAAGGATGGAGTAGACAAAGGAAGTTGGTGTCCTTCCCTATCCATATAATTTACATTATACAGGTCTTGACTTTTAAAATGTCGTTCATTTTTTCTCAGTTCCCAGAAGCCTAAATTTATTCTCTGCCAGAAAGCAAAGTTCTGAAAATTATCTCTGTCCCTGAAGGTTTGATCAGGAAATTACAAAACAGAGAAAGGGGGCCCTAAGTGAGACTCAAAAATCCAGTCACTGAAAAAAAAATTAGGAAATGCAAAAGAAATTGCAGCCCCTCATTCATTAAAGAGACACCATGGAGCCGCGATGCTGTGGGCACAGAGCATGAGTCAGATAGAAGTTTCCTGACTTTGGTGGTTCTCTGACAATATATAGAGGGTGAGGTAAGAATCTGGTGAGCCAATGGGAAATAGTGTTATTAATATATGAATATAAAAAGCATTCCTGCTTGTTTGTAGAACAACTGACTTCAAAGCCAATTTATGCAAATTTTGATGTGTTTAAAACTGAAATCTGCTGCCTGGTTCCAGTTGCCATACAAGCATGCAGGTGTTTCACCAGGCTGGGACACACTGCTTTTCAGACTTATTAATCTTGACATAGACAGTTTACATTTAACACATGTAAATACCTACATGTATGCAACACACACGTATGTATATTGAGCATAGAGATGTTGATAAAAACCTGTGAGGTTTTACTTTAGATAAGCCACTAAATTCCCTCTATCTACTGACTATGAAATGCTATATTATCTCCCTAGGACTATTCTCCCTCACTCCCACTCCCATTTCCCATCCCCCAAAACATTCCAGACACCAGATAGATGAAATCCAGCAAGATCTTTTCCAAATCAAACCCTGTTGATTAGACTGAAATAAAAACCAACCACCCTTCTGCACCATCTTCTGGAGATATTACGTGTGTTATGTGTGTGTGTACATGCATACATGTATCACAAGTCATATATTTCAATTGAATAAAATAAAAATCTTTTTTAAAGTACAATATAGTCAATCAAGCAGCATGTGAACAAATGAAAAGTTTTTCTCTGTTCCTCTAGGAGGAAGGATTCTACTCCTCCCCTCCCCAGACATCTCTATATTCCCTCTTTTCAATTCTGATTTTTTACAGTTTTAGGGTTTGTATCTGAAATGTGACTGACTGATATACAAAAAAAAAGGGAAGAATGAAATTATGAACACATCAGGTCTGATAAAAATATGTTCCGTGTGGTTTCCACACTAAGTAGCCATAATGTGAACAAGTTTGCTCACACACACACAAAAAAAAAAACCCAAACCCACATAATTTTCATCTGCTCTTTCAGAGACAACCAGATCCAGGGGTTGGGAGAGGAATGTAGGGTGAAAGTGGAACAAATGGTAGGTAGAGGTCTTCCTATGACTGAAGCTATACTGACTGTAAACCTGACCTGGACTGGAAACTCAGCTGGTCCATTTTACTGTAGTTCATTAATCTAAACTGCGATGCCCTGGGACTAGACCATGAATCAGGTGATTGATTTCACACTGTAGTAACTTGGTGGGTAAGCAGCTTGCTCAGAAGCCAAGAAAACCTCAAGCCTAACCCTGCCTCTGAAGATAACTAGCTAGCTGCATGACCCTAGGCAAGTTACAACCTTCCCAGTGCTTTAATCAACTTTTTAAGACTGTTAAGTTGAAGAGAACGTGCTGACCTGCAATGGTAGAGGGTACCTTAGTCTATATGTTTACCCTATGGCCTCAAAAAAAAAAGTCAAGTCTGGACCCACAAAATTTCCTGTCCTGCTCCAGGGTCTCTCTGGTTCAATTTAGATAACTGAAAATATAAACTAAAGTAAAATAGCAGAAATATGTGAATGATACTTCGAAAATATTAAATAGACCTCTATGGTTAAAGTTTATGACTCAAAGGTAAACTCCTACACTTGTTCCCCTGGAAATCTAGGGGAAAAATGTAAAAGCTTTTCACCTCGATGTTATATTAGGATGCAAAAGATGCCGTACTACTGAACAATGCAAAATGCATTTGGAAAAAGACCATAAAACACAAAACTCTGTAGTAATCTGCAAATTGGGAAAGCAGGGCTTCAACAGCATGGTGTGAAATAGTGTTATCGACAGCCTCTGCATTGAAAGATAGTAGCTCGTGGGGCAAATGCTTTATCTGGCCTCCACCAGAGGAGTGATTGCACCTTCAACCAACCACTGTGTCTGCAAAGCCCAGGAAACACCTTGCTGTGTAGCTGATGAAATATTTGCTGATCATCTCCGTTCCCCTCCCCCTAGCCTTTTAGTGACAGTTAAATAATGTTACAACATAAAGTTGGGAAATATTTGTGCTGCCTCAGCCATGTCTATGTTTGACTTTATTTTTCTGAAGAAATTTCTTTATGAAGTTATTTCGGTCCATATTTATTTTCTCCCCAGGCTCTCCTTACTTTCACTTTAGCCTATGAAGGAAAGAAATGAGACAGTTTACCTTCTTGCTTCCTTGTAAAATCAGAAAACAGCTTGTTGTAGATATACTTTTCAGGCAAGAGATCAGTAACACTCTTTCTGGAATTTTATTACAATGCTTCTAGAGGATTTTAATGGGACTTCGTCATCTGTTTTTGGAAATTTATGTTAGTCACTGAAATGTTTATGTATACATACATATAAGTAGCTAGAATTCTATGATTCCAATCAGTAAACCCAATTTAAGGAGAAAATAATAAATATGGGCTTTTTCAGCTTATACTTTTCTATAAGTAAAATTTCATATGATATATGAGTAGACCTGCTTATTTCTTTAGAAGGGAAGAAAGTCAAATGTAACTTAATGAGAGATACAAGTTATGGTGGCAAGGGGACTGGGCTGGAAGTCAAAAACACTAGTTATTTAAAATTCTATTAGTATGGAGGTAGAGCCAAGATGGCTGAGTAGCAGGAAGAAGTCCAGCCAAGTTCTTCCCCACAACTCCTCCAAACAGATCTAGAAAATGCACCAGACTGAGTCCTGATCTCATATGCCAAGAAAAAAAGTCACAGTGATTCATTTTTCTGGCTCAGGTCAGCATAGGGACATAGGAACATCTATAGACACTGGGTATAGGATCTAGCCAAGAATAATTGTTCCAGAGCAGGGAGAGGCTGTGAATTAGGGTAAGAAGTTCAAATTCCAGCTAGGTGTGGCATAATTTTGTGCAGTATACAGGAATAGGTGCTAACTGGTAGCTCTGTTATTCACTTCCTACCTCCCAGTCACAAATCCACTTGCTCACTGAGGAGGGAACCTGTGCCTCAGAGTAGTGTTCCCTGGTGAGAGGTGGTTTCAGATCCCTGGGCTGTGTGGCAATCAAGGAGCTAGCTCAAAAGCAGGCAGCAGATGTGGGTCTCTGGCCCCAGAAGCAGGCAGTGGAGGTTCTCAGTTCCAGTTCATTATGAGACTTGTGGCAGAATGAGGGCAGAAATACCAGATCAAAAAGAAGCCCACGTTTCTCTAAACTATGAACCACTAGAGCTTTCTAGCCGGTGGATTGTGGCTAGTCCCAGCAGAAGTTGAGAGGAGCTCTAATAAGAGGTAAACCCACAGACGTATCGCTCAGACCCAAACCCAGGTCAGGAACTTGTAGAGCTCAGACAACGAGGGCAGTAATCAGACTCTGACCTGGATCAGGTCATTCTGGGAGCATGAAATCTAGCTTAGAAAACCTTAAGCTATCCCTGAGTTCCTGGAATAACTCAGCATTCAATACTCCAAGAAAGTAACAGCAGGAACATCCCGGACGTTCTCTCCAGAATTATGCAAAGCCCTGACCTAATGAAAAATCTGGCCAGAAATAAGGCCAGAAGAAATGACCAAACAACCAAATAAGCAAACATACAAAAAGAATCCCATCATAAAAAGCTATTATGATAACAGAGACACTCAAGACACAAGCCCAAAAAGGTGAGAATGACACCATGAAATCTGTAATCCAAGCTTCAAAGAAAAACATAGCTTTTAAACTAGATTTCCTGGTAAAGATGAAGCAAGAGTAAAAAAAATTAATAACTTAAATGAAAGAGCTAGAGAGGGAAAAATTGAAAAGAAATGCAAACTATGAGAGAAAGACACAGACAGTGAATTAACATCTAAACCCAGGCAAGAAGCTCCCTGAAAAGTGGAGTGCAACAAATAGGAGATAATGATGTCTTGAAACAACAACAACAACAAAAAGCAAAAGCAAAAGATTGAAAAAATAAGAAAATGTAAGGTATTTCACAGCAAAAAATAAGATCAGGGAAAGACAATTTAAAAATCATTGTATTCTGATGATCAGCTGTGAATGACTTAGCTATTCTCAGCAAAACAATGATCCAAGATAATTCCAACGGACTCATTGTGAAAAATGCTATCCACCTCCCAAGAAAGAACTGATGGAACCTGAATGCAGATCAAAGCTTTCTATTTTTCACTTTCTGTATTTTTTAATATTTTGGGGGTGGGGGCAGAGGTCTGTGTCTTCTTTCACAACTAATACGGTATCAAATTGCTTACTTTCTTGGGGGGGTGAATGGAGACAGAAAATTTGGAACTCAATTTTTTAAATGAATGTCAAAAAATTGTCTTTACATGTAACTGAGGGAAAATAAAATATTGTTCTAAAAATCGTACTCCAAGAACTCCATGACCAAAAAAAAGAGGCCCTAAAAAACATATTCCAAGAAATCATAAAAGAGAGCTGCCTGGATCTTTTAGAACTAGAGGGCAAAAAGGAAATAGAAAGAAACCACTTATTTTCTAAAAGAAACTCCAAAATGAAAATTCCCAGGGGCATCATAGTCAAAATCCAGAGTTTCCAGGTCAATAAAAAAGGCTGCAAGCAGTCAGAAAGTTATCAAGCACTGATGAGTCACAGTCAGGATCACTGAAGATTTAGCAGCCATAACTATAAAGGAACACAGAGCTTAGAATATTATATACTGGAAGACAAAGGATATAGACTTACAACCAACGACAGCTTACACAAAAAAATAACAGTATAATCCCACATAGGGAAAAAAATGGATCTTGAGGACTTCAAGCATTCCTGATTAAGAGATCAGAGCAATAAAGAAACTTTGAAGCATAAACACAAGAGTTGAGGGAAACATAAAAAGCTAAAATGAGCAATCAATCTTATAAGATTAAATAAGAATAAAATATTTACATTTTAATATGGGGAGAAGATATATATATATGTCCTTTCAGAAGCCAATTATCAGCAAGAATCATAGAAGAATTGCAATGAGAGAGAGTCTGGGAGTGGTTTTGTGTTGTGTTTGGATTTACTTCAAAGGATGGAAAGGGAGGAAAAGAGGAATACTAGGGCAGTGGGCAGAGGATAGAGGTACACTGGGAAAATTATCTCATATAATTGGAGTGGAGCAAGTAGAAGGCTGTACAAACAAGATGGGAGTAAAGGCTGTGGGTAACACAAACTTCTCTCTCATCAGTGCTGGTAAAAAGGAGAGAAGAATACATCTACCCATGCAATTGGGTATAGAAATACATTTAATTAAAAAGGGAAATAGAAGAAAAAGGAGAGAAGGATGGAGGGTTAGAGGGAGGTTAGATTAAAAGAGAGGTCAGTCCAAAGCAAAATAAATTCTAGGGTGAACAAATATATTTGTAGCAGCTCTTTCGTGTGGTGCCACAGAATTGGAAACTGAGGAGCTGCCCATCAATTGAAGGATGACTAAACAAGGAATAGTATATAATGTAACGAAAGACTATTGTGCTGTAACAAACAATGTAAGGTATGGTTTCAGAGAAACCTGGGAAGACTTATGAATTGATGCAGAGAAAAGTGAGCAGAACTAAGAGATAGGTAGAGAGGTGATGGATTCAGGGTATAGACGGAGACTTCTTTTCTTTGGACATAGCTAATGCATTAGTTTGTTTTTCTTGACTATGTTTGTAATAGAGATTTTGTTTTTCTTTCTCAATGGGGGAGGGGGGTAGGGAGGAGGTAGTAGGGAGAAAAGTTGGATTTTTGTTTACTTAAATATAATAAATCTAAAAAATTCTTTAAGTACTAAAATTTTATGTTGTTCCCAAAAAATAGGCTTCGAAAACAGTTTCTTCGTGGCTTATATGTAAAACTTACATTTATGGCCTTCCACATTTATTATTTCATTTGATATTCATAATAACCCTGCGGGAAATAATTATATTCATTTAACAGATAAGGAAACTTAGGCACATCTAAACAGATTTTTTTTCCCAATTGGTTTTAGTAATTTGAAATTTTAGATAAAGACTAGTTCAGACAATCTTTTTCTTTCCTGAAATTTTCAGAAAGTGTTGAGCTGTATTCTACCACTCTCTTTTCCTCTTCTTGATAGAGCCCACCAATAGTGTAAACTAGGAAAATATCACCCTTGGAGCCAAGTTCTTTTATAAGAATCACAACACTCAGATGGCTAGGAGGGACTCGAGGCTCCAACCCCTACACTGTCCACAGGTGGGGAAACTAAGGTCAAGAAAGGATGTACAATCAAGTCCTCTGCAATCAGGTTTAGTGTCCTTTCCAATACACTACAGAAGGACTGTCATGTGGTCTTATTTTATCCTTGATTGATTTAAAATTTTCTATTGAGAACTTTTGTTTTTATATCACTGTTTTCCAACATACCCTTCCATGCCACCCTTCTCAAAGAGCACTAACTTGTAGCAAAGAAGAAAAGAAGAGGAAAAAAATTCAGCACAACTAACCAATATATCAAAAAAAAGTCTGGTATTATATGCAGTGTTCCACTCCCATAATTTCCACCTCGATAAAGAAATAGAAGTGGAGCTTTCTTAGATCTCTTCTTTGGGTAATTATAATTTGACACATTTCACTTCGGATTGTTTTGATGTTCTATTTACATAATTATAATGATTATATATGTTGTTTTCCTGGCTCCATTTACTTCTTCTATCATTTCATATATCTTCCCATTTTTCTTGGTATTCCTCATATACATAACTTCTTACAGTGTTGATATCCCCTTGCTTTCTTGAACCACATTTTTAACCGTTCCTTAATCCAGAAATGTGCACATCTTTGCTGCTACAAAAAAGTGCTACTATAAATATTTTGAGGTCTTCCTTTTTAGCAGTTGACCTCCTTGGGGTATATGCCTAGCAATGGAAACTCTGTGTCAAAAAGGTATAGTTATTTTAGTAAACTTCTTCAAGTAATTATAAATTGTTTTCCATAAGAGATGGGCCAATTGCATTCCAGTCTTTTCACAACCTAACCAACATTGACTATTCTTGTATTTTGTCATCTTTTCCAATTTTCTGGGTGTGAAGTGAAACTTTAGAGAAGTTCTAATTTGAATTTCTTATTATTAGTGACAGGGATCTTTCATATGGCATTACACGGTTTGCAATTCTCCTTTTGAGACCTGTTTGCTGATATCCTTTGACTGTTTGTTAGGAAATGTGTGTGTATACACATACAGAAATATGTATGCATGTATCTGTATATATTGTGTATATATACTTTGACTATTTGTTAGGAAATGAATATATCTATATATATACACACACAAATATACATATATATACACACATATCTGTACTTATATATTTTTATGTAGAGAGAAATATGTGTGTCTGTCACTTGCCTAAATATCTTGAATATCAGACTTTTTCAGAGATATTTGATACAAAGATTTTTCCCCAGTTGTCCACAACTGCACTAATCTGGTTCATGAAAAACTTATTTCATGTAATTAAAATTAACTATTTCTTTAATCTTTTGCAATCTCTTCTCTCCTTTTTTTGGTCAAGAATTTACTTCCTATCCATAGCCCTGGACCTTTAATAAATAATAAATAACAATGACAATATAGAGATACCTATTTGCATAGTATTTTCACCCTTAAATTAGAGAGCCTACAAGACTAGTCCCTTCACCAATAATCTCTCCTATAAATAAATGGCTTAGGCTTTCTAAATTAAAAAGCAAAAACAAAACTTTAATGTGTTTTATATTTAAGCCATCAAGATATGGGCTTCAACTCAAAATGAGATTAGTTCTGTTCCTTAAGTACCATCTTACATAAGTCATTAAAATATTTATCCATCCAAATTCTATAGTACTAAAGGAGGCACTAGGGTTATCATTGCAGTATTCTCTTTTCGAGCCACCTATTAGAAGATGAATTGATCTTTGGCCATTCTCTGTGGCGCTTCAGAAAGAAAGTACCTGGCATTCCTTTAACAATTAAATAAGACAGAACATTATATTAAAAACACATGTATCATCTGCTCTGTGCACAGTAACTAAACTACTCCGTGAAAATGTTCTCATCCTTGCCAAATTCACTGAGCTCAATAAGGCTATTCAATTCTGTTCTCCATTTTTTCTCTCACTCCTGAAGAATGTATTCCAGCTGTATATCATTTTCTGATCCTTTCCTGCTTTGCTTCTCTTTCACACTTTCTCTTTTCCCAGCACCCCCTCTTTTTTTCATCGATTTATCAATGAAACAATTCTCAGACAACCCTGCAGAGTTCCTTAGGGCAGGATTATTTTAAGATGAGGTCACAACCAACCTTCCACTCACCAGGGTTGGGCTTCCTCCATTTATCTGTCTGTCAGCCAATCCAACAGGGACTCAGTTTCAATTTCCCTTTTCGGCTTTTCCCTCCCAAACCAGAGAGGGCAGAAGAGAGCAAGGGGTACCTGGAAACGCTTCACTTCTCTCAAATTGTAGATGATGCTAAAAGTCAGAGGTGCATTTCCAATGAGCCTCTGCCTTTATCCAGTCAGCCAGAGTTTGCTCATATGGCTCTCTCAAAGCCGGCTTTTCCATAGTCTGCTGAGCTATTCTTTTTACCCAGGTTTTCACTGCAGCGCATTTTTTCACCACTCCAGTCAGGTGTTTCACTGCTTTCAATGGCACAGATTAGAACTTCCAGGAACTCATGTGGATGAAGCAAAAATTCATGAACTGTTCATTAGAGAACACTTCTTACTGAGTCATCCCATAGTTTTCAAATAGTTTTAACATAAGACTTAAAAAAAAAAACAGTTACATGCAAATTAGTTGAGGAATGACAATGCCGTTCCTCTTAACATTCTGCATTTCTGAAAACGGTATTTCTTCATGCTTGAATTGTATAAATTTTCAGTAGAAAATTGTTCTTTTTTCTGTCCTTTTCAGTTGCCAAACTGCATTTGGAGAATGCATCACCTTATATCATTTACAAGGCTTTAAAAAAAAAAAACCATGAAAGTTCATTTTCTGACCCTTATGGCTACCAAACTGCTCATATCCTTTGTAAACACATGGATTTTTAGCAGTTTTTATTAAACAAAAATTATTTTTTCAATCTTTTCCAGCTGCCAAGCCACTCACCTATGAAAGGAGCATTGCCTTATTCTCTTTCCAAGCTCACTTAAAGTATCTTTTCTGCCCCTTTCAACAAACTGTTCACATGTTAAAGATATGACACCTTCTATCTAAAGCAGCTTTAAACTTCAAACCTTTTCAAAGTTTTAAAATTCCAAATTTAATAGCAAAGAAAAATTGCCCTTTGTTCTACATCCCCTGCGTATATGGAAATCTGTATATATTGTTGCTTCGGTACAACTTTCTACTTCAATTTATACCAGAACTAATTGATTTTACACATAAGAATTGATTTGTTAACATAGTAGAAGAGACATTCGTTTAGGTATCACAATGGCAAAGACAAAACAGGGAACAATGATGCCAACTAGTATCACCTTTTTATACTGTTTTCTTTGCGCAATGAAGTTTTAATTGGAAAAAAAATCTTTCATAGAGAACATGATAAACCCCACCTATACACAAAAAGCTCTGATGTCCAGAAGAAAATAAACTAAACTTAAAAGTGACTGGAGAAATTTTAAACATAACTCAATTCCTTCTTCTTTTCTAGTATCAAATGGGTTAACTGGAAATCTTAATCCATTTTTACTCTAATTGTGGAGAGGAGGAAGAAAAAGCATTTTAGTAGCTATATGAAAATTACCAGCCTGTATACGCCTGAGGCAAAAAAGAAAAAAGGTGAATTCTCTTGTGAGTTTGGTCAGTGAAGGAAAAAAGATGAAACACATATTAAGCATCACTGCATGTCATTTTTCAATTTGCTTGTGTTAAATAATGATTTCTTAGGCAGTGAGAGAGTCAAGTGAAAGAGAGGAGCTTCTCCCAGGTCTAGTTTAGTATATGTTCATCTTCTGCGCTGCGCGATCCTTGTATGACTATTATTCAGTTAAATCATGAACCACGAGCAATTTGGTATATCATCTCCCCTTTCTTGGGCTACATGTTTGATAAGAACAAATGGAGCTGCCACGGGTATCTTGGGTAAAGTTTTATTTTTCCTTCTACCTGATCCTTTTATTGGTCAATTTATTTGGGAAAACTTGTTGGCTATGAATTTAAGCAATTCTTGTATAAAGAATGTTATATTATTTCTACCATTAAAAAATAAGGAATTAGATCTTGCTTGTTTCACTAGATTTTTAAATTTGTTATAAATTTTTAAGTTAATTTTTTTCAAAGGGAAGTGTTTGTTACAAAAGAACTATGTATATAGCCCGTTGTAAAAAATTAGTGAAAACCACTGGAGAATTTTGCAGATGTTAAGAATATTGAAAATGCTCTTACAAATGAGATTTTCTTATTTGTACTTCCTCAAATTACTTGAATTTTCTTTGTGCTAATGATGTCAGGAAAATGTTTTTGCATTACAGTAGCTTAAGCATCAATACACTCATTTGTCAGAAGTTCAATCCTAGTTCAATTACCAAATAGATATTATATTTAGAGTATTATTTATTCATCTGTTTGTCCTTTATATTTACATACACTGTTGTTGTTGTTGAGTCATTTCAGTTGTCTCTGATTCATCAAGATCCCATTTGGGGTTTTCTTGGCAAAGATATTGGAGTGGTTTGTCATTTCCTTCTCCAGCTCATTTTACAGATGAGGAAACTGAGGTAAACAGGGTTAAATGACTTTCTCAGCGTCATATAACTAGTAAGTGTCTGAGGCTGGATTTGAACTCAGGTCTTTCTGACTATAGGTCCAATATTCTATCCACTGTGTCATCTAGCTGTCGTAGACATATTCATATAGATTAACTTATTGGTAAATACTCACTGGCCATATATACATATATACACATGTGTGTATACATACACACATATACACACTTATATACATATATACACATACACATATATACATAGATATGTACTATGTGTATATACACACATACATACATCTGTAGAAAGAGATTCATACTCTAGAAGACTAAGCAACACACCATAGACCAAACTTTACTTCTAACCCTTCCTAACTTCAGGAAATCTGCAAAGAGACAAAGAGAGTAAGTGAGGAATTAGCAAATTATCCTTTAAATTTCATCATTGCAGATAGCTTAATGAGATAATATAAAAGTTCACAATGGAGCTTATGTATAAATATACATTTATAAATATCAAGTCTTTAAGAATAATAATTTTCAATTTCTAAGACTTAGTATGACTTTTTTCTTTTATATTACACATTTAAATATAAGATAGCAACCAAATGTTATGTAATATCTACTCAAAAATGTTTTATCCGTTATATTTCTATGTTCTAATTGTTCTCTATTTTAAGCACATATCTCCTTTTATCTGGGATAAAAAGTGAACATTCTAGAACTGATGTCTGAAGGAGAAATTTCTTTTGCAGAAGCAGCATAATTTGTTTCATATGTTAATGGTTGGATTCCATTTGTTCCCATAAAATATTCCTATTTTACAAATTTCACACATTAAAAAATTTAATTACATGAAAAGAGTAGGACCATAGATGCTGAGTTGGAGCTGATAACCTTTCAGGCTATCTAGTCCAACCTTCACAATTTATAGGTGAGGAAACTGAGGCCAGAGGAGGGTAAATGACTTGCCTAAGGTCAAACATGTAATATGTCAGAAGCAGAATTTGAACCCAGTTCCTCTGACTCCAAAGTTAGAGTTCTTATCACTATATTTAGGCTTATTTTTAAACTCATTAGTATGTCTCAACTTTCAAAGGATATTCCCTCATTATAAACAAGATTTTAAGTTTCCAGTAAGTATGTGGCATGTTAACTTTTTTTAACTACTAATTTACAAAAATTCCACTATTGTCTTAATTTTAATATGTGCTACTTATTCTTCTTTTAATATTTAATCTGTTCTACTTATATATTCAATTTAATCTATTCTATTTAATATATTCAAATGTTAACAGTTCTGGTGCAAGTCCATATATATGTATATAATTTAATCAGTTAACATTAACAAATATATGTTTATTACCTCCTAAAACTGCTAAATTTTTTAGTTTAAGCACTCATTCATTGGTTCATGACCCAATATAAAAGTTTAATAAGTTTGTTGTGAATAATAATTTCATAAATTCTCAAAAAGGCATCATGATCATTCAAGCTTGTTCACCTTTTTAAAACCAAATTCTATCATTATCTGATTTTAAAGATACCACAATATCTTTTATCTTTTTGGCTGTGTCCATAGAACACAAAGGGAAATGGAGATTTTGGCAATTGGGTATTTGGCTTTATAAATGGCCAAATCAGTTAACTGAAGCCCCATTGTGAACTTTCAAAGAATTATCTTATTAAAACTATCTACAGAGATAAAATTTAATGGATATTTTTTAATTCTTCACATATTCCCTTCATCTCTTTGCTGAATCTCTGAAATCAGGAAGGTATAGAAGTAAGGTTTGGTCTGCGTCTAGCTTAGTCTTCTACAGTATGAATGTCTTTCTGCAGATGTGTGTGTGTGTGTATAAAACATACATGTACATGCACACATATATACTAGCCAGTGTATATTTACCAAGAAATGAATCTATATGAATGTAGTCACACTGGCCTCCTTAGTGTTCCATGAACAAGATACTCCATCTCTGACTCCAGGCATTTTCTCTGGTTGTCCCCCACATCTGGAATTTTCTCCCTCTACTCCTGCTGGTTTACAGGGCTTCCCTTAATACCACCTAAAATCCCATTTTCTGTAGGAAGGCTTTCCCAGTACACAAGTGTTTGCTTGTTGCTCCTAGATGGCAGAGACTGTCTTCTGTCTCTTTTTGTATTCCTGGTGCTTAGCATGGTGCTTGGAACATAACAGGTGCTTGATAAATGTTAATTGACTGACTGACTTAATGACTTTGAGCTCTTTTGAAGACAGACATGATATACATTAAAATCTATGCTCATAATAGTAATAATAAAAAAATTTAAGCTCGAACTAGTATAGACCTATATAGTAAAGTAACTTTTTAAAAATTAGTATAAGGGAAAAGGGGATGGGAGGGGAGGGGGGTGACAGAAGGAAAGGTTGACTGGGGAACAGGACAACCAGAATATACACCATCTTGGAGTGAGGGGGGGTAGAAATGGGGAGTAAATTTGTAATTCAAACTCCTGTGAAAATCAACGCTGAAAACTAAATATAATAAATAAAAATAAAAATTTTTAAAAAATTTAAAAAAATTAGTATATGTTAGTATTTAATTAGTATATGAAATTGTATAAAATTGTATATAATTAATATAAAATAAATATTAGTAAATAGTAAACACCTTTATCTTAAAGGAATTTGACTAAATTCTCATTCTTAATCTGGTGCAAATATATTCTTACCTTACAACAGAATATATACGCGTATGTGTGTGATGTGTGTGTATGTGTGTAAGCAAAAGCTTATTGGCTTGGAGTAGCTAGGTAAATCTATCAAAATTAGTAAAATGTGTGAGTCTCAAAATAATAAACAAATTCATTTCTTGCACTTCTAAAGAAATGTAGAAATTCAAACTGCGCACAAAGCATTGATAAACATGGTTCTTTGGTGACTTGTTTGAATAAATAGTAAAATCACTACTTATAAAATCATCTGAAGTCCTTGAAAATGTGTTCATCTCTTAAGTGGCTTAAATTATACCTTTCATGCCCCAGTCCACCTCCAGAGGAATTTAGCAAACCCTTTCTTCATAGTAACATTAGCTTTTTTTGTAGTGCTTTATGCTTATAGTAAGCAGCCCTCAATTATGTACTAGTGATATTGTCCCCATTTTACAGATGAGGAAACTGAGTCTCAAAGAGATTAAATGATTGTGCATTTGTTAAAGAGCTAAGAAGAATCAGAACCAAGTCCAAAAACCAAGTCTCCCCTAATTCCAGGTCCAGAATTCTTTCTATTATACCACACTTCCATAAGTACTATTTATTAAGGTAAACCTTTAATCTTATCATAGACTGAGTTATCAAAAATTCCAAATGAATGAAACTCGTGTTATAAGTATCAGGTGCTATAAAAATACAGCTGGATACAAGACTCATTTTTTTCAATGAACAAACTAAGCCTTAGATTTATAGCTTCTAAAGATTATAGATTTAGAGTAAGAACAGGCATCTAGTCCAATGCTTTCATTTCAGACAAGTTCATTTCAGGCAAGTTAAATGAATTGTCCAAGGTCACACAGGTAATAGCCAGAGATGGCATTTAAACAAAAACATTTTGGCTATAGAGTCAGTGTTATTTCGACTGTACCATACTCTAGTGATTGAGGGGCCAAGTGAATGGTGTAAGTAATTTTATTACATATCTCGCAGTACCTAATTTGTTGACTTTATGGAAACATAACATTTCAGTAGGTTCTCAAGGACCCTACAATTGCAATCTAGTCAAAGTACCCCTGGAAGTAGAATCACTGGACAGAGTTTTAAAATTGACTTCAAAATTTACTACCTGTGGACAAATCAATTAACCACTCTGGGCCCCAGTTATGACTTAAAGGAAATAACCTCTAAGATGTCTTCTAGATCTTAATCTTGTGACCTCAAAGGAATCTCTTTACCCCATGCTTTCGTAAGGGTGTGGCCTTTTTAGATTTTGACACTTGAACGTTGAAAGGGCAAAAATAAAAAACAAATGGGAGACTTGTTTATAAAAATACTGAAAAAGCAGCCGCAGAGATAAGTCACTTGCCCAGGGCAAAGTGTACTTCAGTGTTCTGTGAAATTGTTTATTTGAATATAACTGGAGAAGTTCAGAATTCATAACTTGGGAATTATGAAACCTAGAGCTGTTTTGCGATTATTTGACAAATGGTAGATATTATGCTTACACAGCCAATTTTGTAAGGGACTGCAATATTCCAAACTCCAGGGAAGAATGGCATAGGGGCTTTTAAGAACTAGTTGGCATCCTGGAATCTGTAGTTCAGAGACAAGCTTTCTTTCCCCTTTCAGCCCTGACAACAATTGAAGACTATTGCAATTTTTTAGCCTGATGACAAAAAAGTAATGTCTGGGAGTTCTTAAAGAGATATACACAACCTTTAAGATGTGTATATTGAGGAAGGAATGGAGACTTCGAGAACCAAAGAGCAGCAGAGAGATACCATCCCCAAAAAGCCTGATCCAGAAAGAACTGAGATTACAAAGGAAACATGAAATTAAAGGGAGAAATGAAAAGGAAAGACTAGAAGCAGAAAGTGAGAGGAAGGCTGAGTTTCTGTAGAACAGGGAGAGATGGAAGTGCATCTTTTGGCATCTAAAGGCATCTCTGAGCAGACTTGGGCTGAAGCTACTGGTTGTATGCACTTCTTTGAGGACTGAGGAATGTTCCCCAAAAAAGTCTGATCGTTCCCTAACTTTTCCTTCCTGTTAAGTAACTGATACTGTAATATTAGTTATCAGATATCTGTAATGCCAGATACTGTAATATCAGATACTGCAATACTCTGCTTACATCTCTTACCTAAATATTTCCTGATTTTTGTCCCAAATATAAAGAGGCCAGAGGGTAACTAGAGATAAAAATTTGAATTTGGGCAGAAAGCCAAACCGCTCTCAGAATGGGAGAAATTTCCTAACTGGGGGCTGTGAGCTATTGTGATTCTAACAACTTTTGTACTGATATGAAAGAGGAAAAGGACCACATGTACATGAGAACTTTATATATATAATACCCTTTGGCTAAAAAGCAACTTGTAGCAGCTGATTAAAATGCCAGAAAGTGGAGTAGGAAGGGAGGGACACTACTATACGACCAATTACAGTAAAAATATGTTGTTACTGATATTATAAGAAGCGGAGCAGAAAGGATTGAGTTCCAGATTACCGTTCACAGTGATACGCATACCCACCACGTTACGAGTTAGATAAAATGAAGATTTAATGATAAATTTAGGGAGATAAGTACTGTGGATACCAATTTCTGAACCAGTAAGTGTTGGTTAAAGAAAGTACCTCAGAGCTGGTTTAAAGAGAGACCATAGCTCTCTACATTGTCTAGAAAAGCTGGTTGGGAAGGGGAAGCTACACCTCTCTTTCTACTGTCACCTCCTACGTAAAAAGTAGAGAAGAGTGAAAAAGATATACTTCTATTCATTGCCACCTGAAGCCTGGGAGGGAGGGTTTCTGCCCTTTCTAAAACAGACTATAACCAGCTGAGCCTGAAGTTGGAAATTGCAAAGACTATATATAGTTGTCATCAAGGAGCAAGTCCAGTTAAATAGAAGAGCCCAGCTTAGTAGAAGAGTCTAAGATACTAAAATATAGCTGTGGAACAGTCCAGCTTAGCAGAAGAGAGATCTATCAAATATGTTCACCATATTTATCCTTGCATTAATCTTTATAAAAATAGTCCTCAAGCAAAGAAAAAGAATATCATTGATAAATAATTAAGCGGCTGAGCAAAGTCTCAGAAAATTACAAAAAGGCATTTTTATATTAATTCTGAATATAAACCTCTTCATGTGCACTCAGAAATTACCAATTCAATGAGAGGAAAAAAATATATTTTACACTATGACAACAAAATGAATGAGTTTCCAAATAAAGGGACTCTATAGTCCATCCTGCAAGAGTGGAGAGGTCAATTAGGAGTACCAAAGTACCAAAGGAGTACTTTCCATAGCTATTTGATGTCAAGATACTACCCTGTAAGACTTAGAGAGGTGAGGCAGAGGGCAACAGGCATTAAGAGACAGATTGGGACTGCAGAAGGACCCAGTGAAGACCATTAAGTATAATCAGAGAATCTGCACTACCTCTGCCTCTTTATGCATGGAATACTTCCTTTAGGATTCCCATGAGCTGAATAGAGTCCAGACAATTTATTCATGTATTAAGGTTTATGTCAACCAAATGAAATATGGTAAATTATTCCTGAGCTCCAGTACCACACTGCTAACCACCTTTAAGAAAAAAAATATTTTCAACCAGGTATGCCATAGGCATCTTAAACTTGACATTTTTTTAAACAGAACTCATTATCTTTTCCTATAAGCCCTCCCTTTCCCCTAACTTTCTTACATCTATTGAGGTCACAACAGTCTTTCCAGTCAACAGGTTCTCAACATGAATCATCCCTTACTTTTCACTTTCCCTTGCTTTCATAACTAATTGGTTTCCAAGTCCTATCAATTCTACCTCCACAACACTCATTTTTTTCTTAACTCATATATCTCCAAAGTGCTCTCTACTGAACTTTTCCTGATAATTGGCACTGTCCAAAATTGGAATGGGTGGTAGATCTTTCTTTCTTGAAGGTCTTCCAGTGGAGGTTGAAATTGTATTGATTCTTTGAAGAATTAGCAGAAGTGCTAGAGGAGGCCTCATTCATTTGATGGCCTCATTTGCTAGGTTCTCCTGCCCCAACCCCAGGCAATTGCTGTATATGTCCTTTAAACTTTCTCTGTTTTCCTGTTGTTTTTCTTCAACAGAATGCAAGCTTCTTGAGAATAGGAACTGTTTCCTTTTGTTGTGCTTGTATCTAAATGTTTTAACTAAATGGAGTTAAATTTGAGGAATCTATCATACCTTTTGCTCTATACCAGGCCTGCACGACATACAGACAGACGGCCAAAGGATTTCCAGAGGCCAGTGAAAAATGTATAGTTGTCTCTCTCCTGTTTGCCACGTGACCTGTGGCAGCCAACCATGTCAGTTTGTCTCTAGTCTAATCTATCTTTGTCCCGAAGAAGTTTAGTCTATCTTAATTTTGGTACCCACCTACTGCCAAGTTGTGCAGGTCTGTCCTATACCAATTCTGCCCCCCCCCCCAATAAAAAAACTTTTTGAAGGATTTCATCTTTTATGATAAACAAATATTTAACAATACCTCTTGTGAAAAAAAATCTGTGTTTTCAAGGCCTTTTAAAGTATATGTTTTGTTCCCATAGATTGTGAATCTCATTGTGAATCTATCAGAAGAGATTTCATATAAAACAGTTTTGCTAGTGGAGAAAAGAACAGCAAAAGCTATTGAAATGATGTATCAGAATCCCAAGAATCAAAGGACAGACTAAGCAATCAGTGGCTGGTGAAATGTTAAGTGGACAAGAAACAATTTATGAGATTAACTTGTGGCTTCAGGTGTGGCTATGAAAATGCATTAGCGGTGTTGATCCTGGTTAATAGGGCTGTGCAATTCAATTGTTGTTGATTGTTGTTTCGCTTTCATTTCTGATTCAATCAAGACATGCTTTGGTGAAATTCTGAGTCCTGTCTGCATGCAATTAAAAGGCCACATATACCATTCTGTGAAGCTATATTGCTTAATGGGCACTGCTCAATTAATTAATCACTGTCACGATATTACAGAGTACAATCAATCACTAAAAGACAAGTATCAAATTTACCATTCAGAGTGAATTTTATTCTAGGTATGTTATTTTATATTCACAGTAATTTGAAATGTCCCTGTCATCCCTCTCATGAAACTGTTGAATTTTTAGAATCAGAAGATTCCAAAGGATCCAAAATTCATCTAGTCCATCCTTTTACTTTCAGAAAGGGCTGCACATAAGCCATTTTAGACTGATTTCATCTACTCAAGCAATCCATTTGCGGAAGTGTTGAGGGTTCATTCAAATAAGTTTTCTGGGCACATATGTTATTTTTACTTACATGTGTGTGCATGTTATTATTTTCAAGCTCCCATAAACAAAGCTTAGATTGACCTTTGCCTCTTCAGTCCTTAGTACAGTCATAATCTTTATAATTGTTTGTCAAATTGTTTGTCTCTAATACCTAGAATGCACTATCTTCTCAGGTAAGCCTCTTGAAATCTCTAACTTCTTTCAGAGCTCAGCTACCTGTGGGTTTTCCTAGTCCCCTCAGCTGCTAGTATGGCATCACCACCACCACAAATTTCTATGTATTCACTCTGAGTAGGTGTAGTTAGGTATCTCAACACATAGAGGACTGGGCCTGGAGACAGAAAGACCTGAGTTCAAATCTGGTCTCAGATACTCACTAGCTATATGACCCTATTTAACCTCTATTTGCCTTAATCCACTGGAGAAGGAAATGGCAGACCACTCCAGTGTCTTTGCCAAGGAAATCCCATACAGAGTCACAAAGAGTCAGACACAACTGAACAACAACAGATTGTAAGTGGCATATACTTACGTGTGCTCATGATGTCTCCCTTAAAAAAATGGGAACTCCTTAGGGATCTTTTTGTATTTGTCTTTTTATCCAACACTTGTTACAGTTAGACTACATTCAAACCATTTCTCACCCTCCTACTCAACTAGCCAAAATGTCAGTTATGTACATGGCTGTCATTTCTTTTCAGAAAGACCTGAGTACAAATCCGGTCTCAGATACTCACTACCTGTGTGACCCTGGGCAAATCACATGTGTTCGTGTTTCTTAAGTATCTCCAATAAATTAACTATATATTAAGCACCTTCTATGTGCCAGATACTGTGCTAGTTACTGGGAATACATATTAAATAGGAAACAATCCATACTTACAAGGAGCTCACATTCTAAACTGTGGAGATTACAAGTATATATAGAAACACATACAGTTTAAAGAGAATAAATAAAAGCATTTGTAGAGTAGTTAAATGCGAGGTAAACTGGAAGAGACAATATTAGCACTTGGGGCAATCAGGTAAGTCTATAGGCAAAAAATGGTGCTTGAATTATATCTTAAAAAAAGAGGCCCCTATTAGGGAGAAGAAAGGAGGGAACACATCTCAGGCATAGGGGATGGAAAGTGCAGTGATTTATACTGGAGATGGAGTACCATATGTGAGGAACAGAGGGAAAGATAGTTTGGATTGAAGCATGCAAGAAGGAGAGAAACCATGATTCAATCTGAGATGGGTTGGGGCCAGGTTAAATAGAGCTTTAAAAACTTAATAGAAAAATTTATATTTTATCCCAGAAGTGATACGGACACACTGGAGTTTACTGAGTAGGAGAGTGACATGGTCAGTTCTTAAGTAGCTTAAGGAAATCACTTTGGCATCTATGTGGAGGATTGATTAGAATGGAGAGGGATTTGAATTGGAGAGGCCAATTGTTGAAATAATTTAGGCCAGTAGCGATAAGGGCCTGAATTAAAGCACTGGCTCTGTGAGCAGAAAGAAGCTGTCAGTTGAGCAAGAGTTTATGATGGTAGAAAGAAAAAGATCAGGCAACTAATTGGATATGTGGGGTGAAGGAGAGTGAACAGTAGTACTGAGGCTGCAAACCTGGAAAGACCGGAAGGATGGTGGTGCATTTGACAGAAATAGCAAAGTATGGAAGGCAGATGGTTTAGGGTAGGCACATGTGTTATATTTATTTAGTTTTTTTTTTGAATGCTGTATATCTCCATCCCAAATATTCATATGGACTATTTGTGCCCAATCTGTGGGCCTTCTGAGCTCATTGGTCTGATCAGCCACAGTTGGACACAATCTCAAATCTATCCTGATGTCATTTTGGTCCTATTCAATTAAGAAGGACAACAATGAACAAATGAATGTTATTTTCCAAGTAGAACGCAAACTCCTGTGGACAGAGAAAGTTTAGATTGATCTTTGCCTACCTAGTGCATAGCACAGTGTCTCTACATATATCTGTCAAATTTTATGTCTTCTCTGCTTGGAATCCACTACTTTCTCAGCAAAGCTTCCCAAAATCGTTAACTTCTTTCAAAGCTCAGCTACTTGTGGCCTTTCCTGGTCCCTTCAGCTGCTAATAACACCATACACACACACCCCCACACACAGACCACCACCACCACCACCACCCCAAATTACCATGTATTTACCTTGAATATATTTGTTACATACTTACATGTGTACACCTTGCATACAAGAAACAATAAGAAATGCTATTTCTATTGGATATTATCCAAAAATTAAGATACCAGAGTCAATATTCCTAATATTCTATGTACCAAAATGGCCATACTGGCCTTAACCAGCTTTCATCTACCAAACTCCTTGAGGGCCCAATTTCTGAAGGCCTTCTCCAGGGCTTCAGAGTCTGACCTAGTTTATTTTCCAAGTATAACATTCATACTAAAAAATAGTGAGTAAATGTTTTACTTTAAAATGTTTATAAAGAGGCTATTGTGGTAAAAAAAAAAAAAAAAACTTGATGGTTACTACCTGATTCATATCATAAGGCGAGGTAGGGGGAAGATGAGAAATCTAAGACATGACACTTACTTTAGAAAGTTTGAAATGGGGTGAATGAAAGGACACAGTATTGTAGGCATTTCTCCCTCTAATAGAAATATGTTCCCTATGAGTGTGTACTATAAACATCCAAGGAAACTGGCTTCTTTGATGGCAAAGTAAAGAGCTTGAGTCTTAGACTGCCTTTTCTTTGTGTAAGTCACTTAGAATCTCCAAGGCTGTTATTTATCTTTCTGATTAAAAGTAGCCTTTCAATCTCTAACTTTTTTCTATATTATCAAAAAATTATCTATGCAGGGACAATGTATCATAGATTTTACTTACCACATTCACTCCATCAAGATAAAAACAAAGAAACAAGCTATCACAATTAACATATTTCTTTCTGTGTTGTGCTTAAAAAACCATGAAAATTTGGGATTTGTGTGTGCTTTTGTAAAGTAGCTTAGAATCACAGCACTATTAGCTCTGCTCAATTAAGTCCTTGCTTTTCAACAATGGTCCCATTATTTTTTAAACTATTGTACATCCCTGCATTTCTCATGTTGTCACTTGGTGGTGATGGAAGGAGTGGGGGCGGGGGACTTTCCAGAGCTGATCCTTCCAGGGTCAGTACTTCTTAATTACATTTCAGTTGTCTAGTCAGTCCTAATGTTTCAGACTTTCTTTCTGAATTGAACTTATTATCTGAATTCAGTATCCATCTGTTATTTCTTATTTTATTATTCTTAATGAGGAAGAACAATTATTTACCTCCACCTCGCTCCCTTTTTTTTCCTTATAACCTCCTTTTGTGTGCTTATTAACCACAATCTTGCCCCTTTTAGCATGCTTTTATGTATCCATGTTTAATTCCTTGTATCTTTCATTATAGGTTACTCCTTCGTTTGAGTTGTTTATTCTTTCTAGTTGCAAAGAAATGAATCCCATTCCATTCCCTATCTAAATCAATCTATGGAAAACTGAAATAATTCCCTCTTAGCAGTAATATCTTAGGAGTAAATAGTCATGATAGCCATATTTCTACTTATTCATCCAATGTGTGCCTCATTTAAAAATGTGATTGATTTTGATGTAAATTTTTGGTGGCATTGAAAAGCTTTAAAAGTACAACTGTGTCACTTTTTTTGCATCAAATTTTAAGGCAAAAATACTTGAGACACTCATTTTTACCACCTCCGAGAGGTGGAATTTTCAACATAAACAAAGTTTTCTGTGTTACATTACAGTATATAACCTGAAAAGTAACTGAAAATTCATAATATTACATACGTATATAATAAAGAAAATGATTTTTTAAAAAAAACTCTGCTTATTTGCCTAAAATTGTCAATCTAGTGCCTTGTTTTTAACCCTTCCCCCAAACATAATTTGAAATTTCTGTTTCAAAAATAGTAGCTACACAGAAAAGTCACTTGCAAATGGAACGTTTCAATAACATCATTTATATCAGAGAACGACGACCTTCAAATAGTCTAAAAGAAAGTGGTACTAGTTCAATAATTCTTCCCTCTACCAAAGGAGAGGAAGAAAAAGAAAGAGAAGCAATATTTCTAAACAGTCACTATCATTTGTGAACAAGGAAATGACCTTAAGATCTATGAATGTTTCTCTTTGAAGATTTATTTACAAGTTCTTATGTGTTGTTTTATTTTAAAGGACACTAACATTTTTATTACATCCATCTAATGATGACAATCTTCCAGGTTTTGCTAAGCTGCTTGTATGATGTTGATATTTAATTTTAAATTTAACTATAAACTTGCTGATTCCTAGGGTTCTAAAGGCTTTATCATGTTGTGTGAATTTAAAATACAAATAATTTTCATTGTATTAGATAGAGATTACTGGACAAATCATTCCAGAAAAAGATAAAAATTCAGCAGTGGCATATAATGGAAAGCACCATCTTACAGCACACATGATCCTGTGCATGTGTGCATACCCACTTTTATTCAGTGTGTTACTAATGTTTTGAAGTGACTCCATTGCCAAAAACCACACACTATGTGGTGTGCAAAAACAGCATGTATTAAAAATTCTAAGAAGCTTGACACTGGGTTAAAAAGAAAAAAGCTTATCTTTAAAATAAACCAATATCCATTTAGTAGAAAATCTACCAAGTATCAGCAAATTCAGTAGCAGTTTTCATTTTATTCATATAACTTATTTATTTCACTAATTTCTTTTCTTTCAGAGTGTGTGCATGGAATGAATTCTCCTAGAGACTTTCACGGTATGAAAGACTGCAATTATTTACATTTCAGATCCATTTGAGCATTTCTGTGTACATGAATGCATCATACAGACACATGTGTAATATGTTTAGATATAAAAAAGCAAGTCAATTAATTAAACAATTAAAGCAAGTTTTTTGCTGATTCAAATATTTTTAAACAGCTCTCCACATAAGTGGCATGCCATATAAAACATTCAAATGAAACCTTAAATAATACCTTTATTTTTGTAGCATTTACAACATCTGCATTCTACTATTATTAAGTGACTCTTTGTAGGAATGCTGTCTAATGTAAAGCTTGGCTTCTGTTAGAACACATTTTATTACTTATTTTAACAATGGTTTTTAAAAATATACTTATTGCAAGCTAAGCAATACAAAATTTTAATGAGGATAGAATGTTTACTCAGCCTTCTTAAATTAAAAGGATTCATTTCTTAATTTCAAAATTTGTTACTTATTATGTTCACAATTGACTTAATGAGGGATACTCTTAATAAAATTAATACATACTGACCACAATATACCTGAATACTTGAATTAAGAAAGGAGACATTGGGGTAAGGTGCGAAACTCCATAATGATATGATTTTTTTAAAGTTAATTATCTTTGAAACACTCCAGAAAGAAGCATATATTTTAATATTCAAAACCAAACCAATTTATATATTTAGGTATATATCTGTAGACTTTGTGTTGTCATACCTTTATATTATTACACTCAAATCTTCTTGCTTGTGCATTGACTATCCACCACTGTAATATGTTTCAACTGAGCTATGATAAAATGCATTTAAGTAATCCTGGGGCTGGAATTAAATATTTTGAAGCACTTTATACTTAAATTGACAGAAACATGGAAAGGTTAAAAAAAGAAAACCTAGCAATTATAAACTGAGGTTAATAGAGAAATTTTATTTCACCTACATGCATGATTTCTTCTTGGAAAATTTTCTAAAAAGCAGAGTTAAAATATCTTTGACATATCCTTCCTAGTCTTAGTTGGATGCTTCCCCTAAATTATAGAAGACATTAATAAACTTTTATAGCTTTCAATGGAAATTATTGTTCCTCCCATCTAGACACATACTGCTTATTACAGAGTAGGGCAATATCCATTTTTAGCATATTACAAGCATTTTTAATTTTTTTTCTTCCCATAGCACACTTTAAAAAACTTGTGATATAAAATAAGTTTACAGGGTTATCTTTTATTCTTGATTTTTAAGGTATTTGAGGTAAATTAAAAATTTCCAGGGGAAGATCCATGGGGTCTTTTCATTTTGATTTTTTTTTTGTGAGAGGTTTTTTTGAAGGGGGGAAGATAATCCTGTATTATTTCCCTCCTTTTTCTTTCTTAAAGAGAGAGGTGAAAGAATTACATACTGCTGAGGTGGTCTCCCTACACCCTTCACCCAAATGGAAAGGATATCATCGTCTGTGATATTGCATTACTGAAATTTGTGCATAGTATAGTAAACCTAGCAACCCTTATGTTTCCAGTAACTTCTAAATCAATCCATGATAACTTGCTTTCCATTCACTTTCAGCTCCCACAAAAGAAGAGAAATTATTAGCAGTTTTCCAGATTCTCTCGCTACATTATATAAAAGGAGCAGGTCCTGGAAAACAGAAATACAAAACTGTCCGACAGACAACAAATGAGCAAAAACTTTCATTGTTATTACTTGTTATTCTATTAGTCCTGTCTTTAAAAAAAAAAAAACTTCCAAGGTCACTTCGCTATTACCAGTTGAAACTCATAAACCCAATCACTAAAATACATGTGCAGTATGTGCAGTCATGTAATTATCAAACTTTCCTTTAAAAATGGTAAGTGTATGACTTCTGAAGTCTGGCGAACAAACTATTGCTTCAAGAGTACCTTCCTTTTGATTACATGTTTTTTAGCACACCATCGTATGGCTCCAAAGATCCGTTAGCACACGTTTCCCCTGACAAAGTATGTACAGTTGTGCATTTAAGAACATTCGAACATCCAGGAGTCAGAATTCACGTCTACCACTCCAAGACGAATAACTTTTATTTCTAAACAATTTTTGGATTTATTTATATCTTCAAAGGTAAATTTGCACAACAGTCTAGCATAGTTGAATGCTGGGCGGCACTTAAAATAGCGGCGATACACATTTTACCTGTCTGAGAACAAATCCCCTAAAGGGGTTTTGTTGTGTTGTGAGGGATGCAGAGGGATTGCACATAGAAATCAGTGTGATCGCCTTTCGCAGAACCGAGACCTAAGAGTATTTAGTACTTCTGAAGGAGTAGAAAAAAAGGAGTTTTTGGTCTGTGTATGCGTGTGTGTTTAACTCATTGTCCCTGGAAGCAAGAAAGGAATCTCTTGTGGGTGAAAGGCAGCACTTGATTTCTTTAAGGTTAGCCAGAAATTGATCTTTCTCAAAAAAACACTATTAGAAACACAAGTGTTGACCTTTCCTTCCGGTTCAATTTATTTTATAAAGCGTATCAGTACCAGGAGTTCTCCAAGATTATTCCTATGTCAGTAATTAAGAAGTTTCTCTACTTATAGAGAAATAGGGAAGGGCTAAAGTGCGAGAAGAGGAGGAAGAAAGGACTCAGGCCAACTTGAGGATGGAGCTAACAGAACTAGTAGCAGTGGCTCTCCCTACACCCCCACCCCTTCCTACCAAGACATTTCGAAAGATGGTTTGAGCTGAAGCTACTGTGCTGGAATCAATGGCACAATCCAAGGAAGTGTTGGAGAGCGAGAAGGAATACAAGGACAAGGACCTTCACTAACAGATACCAATGAACATCCCTAATTTAACTTCGAAACATCTAGTGTGAGGAGGAGGCAGTTGCCTGTGCTGGTCGGCTCGAACTCAGCTCCTACCAAGCCATATTTCCAACCAAGTTGGGAGCGAAGGAAGGGAAATGAAGTATGATACGTATAGGTATCTGCTCTAAAATGTTGTTAATGGTCCTCGGTTAAGCTGTACGTATTTATTCCCCCTATGCCTGCTGCCTCGCCTTGGCTTGGAGGGAGTGGGGAAACCGGGAACAATCTGGGGCAGTTGGGACATAGAAAGTTTTCCCCGGTAAGAATTGGGGTCCGGAGAGGATGTGTAGTTGAAGTGGATGGCTTGGACTGGCAATCGTGCCGTAACTACAATACTTAACGCTTCGCGGTCCAGTCTCTGAAGCTTAGAAGGTTCCACATGTGCAGGGCTAGCGGTGCCCTCTAGTGTCCATGCTTCGTTACGCCGGTGGTGATTGTCTGCTGAAGCCGGGAGCGGACACTCCCAGGCGGGATCCTGTACCCACCCCCACTCCCACCCTCGCGGTAGCCCCTGGGTTTTACTGCGCCTCTCCCGGGACTTGTATTCTGGCTACGCTAGCCTGCGGTCAATAACTTGGGGGTAGGAGAAGAAAAGATATAATCACCCAAGAAACCAAGGAGAAAACGCTTTCTCTACCCCACCCTACCCCCTGTCCCATCTGCAACCAAACCCAGTTCTCCCTCTCTTTATCTGACTTCTTTCTCCGCCACATTAATGCAGCCGCGAGGGAGAAGGAAAGACTTCCAGTGCCAGGCGGAGCCTCTGGCCGAAAAGTCCTCTCCTTCCCCCGCCCCCACCCTCCTTGGTTCCTCAGGTTCCAGCTTCCCAGTTAGGGGTTTCTCTGTCCCCCTACCCCGGGCTACGCAGAAGCGGAGGTGCGAGTAGGGTGCCAGACGGGTGGAGGAGGAGATGAGTGAGGAGTCTGCCCGGAAGTTCCCAGGAGGGAAATCGACCAGCGGCTTGGAGAGAGCTTGGGGCGATTGGGGATTTAGACGAGGGAAGTTCCTAGATCGAGTTCGTAGAGTTGGTTTTTGTTAGGTGGTCAACTAGAGAAAGAAGCGGCAAGGAAAGGAGGAGAGGAGAATCCGAGGCTTAAGCTAGAGAGAAGGGAGCTGAGATGGCTCTGGCCAGGGGCAGGGCAGTAGAGGTTGCACTGCTAGAGACTGCTTCCTTCGGGGCACCATTCCTATTGAATACAGGAGAGGAAATACAAAAGGGATTTTTTTATGGGGGTGGGAATTACCTCTCATTAGTCTCTCCCGCCACACCAACAAACATTTTTTTTTTCCCCTAAAGCTTAGAATACGTCGGGGCAAGTTATTACTGACTCTGACACAATTTGAAAGGGGGTGGGGGTACACTCAACCGCAGGGAAAAGAAAACAACAAAGATGCCAGGTTGTAGTTTATCTGGATCCCTTAAATGAATCAGCACCAATTTTCTGCAGCCTCAAAACAAGACAGATAGGCATGCACAGCTCCCGCTAACCTCCACCCTGCCCTTGTCCTGAATCATTCTCTCCCACCGCCAGGACTGGGGAGGTCGGTGTGCCGGAGGAGTAGGTTTGCGGCTTCATGTGTACTCTGAGGGAAAACTGGTGACCTCCTTGAGATTTCCAGACAATTATTCCAAGACACTCAGGCTCCATCTGCACAGAGCTCCAATCCGTGCTTGCAAACCTTCCTTTGCAAATTGTATAACAGACTCGAAAGCTTGCATAAGTCCTCCCTAGACCAGCAACCCCTTTCTCTTCCTCCACAGGCTGACAGCTGTATACACTACAGCTACTCCCGCGTAGCCCCCTTTACACGACTGAAAGAAAAAGGGGGTATTTGCAAAGCAAGAGCATCAGGGCCGGGCCTCAGGAAATGTGGTCAGTGGGTGGTAAGGTTCCAATCCCAGCTATAACAAGTGGGTGACTGTGTCTATGTGTTGTGGTGGCCTTGGCATCCCATTGACATATAGGCTCTTCGCTCAGTACAGTAGCGGCAGAGGCTGAATCAACTGGCCAATTCCAGGAGCCAGTGGACTTGAGCCGCGCCCTGGCTTGAACCGGAAAGATTGCTGATTGGCCAGAGTCCTCCCCCTATGCAAATGAGCTGAGGGAATGGCATTCCTCCGAACTCTCTTACAGTAAAAGCACATTCATTTCCAGTCAATCTCATTCATAGAGCCAGAAGGCGCAGGCTGGACCGGGCTTTTTCTCAAGACGCAATCTGAGCAAACAAACATCTCACAGAAGGTCATAATGCTGCACTCTCAGTGAGCTTGTAGACAGCTCTATCCAGCTGACTCCCGTGAACCCGTGAAGAATTTCAAGATTTATTTTTCCTTGCCCTGCATTGGTGTTTTTGCTTTTATTTTTTTTTCCACTTTTTAATGAGCTGTATTCTTGGCTGGATGCTTTAACGTCTATCCTGGCTACGAACTTTTTTTGTTTCTGTTTCCTTTGACAACTGCTTTCTCTCTCTCTGTCTCTGCGGAAGCAAGTGTGCTGCACTTCAAATAGAAACGTTAGTGTGTGTGTGTGTTTTAAACCAGAACTGCAGCATCTGCATTGATCTGTTGTTTGAGTCTGATTCAGAAAGGAGTTACACCTGCTGGGTTATACATAATATATGCATATATATTATGCATATAGATATGTATATATATACATATGTGTATGTAGACATATACATATTTCTGTGTAGTTAAACAGTCCTGCTGTGGCTGAATTGAGGAAGATTGGTTTAAGTATTGCAAAAGTTGGCTGATGCAGAATATCAGTTGGCTTCTGAAGAGGGAGAGTGCATGTGTTTGAGTGCTCTTTCGTACACTATAAAACCACAGAGGAACCCACAAGTTTAACCAACACCCCCAAACCCAAGCTCTCAGATGTGGAGTTTTGTTTTGTTTTGTTTTAGCCTGAGAGTTCATCATCTACTGGAACTTTTCTAAAACTTAAGAGAGCAAGGAAAAAAATAATCTTTTGAAAGCTGAATTTTCTACAATGAGCGTTTTGCAAGATTGTATCAAGAGATCATGACAAATACTCCTAGACCAACACAGATGCAACTACTGAAGCTGATTTTCAAGGCTACTTAAAAAAAAAAACCTGCATAGAACATTAATGGATTTCTGTTGTGTTTAAATTCTCTAAAGATTATATTGTAAATATTTGATGAAGTACAGTATATGTGTGTGTGAGTATATATAGTGCACATACGTTGTTAGCTTGATCTTCGGAAATTACAACTCTCGGCTTTGTGGACTGAAGACAATTTTATATTTTAAAACTGGCTGTACATGAAAGGCACTGAGGTATTTTGTGTTCTATTGGGACTTTAGAAAAAATCACCTGGAAAAACCTCAGGCAGTTAACTATCGGAGATTCCAGATTGTATGTGTGGTGGTCGTATTTCTCTCTGCATAAATATTTTAGGAAGTGTATGGGAACTTGGCCTATGGTGATTTTTATAACCAAAGACTGAATTTGAAAACTTAAGAGAAAAAACGTATAAGAAGATTATTTTCGCTACATTTTAACCCACTAAAAAGTCAAGAGCTAAAAGGCGTGTGTGTACATCCTGAAGCCCTGCAACAACGTTAAAACTTTTTTTTTTTTTAACTTGGACTGGCTTAGCAACTTATTTCCTCTCTCTGCCCCAACACTGAAAAAATAAAGTCTCACATACTTTTATGTTGGTTTCCAGAGAGCTAATTGCTGAAGATTTGCAGTTGTTTCTGTTTTATAAGAACTGTTGGGAGACTTAATTCAAAACGTTTGTTGTGATGCGTATCCCCGTAGATACAAGCACCAGCCGCCGCTTCACGCCACCCTCCACCACGCTGAGTCCCGGGAAGATGAGTGAAACGTTGCCGCTGGCTGTCCAGGAGAACAGCGCCTCCCTGGTGGGAAAACTCAGAAGTACAGACCGCAGCATGGTGGAGGTTTTAGCGGATCACGCGGGAGAGTTGGTCCGTACAGACAGTCCTAACTTCCTCTGCTCCGTGTTACCCACTCACTGGAGATGCAACAAAACGTTGCCGATTGCTTTCAAGGTATTTCGCGCTTTTAAACTTTGACCCAGGTGATAAGAAAGAAAGGTGGGAGAGAGGGAGGAAGGGAAGGGGGAGGGGGAAAGGACAATGGGGTACATGGTCATAGGAAGAAGAGGTGAAGGAGAGCCAGGCCCGAGTGAAACTGTAAGGGAAGAGGTTGTTTTTTTTTTTTTCAATTCTTGTAACTATTCTCACATCTTGAGGAAACATAACTATTTTTCTAATCAGCCTACCCAATTCTGCTGTGCCATACCAGACTGGGGATGGGCCTCTTTTTAGCTGAAGCTCTCCGTATTGTGTGGGATTAAAGAGGATGCTGCATTGGTGTAGTGACTTTCAAAGAATATATTAGTTATTTCAGGGCTCCGGCTGTCCAGTAGCTAAGAGGGAAGGGAGGTTGGGGGTAAAGAGGGCGGCGCTACCATTTAGGAAAAGTGGTTAAAATGTACATAGGCACTATAAAAACACCTTAAAAGGCATCGGGTGTGACAGTGCACCTTTTAAAAGTGCCCATACAACTCACAAGGCTATTCTTTTTCTATCTCTTTCATGGTGAGATGATAGAGAGTTATGCTTTCCACTCACTTTCTCTTAAAAGGACCACAAGTTAGGAGCAAAATTGTCTACACCCAGCATCCAAATGCTACCTCTCCCGTTTCTCTTCTCAAAGTGTTTTTCAGATTTGCCAGTGAGAAGAAACAAACTTATCTTGTAGATTTAATTTATTGGCGAAGGGGAAAATATCTATGCTAACTTTGGGTAGTGTATTTTTTTTTTTAGTCACTTGGGTGTCCTCTCAGCCAAACAACAGAGCATAAATGATTACACTGAATTTTGAAAAAAAGTTTTCTGAGTAATTATGTTAAGCGCTAGCCCCATCCCTACTAGATGCCAGGAGTAGCAAATCTTGTTTCTTTTCCTGGAACTATCCTAAGTGTTATCACCCGATTCACCTAGATTAAAAGCCTGGAGGCAGTGAAAGGTAACAGAGGGTGTACTTCTAAAGGAAGATGCCTTGAATCAATGCCTAGTTTAGCAGCAATGTCTATTTTGGGTGAAAGTGGGGGAATGGAGCAGGGAATGGGAGTGTAGATGAGGAATTTTTCTCTCACTTTTGATCTAGGAGGCTACCCTCTTCAGCTTTGGGCTCCTTTAAGCAAGGGCCTTTATCTAGAGAGTAAATAAACAGTCCTAAACATTAAAAACACATATTTGCAGCAAAATAAAAACATTTCTTCCTGGGTTTCTGTCCCTTCTTCCTTGATTTTGAACCATCAAGTGCAGTGCTCATTTAAAGGGTTTTGTACAATTTAAGGAGATTTTTAAGGCAGGTGATTTAAGTTACAGAAATGCACGACTTTTTTTTTCTTTCTCATTTGTGTGATCATACCTTCAGTTCCCTTTTAAATAGCCTTTTGTTTATGTACAATGTGCATTTATTGACTAAATATTATTTTAGATAATTCTGCATTTGACACTGTGGCATAGGGAATGCACAATCATTAACAGAAGTTCCTCCTTGTTCTTAAATTTAGGGCAAATTCTATATCTGTTGGCCTATAACATTTTTTTTAAAATAGCTCTCTCTATGGAAAAAAAAAACCATTCTTTGCACTGAAAAGTTTTATTTTAATTTTTGCTGGGATGAGAGGTATGGAGTTACCTTATAACTTTAACCCTTCTCCATTTATTTACACTTAGAGTCAGGAAAACATTTTGAAGTTTAACTCAGCCTAATCCCTTTGCAAAAACAGTCTCTCTACCTAACCCTCTTCTGCCCACTATTAGACCTATAGCAAAGCATAAGAGCATTTTCCAAAGTCCAGAAGACCATGCAGAGATGTCCAGGAAGAAGGAAGACTTTTACAATGCTACTACTTAAAGGAATAGCAGGGTAGGATGAGAGAGGCCAGTATCAATCATATCGGTATGGGTAATCAGGTGCCTGTGTTGTCCCCCAATAACACTTCACATCATTCATACTCACATTTACTTTGAGTTAAAAATTATATAATTAAAGATACCAATTCCCTTGCCCCAACACATAAAACTGCACATGTTTGAAAGTTACTTTAAGAAAGAGAAAAAGTTATTCCTTCAAAAATAAAGGAAAGTACTTAAAGAAAAAAAAAGGCATAAGTCATTAGGGAATTCCTTTGCTTAAAAAAAAAGGCTTATTTGCCTGAGTGATATTTCTTTTTAGAGATGTCTCCTTCCTTCTTAATTTCTTATTTCTCAAATGAATTAAGATTCTTGAATTCTCTGAGTTAAGTAACTTGTATATTGTAGCATGTAGGGCAGGGGGACTCCCCTTAAAATTTAAGTGCACATTGGGGAAAGAAATTATCAGAATAATCAGATAGATTAATTACAATTCCTCCATCCTGTCTAAATACAAGTCTGCTTTGGAGTAACTTAGTTTTACCCCAATGAAAATTGTGTTGAAATTTACCTACTCCATCTGTTTTCCTTAATGCACAGTGAATACAGAGGTTTGGTATTAGTAAAGGAGAGTAGAAGGGAAAAGCCTTCAAGGAGTGACTAGGCCAAAGCTAAACTACCTCTTTACCCATGCCACCTACTGCATTTAGTGATAGTAGAACTTTTCAAAATTTACTTTTTAAGAAATTTCTGTTAACTATGTAAAACATCCTGCAGCAGGGCAGCAAAAAAAAAAAGTACAAAACAAATCAAAAACCTTGAATAAAAAACATTCCAGATTCCCTCTAAGGGACAAATTACATCTGGTGGTAATAGTAACATTGAAAGATTTCAGGGCTTCCTTTAGCCATCTCCTGACATGCTATGTCTGCAATCTAAAAGGTCATGAACTACTATAAAATAATTCTAAAGTTGTTGTGCCATAGTCGCTTGTCTTAGATAATGAGATGCATTTATTTTTAAATAGTAAGGATGTCTATTTTGATAAATTTTAGGAAGCCTTAAATCTGTTGCCCATTAATAAATTTTTTGCAAAGGGTCCTTATCAAACATATCTGAGTGATTTAAAATATCATTTAGAAGGCATTAAATAAATTTGAGAAATGAGATGATATTAGAAAGTTTGGTTAATGCCATTAGTACACTAAAAAAATACCAAAGCTTTGGGACCTTGAATGGCCTAGTAGATAACATTCTTTATAGAGCAAGAAAAAGCTAAGGGTTCTTTCTGTCAGCAAGACCACTATTCCTAGTCATAAATGAAGCATAATCTCTACTGGATTCAAAGTTCTAGTGCACAGCTTTCCTTTGGATACCAGAAAATTAAGGGATTTTAAATTAAATCATTTGTAACTGTGACTTAAACTTAGTAATGTTGGGTTTAAAATACCAATGATGTTGTCAAAGGAGTAACCAAGAGCTGTATCAGGACATCCATAAAGCATCCATGTACTCCTGAGTATGAGAGTATTGTCATCCTGCTCAGTTTCCTGATGATATTTTAAAAACAGAAACATACTTCATAATATAAGAGCTTCATCCAACAGGCCCCTTCTTGTCTGTTTGGTCTGTGTCATAATGTAAATGTTTGTATTTTCCTACCTATTGTTTATGATCTTTTATTCCACATACTCCTCCTCCCCCCACCTCCAAAGGCTTAAATAAATTCTTTTTGATTTCTTTTCTGTTGTCTATACATGATACTGTGTGAGATTAACAGAAACCTTAGTTTAAAAATCAGCTTTAAAATAATTTAACGCAATCCTGGAGCTTTAATTATATAGTAATGGTCATGGTAGTAGTCATTTTGTGGCACAAAATAGACAGATAGTAATAGCTCTGTATACTTGTTACTCAACTCCTCCCTTTAGCTCCCACTAGAGAAACAACAACAAAAATCATATAAAGCATCAAACTCAAATCAGCACACTGAAGGACCGAGGGCATGCTAAGATGATAACTTTCAAAATTAAAAATATCTCTCTCTCTCTCTCTTTCTCTCTCTCTCTCTCTCTCTCTCTCTCTCTCTCTCTCTCTCTCTCTCTCTCCATATATATACATATATATATGTATATATATATATAAAATCCTAATTTTCTTACCTTTAAAATTGTATACCAGCAGACTTTTACAATTTAACAAACATAATACTTATCATATTTTCAAAGATTTGTTGAGAAATCCAAAGCGGGTTACTCATTTCAACAGCCAAATTAATAATTTGTACAGCATTGGCGAAATGGAACAAAATAATCACAGAGCTGTGATGATTTAAATGGAACTTTGCTGAGACAGAGGCGATTTAAAATATATATTCGTAAGGCAGATTTATTTATTTTGACCTTTTTACAAGTTCGGCCTCAACAATGAGTTATTCACTTTGCAAAACAAATATTTTAACCCCGTCCCTGTGTACTTAGTGAATGTTGAATTAAATAAGGAAGCCTGAGCCACCATGGGGAGAAAGAAAGGAGGAAGTAGAAATATGTACTTAAGGAGGGCATTTCAACACTGAGTGAGACTAATTATATTTAGGGAAGTGAGAAAAGCAAATCCAACACAGCAGAAGAGATCTAATGGAGTAGAACTGAAACACTCTACGTAAAGAATGCTGAAGTGATAGTGGTCATTTAAAAAAAGCAATGGGCTTGTGATTTCATCATCTAAAGGTGCTACTGTTGAGGACCTCCCTCATCTAATGCAGAATGGCACCTGTTCTGTAACTTTTATATTTTTTTTGAGCATTGGCTGGGGTACTAGGAGGTTATTACTGGCCTTGCACCACACAGCCAGTATCTGTCAGAGGTGCAACTTGAAATTAGGCCTTGATGTCAACTGTCCATCCACTTTAGAAAGGATGCTTCTTATGATAGAGTGGTAATATGTAAATAATGAGTAGAGAGAGATTAAATCATCCCCCTTTGTTAACCAAAGAGTTTATCATATTTCTGGTCTAAATTAAATAACATAAAAGGAATTTGTATAAAAACCAAAGACCTAAGAAGCAGATTTATAATTTTTTTTAAAGTAACGGCATTTTTCAAAAGCTATAGGAGACAACAGCACTTGGGTTGAAGAACAGAGACAAAATAAATTTCCTTCATTCTAATCTCTTGGGAGTAAATTAGGTAAACAAAATGCTCAACTGTTACACAGGTTTAATATTGTGATTAGAGGTAATTTGTTTTATGCACTAATCAGTTGTTCTACTAGGGAAAAAATACTCGTCTTGGAGACAGAAAACCTTAGTGAAGTCTGAGATGGTAACACTAACTAGTTCTGGAACCCTAAAAAGGTCACTGGAATTCCGAGGTTCAATTTCTCAATCTGAGAAATGGGCATATTATTACTTATACGCCCTATTTCACAGAATTTTAAGGAAAGTACTTTGAAAGTATAAAAGAATGATTGAAAAATTAAGCTATTATTATCGCACCTGAGTATTTTTCTTTGTCATATTCTATCAGAGAAGTGCAAAGAAAACAATAAACGATTGTCTCAAGGATGTGATAAAAGGAAAAAAGAAAGAGTAGATCAAAATTTCAAGGAGCACAGAGCCCACTATTGAAGATAGTAGAAGGTCTGGGCCTTGGCAATAATAACAAAACACTAGAGTATTTTTATATACAGTTATAAAAATAAGAGGGGATAGAGCAGGGAAGTGACATAGGGTGAGCAGAGGTAGTTTGCAGGAAGTTTAAGTACTACCTAAGGCCCAGGAGGATGAATTATGTATAAAGAAAAGAAAATTAGGAATAGGAATAAGAGAATACCAAGGATACGAATTGAGATGGAGCTGTGCATGAAGTATCTTTCCAGATCTACTAAAGTGTTTCTCTGAGACCCACCCATAGTTATCAGTATGATTCGAAAAGACCCTGCATTGCAGAGGAGCTCATAAATTGTAGAATCTAGGCCTTTGGAGATGTTTGTTTTATAATTAATTTTTTTAAAATCAAGAGGTTTTTTTGTGGCATTTTTTTTCTTTTAGGCCCAGAAATTAACTTAAAGCCACTAATACTAATGCTAATACTAGCTAGCATTGATATAGCCCTTTAAAATTCACAAAGTCAATTGAAACACATGATAAAACAAGCGTTTTGTTGGGAAGTCAGCAAGATGGTATTCCAAAGGACAGTTTAAATATGATTAAAGATTTTTCACCAATTCAACTGTGAAGATCAAAATTGAGTTTTTTTCTCCAAAACAAGTTTAGATAGTTTTATGGCAAAATGAAGAAGTCTAAGGCTAGTTAGTTATCTCTCTGAAGTGTGTGTGCCCCTGTTCTTCCTTTGAATCTAAATGTATACAAGCAGAAGTAGGCAGCAAAAAAAGAGGAAGAGATTATTGTGGTGCATAGAATGTTTAGCTTTCATATATAGTATTATATTTTCTCTCTTACAGTACCATCTTTCAAAGCTTAATTTCTAGGTTTTAGATGAACATGAAATGTCCCAGAGAGGCATTGTGATATAGCGGATAAAGTCATTCCTGGCCTCAGAGTCAGGAAGACCTTGATTGAAGTCCTGCTTCTGACACTTATGACTAAAACTCTTGTCCCTACTGGCTGTGTGGCCCTGAAAAAAGTCATTTAAACCCAACTCTCTAAGATGAAAAGTTGCAGAGCAGATGCAAGTTTCAGTAGAGAGAGTTTACTCATCCAAACTACCTATTCTAGTGAAATATGCAAATTCAGACAATAACAAAAAAGAATTTTTTTATTATTCTTGTAGCAAAGTAAATTAACCTAACATAGACAATATTATTCTGAAAAGAAAAATTTCCAACTGGCATCATCTTGCGAGAGAGTTCCACTGTACTGCATAACATTACTATTTTATTAGGTTACATTAAGTTAATTTTGATAGATATTATACAATTAGAATCCTATAGTTAGGTTATATAAAATGCATGTGAAAATAATTTCTCATACATAGATTTGGGGGTGTTGCGTAATTTGTAGTTTTTTTTACTTTTACTTTTCAATCCAATAATACAATCGCATATTTAATTTTGGACAGATTAGTGTTTCCATAAATGACAAATACTAGAATTTTTGATGTCTTTTCTTTTGGACTGACTTTAGGTGGTTGCCTTGGGAGATGTTCCTGATGGGACTTTGGTCACTGTGATGGCTGGAAATGATGAAAATTACTCTGCCGAACTGAGAAATGCTACAGCGGCAATGAAGAACCAAGTTGCAAGGTTCAATGACCTCAGATTTGTGGGGAGAAGTGGAAGAGGTATGTATTTTCCATAAATGCATATACATATACTTATTCTTATAAGTATATGTGTGTATAATATGCATACACATATGCTTATGAGATATACTATTTCTTTAGGGGAAAATCTACTTTAAAAAAAACTTGCTCTATGATGGACATCAACCGTTACCTTTTAAAATTTTCTTTCACTTCTGTATTTGCAGAATAGCATTAATGCTTCTACTGAATTCTTATTGTATACTCAGTAATGTAAGTTTTTTTAATGTCTTAAAAGGTGTATAATTTGAATTAAATATTTCAAGGTGTAACTTCTATCTTTTTCCCTCATATTCAAAAGTAAAAAAATAATCTCCAGTAAGAGTTTTAAGATTAAATAAGATTAAAAAGTAGATATTCTCTTTTTGAGAATCTTTGAGAAACTTAGCTTAGGTCCCATATGCTACCACTTGTGAACTAGTGATATTAGGTGGTAATTAAGATTTAACAATCTAGATTAGTGGTGTCAAACTCAAATACAAACAGATCCCCTGAGGGCTGCATTTGACTTAGAAAACCACAAATTAACATTATCTGTGTTTTATTATATTTTTATTTATTTTGTTAAACATTTCCTAATTACAATTTAATCTGGCTTGGGCCACACTTGTGAATTTTGTGGGTAACAAGTTTCTTAGTCCTTGCCTGTTTCATACCTCTGATCTAGATTATGGAAAAGTTAAGGAGTTTGTACGTAAAGTATATTGCAAGCTAGTGCCATTGCAATATAACTTTTTCATATTGCTTGCAATAAATCTTATATATTTATATCATGAAATATTGAAGAAAATTGGCAATGGCATTCTGATTCAATTTCATCTATAGTCTACTTGTGTGCTCTCTTGTTACACTTATATCTGATGCCCTGTGTTTCCTTTGGCCTAGCTAGGAGCTCAGACAAAAATACTATTTAGCATGATTTGTCAAGAGAGTTGCAGCCTTGTTGGTTAATTATTATTATTTTTATAGTGAGTTTTATGTTAATGCCTTCATTATGTGTGCCTGACATGTTTAGAACAGCAGCAAAATGGGTAGATGGACAGTATAAGGGGATGACATGGTTTATCAGGAAAGTTTTGCTTCTGCATTATAGGATTCAAGTGTGTGTTGTTGTTTGGCCCTGACCTATGATTTCATCAGTATTGAAAACTCCCTCCACAAATAAAGATCGGCAGCTTTTCCATAGTTTGTCATCTCAGAGAGTTGCCTGGGGCACTGAGAGTTTAAGGGACTCGACATGGTATCATGGATGGTACAACTTGCACATGTCAAAGGGAAGACTTGCCACACTGACTGTAGCATTGAGTGGGTTTACAAATACTTGCTGTATTAGGTAGAATTTTAAAAAAAGACAAATAACAATTTTTAAAAATATTATGCAACATTTCATTTGAGAAGTTTTAAACGTGTTAGTAAAATACATACAAGTATACAATATTTTCCTGATTTAAAAATATTCAATAAGTATTATTTAAAATGAATATATAGTACTCAGTAGTATTCCAGGATAGTTGAAGGAAAGTATGTTAGTATTCTGGTTGGTACTTGTTGGTTCTGTTAACCTTACGGTTTGGTGTGTCTTTCAAATGGAATATCTAGGGGCAAAATATAACATGATTTCTAATATAGGTTCCTAGTCCTAAGGATAATGATAGTATAAGGGAAAAAAAAAACTAATGAAAGCTTTCATGTATAAAATTATCTGTATGAAATATAAAAATATAAGCTATTAAATATGTTCACTTATTAGAGGTATTGTGCTTTCAATAAGTGAAATTTATCTTGTGATTCTGAGATGTGTTTAGAAAATATTTCAAAGACTTTAGAGGGATAGCTAGCAAAGTGATTTAGAAGCTTGAAAAAAACAGAGGACTTACAGCTTGATTCCTGCCATGTTTGCTGAGCTAAATATCACAGATATATTCTTGATTTTCAACATTAAGATTTAATAGCTGAATGTAGTATGGTAGTTTTCCAGAGAAATCAAGTGTCCTACTAGACTATATAGCTGTGTCGTGTTTTGCTTATGAAAGCTTTGAAAACTAGTTACCAATAAAGCTTACATTTTATTAAAATAAGGTTTCTGGAGCTATGCCTCAACTCAGTTGGTGATGGTAAATAATGAGAATTTGGAAATTGCTTGATCTCTTTTTTGTATCAAAGATCTAATCTCTTACACTCCATTGGATATTCCTATTTTGAGTGGATGACTAATAGGTACTTTTGTTTACTTGTATAACAATGAATTGTTTCCTAAAGGTGTGGACGTTTGCATTTGGCTGCTTGATTTGTGCTGGCCTGTACTTGAGTTTGCATATACACTGAAGAGAAAAATCTCTGCACCAGAAGGAAGGCAGTGCTTCTTTTGATTCCCTGTAACCAAAAAAAAAAAAAAAAAAATAGAAAGAAAGGAAGAAAACTAAAACATTACATGTGAAATATTTGTTTTCAAACAGGTTCACCTTCCTGCATGTGATAAGTAGAAACCAAAGATATGTAAAACTGTAATTGAAAGTTTGACTCTGTTATGGTTACTTTGTATTGTTTACTTTCAGTGAGATGTGATATTGCTGCAATACAGAGAGACCTTTTCTTTTTAAAGTTATGGGTATCTGCATTCATTTCTTATTTTCCCTAATTCTGCATTAAGTAGAAGGTGAGATGTTGCTGTTCCAAATGTAACTGTCAACATCAGAAGGCTGCCAATTTTTTTTTGCCATTTGCTTCCATTACTGTGAGAGTAGATGATTCTCACTAATTTTAACAATTAGCGTTAATTTTCCATGACATTTGTTCCTTTTAAAGTATCACTCCTTCCTGTAAAGGGATCTTAAAACTAGCCACTCTTTCATCTGTTGTTTTTAAAACTTTCTGCCTCAAAATATGTAATTAGAATAGACCCGAAGCAAAGTATGGCAAAGAGGAGAATGAACATCCTATCAGTCACACTTTGTAATGTCTGTATTCAAAAACTTGTTTTTGTTGCTCCTCAGCCTTGTGCAGGGTTCAGAAAGGAAGAAACAAAGGTTCTTTAAAAAATTACCAACAATTGAAAATCACAAAGTCTTGGAAATAACAAGATAGTGAATGTGGAAGGGCTTTCTCTGCTCTACAAAACAGATCTGTCTGGGCACTGGCTGATGTCCAGGATTACTGCTCCTAACCTCAGGTTCATCATGCAACTGGGAAAACCTGCCTATCTGGCTTTTAAGGTCTTAATACACTTAATACACTTCTCTCCCCCCCTCCCCGCCCCCTTCGCCACCTTGTAGTTTAAGGCTTCTGATACTTCTAATACTTTGAACCTCCTTCCCTAAATATGTTGTTTTCCTACTCCCTGCTCTCCCTTCACCAATTTAAATAGATGTGAAATATTCCTCTATTTTTTCTCACTCAAAATCCTTGTCTTTTTGATTCAGTTTTCCTGTAAATTTGCTAGGTCTCAGCCACAAAACAGCAATAATAGATAATGAAGATAGGAGACAGACATAGTATTCTATCACCATAGAAGGAGATTGGGAGGCAGAATCTTTTTTAAAAATCATATTGAGATGAGAGAGTCTCATTATTAATAATTTCACACAAACACATAAATATACAAATATATCACACTTTTGTCAAAATAGTACTGAAGCGGTATTATGTAATTAGCTTCTTTTAATAGATGATGAAGCAAGGTCGCAGAACTAGTAAGCAGAAAAGCTGGCTCTTGAACCTGGGTTTTTTAACTCAAAATCCATTGTTCTTTCCACTGTCTTGTGTTACTGGTCATAATTTGTGCTTGAACAATTTTGGGGAATCACTTCTTGAAAGTTTTCACTAGTATGAAAATAGTAAGAAAAAGACACCATTTGGCTGTATAAAGCTGAGTTGATAGTGATGTCATAGGAGTGGGTGCAGTGACTGTTAGTCTTAATTGAATTTCACCATGTGATACTATGACTTTGGCTGAAAGATACATAATCAATTTTACAAATATAGAATGATGTACTGTTTATTTCATCAGGAGAATGGATAGAAGCTTTATATAGAGGACAAAGAGCTGGTCTTGAAGTTAGAAAGACCTTGGCTCAAATACCACATCCGATACTAGCTTTGTGATCAGGAAACAATATTACTTTTCATTTCTAAACCTCAGTTTCATTTCTAAAATGGAGGTAATAATATCTATAGCAAAACAGAATCATTCATTTAGAACCAGAAAGGACCTTATAGGTCATCTAGTCCAGCTCTTTAGTTTTATAGATGAGGAAACTAAGTCCCAGGGAGGTTAAAAGCAATAACCAAGGTAACACCAGTGGTAAGACTCAAAGCCAAGGCCCCAGACTCCAAATCCAGAATCCTTTCCATTGCACTACACGCAATGATGAGTTTCTTTTTTCTTTCAATTTTTCCCCCCTTAATAGTATTTTATTTTTTCCAGTTACATGGAAAGATACTTTTCAGTGTTTACTTTTATGAGATTTTGAGTTCCAGATTTTTCTCCCTTCCTCCCTTCCTTCCTCCCCAAGACAGCAAGCAATCCAATATAGGCTATATATGTATAATCATATTAAACATATTTCCACATTAGCCGTGTTGTGAAAGAAGAATCAGAACAAAAGGAAAAACCATGAGAAAGAAAAAGCAAAAAAAAAAGTAAAAAATAGTATGCTTTAATCTGCATTCAGAAGCCATAGTTCTTTCTCTGGAGGTGGATAGCATTTTCCGTCATGACTCTTTTGGAACTGTCTTGAATCATTGTATTGCTGAGAACTAAGTCTGTCATTGTTGATCGTCACAGAATGTTGCTGTTACTGTGTACATTGTCCTCCTGATTCTGCTCACTTCACTCAGCATCAGTTCATATAAGTCTTTCCGGCTTATAATGAAGTCCATCTGCCCCTCATTTCTTCTGGCACAGTAGTATTCCATTACATTCATATACCACAACTTGTTCAACAATTTCCCAACATATGGACATCCCCTCTATTGTCAGTTCTTTGCTGCCACGAAAAGAGCTGCTGTAAATATTTTTGTGTATGTGGGTCCTTTCCCCTTTTTTATTATTTCTTTGGGATATAGACCTAGCAGTGGTTTTGCTGGATCAAAGAGTATGCATAGTTTGAAAGCCCTTTGGCATAGTTCTGAATTGTTCTCCAGAATGGTTGGATCAGTTTATAATTTTACCAGCAATGCATTAGTGTTCCAATTTTCCCATGTCTCCAAATTTATCATTTTCCTTTTCTATCATATGAGTCAATCTATCATATTCCTTTTCTATCATATGAGGTGTGAGGTAGTACCTGAGAGTTGTTTTAATTTACATTTCTCTAATCAATAGTCATTTAGAGGCTCTTCTATTTTTCTGGACAATTTATGTTTTTGTAAATATTCATCCATTTCACTTAGATTGTCAGATTTTTTGGCATACAGTTGGGCAAAATAACTCCTAATTGCTTTAATTTCTTCCTCGGTGGTGGTGAATTCACCATTCTCATTTTTGATAGTAGTAATTTGGCCTTTTTTTAATCAAATTAACCAAAAGTTTATCTATTTTATTGGAATTTTCATAAAACCAAATCTTAGCTTTATTTATTAGTTCAATAGTTTTAATTTTATTAATCTCTTCTTTAATTTTCAGAATTTCTAACTTGGTATTTAATTGGAGATTTTATTTTTTTTCTTTGTCTAGCTTTTTAAATTGCATTGCTACTTCATTGATCTGCTCTTTCTCTATTTTATTCATGTAAGCATTTAGAGACATAAAATTTCCCCTAAGAACTACTTTGGCTGCCTCCCATAAATTTTGGTATGTTATCTCATTTCTGTCATTCTCTTTGACGAAATCAGTGATTGTTTCTATGGTCTTTTGCTTCACTTCTTCTTGAGGATTAGCTCATTTAGTTTCCAATTTTTAATCTATTTTTCCATGGCCCTTTAAGTTACACATAATTTTTATTGCATCATAATCTGAAAAGGATGCATTTAATGTTTCTGCTTTTCTGCATTTGATCGTGAGGTTTTTAAGCCCTAACGCATGGTCAGTTTTTATGTAGGTGCTATATACTGCTGAGAAAAAGGCATATTCCTTTCTACCCCATTCAGTTTTCTCCAGAGGTCTATCATATCTAACTTTTCTAAAATTCTATTCATCTCCTTAACTTCTCTCTTGTTTATTTTGTGGTTAGATTTATCTAGTTCTGAGAGGGGGAGGTTGAGATCCCCTACTAAGATAGTTTTGCTGTCTATTTCTTCCTGTAACTCCCTTAATTTCTCCTCTAAGAATTTGGATGCTATACCACTTATATGTTTAGTATTGATATTGCTTAATTGCCTGTGGTACCTTTTAGCAAGATGTAGTTTCCTTCGTTATCTCTTTTAATAAGATCTGTTTTTATTTTTGCTTTGTCTGAGATCAGGATTGCTATGCCTGTTTTGTTTTCACTTCAGCTGAAGCATAATTTATTTTGCTCCAGTCTTTCACCTTTACACTATGTGTATCGATCTGCTTCAGATGTGTTTCTTCTAAACAATATATTGTAGGATTATGGTTTTTAATCCATTTTGCTATCCATTTCATTTTTATGGGAGAGTTCATCCCATTCACATTCACAGTTATGATTACTAGCTGGGTATTTTCCTCCATCCTACTTCCCTCCCACCATTTATACTTTTCTTTCTCCTTTCACCCTGTCCCTCCTCTCGTTTTACTTCTGACCACCACCTCTCTCCATCTGCTCTCCCTTCTGTCAGCCCCCCTTACCTTTTCTTTCCTCTTTCCCCTCCTGCTTCCCTATAAGGTAAGATAAATTTCCATACCCAACTGAGTATGTATTTTATTCCCTCTGAGCCAAATCCAATGAGAGTAAAGTTCAAACAATGCTCACCGCCCCTCCCCGCTTCCTTCTACTGGAATAGGTTTTTTGTACCTCTTCATGTGATGTAATTTATCCTATTCTGCCTCCCTCTTCCTCTTCTCCCAGTACGATCCTTTTTTTCCACCCTTTCATTTTTTATATCATCCCATCAACATCAGCTTATACTCACTTATACCAACTTATACCTCTATCTGTGTATAACCCTTCTAGCTACCCTAATAGGGATACAGTTCTCAAGAGTTACAAATATCTTCCCATGTAGAGACGGAAATAGTGTAATTTTATTGTATAACATGTTTTTTTTCTTTTTATGCTTCTTTTGAGTCTTATATTTCCTATTTTTCAAATAAGTTGTTTTTCCAATGAGGTGCTTTACATTTTCTTCTATTTTTTCATTTGATTTTGTTTGATTTTTGATTTCTCATAGTCATTAGCTTCCATTTGCCCAATTCTAATTTTTAAGGAATTATTTTCTTTAGTTAGTTTTTGTACCTCCTTTTCCTTTTGGCCTCTTCTGCTTTTTAAGGAGTTGTTTTCCTCAGTCAGTTTTTGTCCTTCCTTTACCAAGCTGTTGACTCTCTCTTTCATACTTTTCATTTCTTTTCCCAATTTTTCTTCTGCCTCTCTGATTTTTAAAATCTTTCTTGGGCTCTTCCAAGAAGGCTTTTTGGGCTTGAAACCAATTCATATTCCCTTTCGAGGTTTCACATATTGCATTTTGACATTGTTGTCCTCTTCTAAGTTTGTATTTTGATCTTCCCTGTCACTGTAATAACTTTCTATGGGCACAACTCTTTTCTGTTTTTTGCTCATTTTTAGCCTATTCTGTGGCTTTTTAAGTTGAGCTCTGCTCCTATGGCACAAGGGTACTGTGCCAAGCTTCTTGTGCTGAGGGCCTTAGGCCTGGTCAGTGGCTTTCTGTGCCAGGGCTTGAGGTGCTGGCAGCTGTGGCCTGCTCTAGTTGTGCCCTGGGTTCCAGGGCTGACAATTTGCCTTCTGTGCTAAAGCTAGAGGCCTCACAGCTATCCTACTATGCCACTGGTTTGCTGAACCATGACCAAGGGGCCTCAGTTGCTGATCTGTGCTGTGGCTAAGAGCCTCCCACTGGCTTGTCCAGACACCATCTGTGCTCCGCTTTTACCCAAGAGAGACAAACCTTTCCTGAAGTCCTTCTAAGTTACCTTAAGCTGGAAAATTGTTTCACTCCATCTTTTTATAGGTTCTGTCACTCCAAAATCCATTTAGAGCCTTGAATTAATGTTTCCAAGGGAAAGGAGGGAGAACTCAGACAACTTCCTGGCTTTTCTCTACCATCTTGGCTCTGCCCACACAACAGTGAGTTTCAATGGGGACCTTTGTCACTTGAGAGATGTTGCTAAGCTATTTAGATATAGATATACATCAGCAATTGGCAATCAAGGACCAGAGTTCAAGACAGCTGTCAGGGCTGGTTATATAAATTTGGGAATCACTTGCACAAAAATGATATATGTACCAATGGAAAAGAGTATATTTACCTATCTAAACACTGGATGGGGTGGGGGGAGAGGGAGAGAGTGAGAGACAGAGAGAAAGAGAGAGAGAGAGAGACAGATACAGAGAGAGACAGAGCAAGAGCCCAAGACAAGAGCCTTGGGGAACATAAAAATTTCCAAATAGAGCAGATCGGCCTCAGAATAGTCCCTGAATTTTCATTATTTTTTTTATTTTTAAATAGCTAGAGTAGTTTGAGTTATGGACTTACATCCTTACATAATGTGATTTCTACTTCCAAAACTCTGTTTCAAACATTAACAAGTATCATTTTTATTTTTATGGTGTTTTGCAGAATTTTTTTTTATTGCTTCATTTTCCTTTCTATGCTGTGAATTATTTTGTGAGATAAATCAAGGGAGTCCTAGAGCCAGATCAAACTATGTTGTGAGAGGCAATTGTTAAAATTTCACTGTGAACATTCGTACATGAGAAATTGAAAAGTCCTGCAGATCAGTGTGAACATTCATACCTCAGAACTTGACAAATGCTACAAATCAGAGCTTGATCTGTTATTGTCTAGGCTTAAGAAAGTTATGGGCAGCGAGGTAGCACAGCAGGCCTGGAATCAGGAAGACTCATCTTCCTGAGTTCAAATGTGGCCTCAGTCACTTACTATGTGTGTGACCCTGGGCAAGTCAAATCACTTAACCTTTGTTTGCCTTAATTCACTGGAGAAGGAAATGGCAAGCATTTTTGTATCTTTGTCAAGAAGAGCCCATGGGCAGTATTATGACTGAACAACAAATTATGCTTCAGTGCTGCGCCCTAAGGACCATGAGGCTTTATGAGCTCTGCAGCTGAAATCTCCTAAATACTATGTCCTCCTATTAGAATTTGAGTTCCTTGAGAACAGGGACTATGTTGCTTTTCTCTTCAAATCGCCCACTGTTTAGCATGCTACTTGGAAATCCTAAGTGTTCGAGGAATTATTTTTCAATCAATTATTCCTGACTCCAAAGCCAGCTCTCTACTCACTATATGCTAGTTCTTATCTTTGAATGAAATGATAAACAAATGAGAATGAATGCAAGAGACATTGCCTTATAGAATGTTTTGTTTCAAATGGGCACAATTTAAATAACCAAAATATGAACCTAATTCGATTCAATCTGTGATAATTTTAGAGGGCTGTCAGATAAATTGAGATATGAAGTTTCCATCTATTTTCTCACTTTATAACAGAAAGTCCACTGTCTTCAGATGCATGCTGCCATCCACCAATGTGGAATCCTTACGTATGTTGTAAGCCAACCATCTCCTCTATCTTGTCATTGTAGGGTTTTTGTTTTTATTTTTATATTTTGAAATTTGTACTTAATGTTGCTACCTCTCACAATTTAATCATATACAACGAAATCATGAATATGTTGAGAATATAGTATTTTCCTCAGCAAACATTCATTGGTAGGACAATGTTTGTTGTTTAATGGGCTGACTATTGCATTTTTCCCTCATGGTGTTCTGTATTTAGGGGATTTTTATTTGATAAGGTGTTTCCTTTATTTAGGCAATTTCATGAGAAAGATGCCTTCCCAATGAGTGGTTAAACATGATGGAAGTGAACTGAGGACCAAATAACCAGATTTTTCCTGTAAAAACAAATTTCTTTATAGTAAAAGGCTATTACTAATATATTTGAACAATTGTTTAAACATACAGTATTGATAATAGAAAATAAACCAATTCATTATTCATACATTCCTGTTATGCTACGGGAAAGGGTAATGTTTAGCTGTTTAGCTATGTGGATCAGTTTTCTACTTTAAGGGCATCAAATAGACATAAGATTTATTGAAAACAAAAAGTGAAAAAATATAATGGCAACTAGAATGTAACTAATCAATTGCTGTCCAAAGTTTACTTCCTTTTTCTTCCTTTTTATTGTTTTTAAATACACTTCCCTAGGACTATACTTTCCTCTCTTGCTTTAAAACAATGAAGACAGAGAAACAACTGTCAATGATATTTTAGTGTGATTAATTGAATGTTCAGCTAGCCTTAGCAAACTGATTTCTTTACATTGCATGGCAAATTAAAATTTTATGGTGGAAATCTGAATTACATTTTATCTATGAAATCATTTTTTTTTACTTTGTTTTACATAGTTGAACAACATAACAGTGATTCATTGGTTTTATATCTTAAACTAAGCTACTTCCTCACTCTAAGTCTTAGAAAGCAACGTCCATAACAAACACCACAGGAAAAGAATGATTTTTGAAACTTTATATACCTTGAACAAATTCTTTGATATTTTATTCTTTCGTGATCTTATTAAGCACTTGGGTATTACTATGATTTTGTTAAGTGCTTGAGTATTACTATGATTTTAAGTGTGTGGATATTATAATTAGTGTGAGGTGGTCTTTTTCTTGAGAATTTTTTAATGAATGTTATGATATAGTAGTTAGTGGAGATAAACTGAATTCATCTTCCCATCTACCCTTCACCATTGTTTGCCAGCCTGCATATCTTGGGTCAGTTGTAGTTCATTTTGGTCTGAGTAGAGAGGAGCTAGCTATCAGTTATAAAGTGGCTATAAGAGAAATAATGGTTGAGTGATTTTTAGAGCTTCCTGTTTCAGCAGCAAGCATTATAGACATAAATGGTCACCCAGACAAGTGCTGAATCACAGATTGGCATCTAATATATCTTTAAAATTTTTGTATTGTTTTTTCTTTTGTGGTAAAGGAAAAGATGATATTCTATTTGCTTAGTGCTGTCTTGTTTTCAAAGATCATAACAAAATTCAGATCAGCAAAATTGTTTGTTGCTTACAAGATACCTCAGCGTTTAACATTATTACATATTATCTAGGGTTTTTGTTTTTCTTTTTGCCTTTTAGCCCAACTGTGTATGTATGTGTTTGTTCCTATAAAGGTCTTCATCTAAACTGTCTGAGGAAAAGCTCATCTGCTAATAACATCTTAATAATAAAATGCTGATCTGCATTAAAAATAAAACGGTTAACAAAATTAATAAATTAGTTCATGGATTTTATGAACTTCTTGGGAATAATTTGAAAGATCTTAACTTTTCTCCTTCTTACCTGTGTGATTTTGGAGAAGAAACAACTTATCTGGGCTTTAATGGTCTCATTTATCAAATGAGGGGAATAAACTGAAGTGCCTCTGAGATATCTTCCAGATCTATCTCTCTGATTCTGTGATCTATGACCTTATGCTGGTCTTGTCAAACTCCTTGCAAAGGAATAATAAAAGAGGGTTGTTTTGTAACATGCCTGTAAATGCAAATACTCTTTAATGGACAACATACTTCTCTACCTTATAGTCTAACCTGATTTTATTCAGTAATTATGAGGTAGTTTTCTCATTTTGGTCTATATTAAGGTTAAAGGTGGGAGATCAGCCAAGATGGTGGTGTAGTTAAAAACTACAGCTGAGCCCTTTGATAGAGAGAGCTAGAAAACACACCAGCCAAATCCTGATTGGTAAATACGAGGAAAAAAAATCCTAGTGAGTCATTATTTCAGCCCAGGATGGCATAGGGAGAGAGAGAGGTTTGTAGACATGGAGACAAGAGTCCAGCCAGGAAAGGCTTCTAGGACCATTCTAATAACGGGGACCAAAAGATGACCAAGGTTAGGGCGAGACCCACGCGGGGGTGCCAGACCTTGTGTAGATAGCAGGGACAGGTGCTGAAAAGCAGCTCTATCACTCACTATCCAGTTAAAAGAAATAGATCCAGGTGAGACTGAGGAGGGGACATGTACCTAAGGAGTGACAGTGCAGGTTGAGCAGTGGTCAGGTTCCTGGGTACTTCAGGGATAGAGTGTTGGAGTTCCATCATGGAGAGCTCAAATCCCACCTCAGACATTTGCTAGCTGTATGACCATAGGCAAGTCGCTTAATCTCTCTCACCCTCAGTTTCTGTGTCTGTAAAATGGGAATGATAATAGCACCTACCTCAAGGAGTTGGTAAAAAAAAAGAGGAGATAAAATGAGTTAACATGTACTTAGAGCACTTTGAAAAACTTTAAAATATAAATACTAGCTATTATTACTGCTCTTGTTAGGTTATAGTCTGAATGCGGAGCAATTTCAGGAGCAGCTAGCATCTATGTGGATCCAAACCCAGGGACAGGGTAAGAGTTTCAGTGTCTGCTCAATCTGAAGCCTGCAGCAGTATAAGAAGAGCAGGAATCCCAGACCAAAGGAGAAACTGCAGCGTGTCTCTGAACCCGCAGAGCTTTCTACCTAGCTTCAGTAGCAGCTGCCGCAATAGCAATCTGCCCAGACTCAAACCAGGGGCAAACCACAGATATGTTGTCTGTATTCAACCCCAGCTCAGGAATTTGTAGAGCTCAGGCAGAAGGGCAACAGTAAGACATCTCTGGGAGAATGAAAGATTTCAGGTCCCCAGCCTGAGAGGTCTCTAAGATCTTACACTAATACAACCCTCAGTAACCCAAGAAAGGAAAAGGAGGACTCCTCAGGACACAGGCTCGGCCCAAAGTATAAAAAGTTTGGCCCTAAAATAAAATCGGAAGTCGGGAAGGAGGCTGGAAGAAGGAATAACCAAAAAAAATCGCATAATAAAGAGCTATTATAGTGACAGGAAAGCTTGGGATACACACCTAGAAGAACAAAATCCAACAGATCTACCAACAAAAAGGCTCAAAAATGCAACTCTGGCACAAGATCAACTCCTCAAAGAGGTGAACCAAGATTTTAAAACCTAGAGCGTTGGTTCTGAGGACACCACCCTCACTACTCTCTTCTTATTTGTAAAGAGGAGGCAAGAATTGAAGAAAAGGGAAAGTATAGTAACATAGGATGGAGAGAAATACACAGACAATGCCTCTAACTATGCATGTGAACGGAAGAAACTTAGCCATAAAAAGAAGACAGCAGAATGGGTTAGAAAGCAGAGAGCCCGGACTCTAGTAAACTCACATAGAGTGAAATGAATTGAACCAGTAGAACGATTTCTACAGTAGCAACAATTCTAAAGAGAAACAATTTTGAAATAGAAATTCTAATCAATGCAATGACCAACTTCCATTCCAGGGGACACATGATGAAATGTGCTACCCGCTCAGAGTCTAGATTCATACATTGCATGGCTAATAAAATGATTAATGAGGGAATTTATTTTTTCTTTACCATACATGTTTGTATAGGGGTTTTGTTTCTCTTTCTTTTTCGTTTAGAGAAGGAAAGGAAGGTGAAAAGGAAGGGAGGTGAATTTTTGTTGTTTGAACAAAAGAAAATTTAATTTTTAAAAAGGTATTCATTTTGTTCTTTGTTAATATAAAATCTTGATACAGCACCCTGCTGCTCTTATACTATCTGGGGACTTATCACTTTAAGTAACTCCAATTGCCATCACATGTCACTGACATCTTCCACCTAGATTTTAGGTCATGGAGCATTCTTAAATTGTAAAATAACCTTACCAGAAGTGTCTCTTTTGAGATATTCACAGCACTTTGCATACTGCTAGATTTAAAATGTGTTTCCTATGATTTCCCAAGCGCTGCCCTGAAATGTAGAAACATTAAATTAGGACCCACTTAAATCGTATTTTTCTCAAAGAAGATGTAAGTAAATATCCTACTTATATTTCAAGCTAGATATTTCCCTGCTTTTACCATAAGGTCTAAGACCATCATTAAGAATTTATGATTTGCATACTGCCCCCTAAACCATGTGAGAAAATCCCATAGACTTAATGGAGCATTTGCCATAGTTAAGTGTGTGCCTCTAATTGAGTCATCATACTGAGACAGAAAGAGCCTTTCCATGGCTCAGAGGTAATGCTCTATAATAATGTAGGCTGGGCAGCATCAGCCATCTTTCTTTAATATGTTTATCTAATTCAAGACTGTAAGTGGAATAGTTCTGGGCTTCTTTTAGGTGGCATCTCTCCACTTTGTCCCACTGTCTTTTTTGCATCCTTGGTAGCTTATGCTCTTTTCTTACGGACCAATCAAAAATCATCATCATCAACAACAAAGTTTGTGCACTTGAGGTAAAGAGGGAGCCATCATGGAGGAAGGTAGTGAGGTCTAGTGAAAGAACCCCAGCCTCTAAAGTCATAGTAATTGCATTTAAATCCTAGCTCTTCCACAGACTACCTGTGTACGCTTAACCTGTGTGAACCTCAGTTTCTTCATTTGTGAAATGAGACAGCCGGACAACTAGAGTATCTGTGACTATGAGGGAGTGATCACTAGTCAAGGATTAACCAAGGCCCTAATTACTCCCGTCACAGCTTATCTTCCAGTGAAGCTTTTTGAATAAATTTAGTCCAGCACAATATCTACATGTTAGTCCGTCCAGTTAAATAGCCGCCATCTTCCTTTCCTGCCCCCTAGCTCCATGTACTCTGAAGGCAATTACCTTGTAGTTGTGAGTGATTCAGAAGTACTACCAAATGGTCACAATATCCCTAAACTGAAGAGGAATAAAGTTAATTCTGGATGAGATCAGGTTAGAGGGAAATTAGAATTTTTGAAAAATGGAAAAATGGACCCACAGCATTGTGGTAAGTCATTGCAGTGACACTTCATTCCACAAGGGCTCATGATTTCATCAACATCAGTATGTTTTTTTACTAATGTACTTCACAGCCCCTCCATTTTGTAATTGGTTTCCATGAGATTCAATGGTTAAAAATTATTCATTATGGGAGCTAGGGGCAAAGATATATTGATGAACCCCTTTTAGTTAGGTTAGCCCTTGGACAATAGGCACACAGTCTGTTGGACTGGAACTAGTCCAACAAAGCCCTTTTAAAAGTTTTTTCCACTAGATAGATCTACCAGAGCTGTATTCCACTAGTGTAGCTTTGAAAAACAGAGGGCCACATATGGGCCCCCAAGGAAGCACCAAGAGTAGAACTTTAATGGAGAAGCTATGGGATCAGAATGGATAGTGAACAGTTTGTAGGTTAGCAGAAGTTTTTCAGTTCTGGTTTCCAACTGTCTAAAAGTCTGCTGAAACATACAGTTTGAACCCTTCAATTTTAGCTAGTTGCTTTTTTTCTTGGCAATATAAAATACCATACTAAAAAATGATAAACATTGGACGCAGAGAACATAGATTGTCAGTGGAAGAAAAAAACTGGAATTAGTATTCTAATCTGAATCATTGTTTTCCATAGGAAAAATATTTTTCCTAACTCATTCTAACTTTTTTCATGTAAACATTAATGTCGCATGACTTTATAACTCATACATGCCCTTTTCTATTTAAGTGCTATTGTCACAATAAACACTGTATTTTAACAATAAAGCAGTGTGGTGTCTCTGTCCTGCCGAGTCTGGACACCCGACAGTATCACATTTTTCCCAAACTGTAATTACTGCCTCCACCCAAGTTTCAAAGAATTTGTAGCAATGCCAGGGCAGTTGGCCTCAGACTGTATTTAAGGACATCTGGGCTTTTCCACTAGACATCATTCTTGAGGTTCTGACTGACCATTTTCATAAGCTCCGAATGGAAATTCAGCCCCTTCCTGTACCAGTGCAAATTTAGCTTTGTTCAGACTTATTTAGAGAGTCAGGACAACGATCCACTGGTGCATCAATTGTTCTATCCATACTCTTGGACTACAGCTTGACTTGGCAGAATTATGAACTTTAAACTAGGAGGCCTCAGTGGATGGTATTTTAAAAAATAAATATCAGTGAAACTTAACCGGTGTTTAGCAGACCTCTGACAATTTTTTTAAACTAGGATACTCTTTCTCTCATAAAGAAATATAACACCAAACATTGGATGCCTCACATGATGGGCCCCACTAGTCACTTTCCAGTTTTATACAAAATGTTTAACAGCAAAAATGTTAAATCAGAACTCATAAGGCTCCTAGAAGTTCTTAAGAATATCTTTTTTTCTTTGGCACAGTTTTTCTATTCCCAAGACCGTCATCTCCTAATTCAATAAGACAGTTTGCTTGTGTGTTGTTTCCTCCCTTAGAACGAGAGCTCCCTGAGGGGAAGTTCAGTTTTCGCCTTTTCTTTGTACCCCCAGGATGCAGTACTGGACCTCACACTTTGTGAGCACTTAACTGCTTGTTGACTGACTAACTGGTCTTCTGTGGTTTCTCCAGAATCTGAGTAGCCAGGCAGGTCACAAAAGGATGTCTGTGGATCAGCATCTTGTGGGCTCTTTAGTAGCATTAGTGCCTAACACCAATAATATGAGAGAAGTCACCTAAAACGCCGAACCATACTTTTCTTAGCTCTAGAATAAAGATAAAAATTTCTATCTTGCCTAACTTCTAGGGCTGTCGGGAGGGCAAAAATGAGGTGATGTTAAACGTGAAAGTTCTAAAACTAGTTTATTGGGCAAAACATTATTACTTTGAGGTGATATTAAACATAAAAGTTCTAAAACTAGTTTAGAGGGCAAAACATTATTACCTTGAGGTGATGTTAAACGTGAAAGTTCTAAAACTAGTTGAGAGGGCAAAACATTATTACTTATCATTAAAATGTAACCTTTGTGGTGTGTGGAGCTGGGGAAAAACAGAGGGGTATTAGCTATTTACTGGGGATAGGAAGTGAGGAATTAAACAGTCTTTGGATCCCCTGCAGCATTCAGAATAGTGTCTGGAACACTGTTCGCATCCAGAAGCTAAATTATATAAGAACTGCTCACCTGGATTTGGAATCAGATAACCTAGGTTCAAATCTTTCTTATGTTACTACCTGTGTGACCTTGGCTAAATCATTTAACATCTTTGGGCTACGGTTTCCACATCTGTAAAATGACATGGGAGTCGCTGGCCTCTTACAACCCCTTCTAGCACCAAATCTATGATCTTAGGATGGTAAAGTGTCCCTGAATTGAATGAATGAACAAATGAGGTTATTCTTCTGTATTGTTTTCTTTTACTGTCTACTGGAGGATATGTTAGGCAGAAGTGAGTAAGTATATGATGGTTTAAGGAGAGAATACTAATACCCGAGTGTATAAAAGAAGATTTCACGGAAGCTTTGCCATTTTGGCTGAGCTCTAAGTGAAGATAAGGATTCTTAGAGACAGAGTTAAGTAAAGACTGAAAATTCAGGTAGAAAGACTGGCTTGTACCAATGTAAAGAAGTAGGAAATAGAATGTTGATTGTGAAGCAGAGCACGAGTAGTTTACTTTGGCTGAACAGAACAATAATGTCTGATTAATTTGGAATAGTTTGGAACCAGTCTGTATAGGATCTTAAATGTCAAACTTATACACTGTATTTTATCTTGGAGCAACTGAATTTTGGCAGTTGTGCAAAGGATGGATTGGAGAGAGAAAAGACTGATGTAGGTAGACCAAATAGAATACTTATTGAATATATTAATATGGATATATAGTCAGTTGTCATGTGGTAATTGGTGAAAGCATTTTAAATACCAGAGTGGTTACTTTAAAATACTTAAAACAGTCATTGTACTAATAATAGTTCTAACCAGAGGTCATATACCATTTACAGTTTTGACAATGCTGTTATCTGAAACATTTATGAAGTACTGTTAGCTCTATGATCATGTTCTGGGGGCTCTGAGCCAGAAGTCAGAAGACCCAGGTTCTAGTCCCAGAATTGTCCTTGACTATGTTTGTCACTTCGGATAAATCATTAAAATTCTTTGATACTGTTTCCTCACTTGCAAGATGACATAGCAGCAGACAAAAATGAACTAGGGGGAAGCGTGAGGGTTCCTCCCCTCATAGGATCTCTCTATGGATTGGTTTAAAAGAATCCTCTATTTAAAATGCTAATATTGTGTTCTCCCACTCCATTAAGAATCAGAAAAATACTTTAATTATCAATTAACATATTAGGAAGAAATAATTGACAGCGAGGGCTGACAGTAGGCAGCTATGTGGCAACCAGATATAACAGCCTAGAATTAGGAAGACCTAAGTTCAAATCCAGCCGCAAATACTCACTTAACTAGGTGACCCTGGGCTAGTCAAACCATATTTGCCTCAGTTTTTTCATCTGTTAAATGAGTTAGAGAAGGAAATAGCAAACCAGTCCGGTAACTTTGCCAAGAAAATTCCAAATGGCGTCACAAAGTCAGAGATGACCGAAACAACTGAACAACAACAAATTGACAGTGGGCTAGTTTTATATCAAGAATGTAACACACAAAAAGGGTCTGGAATAGATAGGAGGAGAGGCAAGATGGAGATTAGGAGTTGCAGATAAGGCAGTAGGAGGGGAGTAAAAGATAAATTTAATCTACTTTACAACTTCACCTGGGATCATTCTAGGCCATCTCACATAAAATCAAATTTGTCATGTGTACCTGTCCATTCAGTCATCTTTAGGGATATTACTTTGTCAAATTTGCTGATTTTACTTGAAATTGCCATTTATATGTGACACTTTCCATATAAAACTTACATTATGGCACAATCACAGAGGCCATCTTGTCGAATTAGTGCTTTAATAATAATCTCCTTTGCAATCTATATACCTCCATAAAAGGGATATTATTCGAAAAACCTCCTACTATGGTGAAAGCTGCTGAGGCAGTCCAATCTGGTTTTTGATAACGAATTGTCAAGAAATAGATCTTACGTTTTCCCAAATTTGCCTCTTTGCAACTTTCGTTGATTGCTCCTAGTTTTGCCCTCTGGATCCAAGCAGTACATATGACAGAGCTTTAGATAGTTAAAACAGCTATGATATCTCTAGAGGCGGCCATGTGGCACAGTAGATAACTATGCTGGATTTAGAGTCAGGAACACTGGAGTTCACCCCAATAACCAATTTCTCCTAAGTAGTGAGAATCAAATTTGAAAGAAAAATTGTCTTCATTGTTCTTCCACCTTTTGAAGGAAGAAATCATCATTAAAGAAAATGATGATTTCTTCCTTTAAAAAAAATTTAGCTGAAATTGGACCTAATAAAAAAGAAAAAATATGAACTTCTAGAATCCTTAAAAATCCCCCAGATCCCCTTCATTATTTCCAATATGACTCTTCTTACTTTCTCATTCTTCATATCTTCTCACAGAGCAGCATTTAAAGTACATAAAAAACAATTTCTAATCAAATTTTTATTTTCTATTGTTATTAATTGCTAGCATTAAAGCATAAAACTACTACATATCTATTTTTAAACATGTTTTAACACATTTTTAATGTTTAAATATATTATGATGTGTCTTGAGACAGAAGATTCTACACTATTTTATTACAAATGACTACAGTATTTAGTGTGGTGGAATGAGAAGTTGTTTGGGAGCGAGGAGACCTGAATTCTAGTACAGATACACTAGTCTCCTCACTAGCTATGTGACCTTATTTAAGCTGTTAAACCTCTCTGTGTCTCTGCTTCCTCACTTATAAAATGAATGCCTTGGAAAAGATCTCTAAGGACTCTTCCAGCTTTATGTTAACAACATATTTATATAATAATTTGTAGTTTACAGAAACTATATATATGTATATATATACATATGTATACACATATATATGAATATCTATGTACACTTGTATGTATATATGTATAATATTTTCATTTGTCCTCCAAAATACATATTTGAGTAGTTGGCAGCATACATATTATTATCCTTATTTTATATGTAAGAAAACTGAGACTAGGAGAGTTTAAGTAGCTTGCCAAAAGATTGGTCACACACCTAGGGGATCTAAGTCTGAAAGCCAGGTTTTCTGGGATCAGTGAAACACATCACTTTTATATGTATACAAGGCTTTGGTCTTATGTAACAACAATGTTGTCAGCAGCTGCTGTGGAAGTGAAAGACCAACAACAAGAGCACACAGGAGGGCTGCTAGCATAGGTTCTTTGATCTGCTTTTCTAAGGAGAGCAACTTTAAAGGGTTAACAGTCTTACTTTAATTAAACATACATATACCATTCACTTAGTTCAGGGGGGAAAGACAGCACCCTGAACTTCAGAGCAAATACAAACAGAAATTACAAACAGATCAACAGACAGGCGTTTTATCTGTCTGACCAAATCACAATATATGCATAGTTACTAGGGAGAAGCACCAACATCTGGGTTTTCAAGGCTGGGGGGAGGGGTTGCTGCTTCAACAGTTACCCAGAGTCTCATCACCAACACTCATTCAATGAATGTGCTCCCAAAACAAAATGCCAACCTCAGATCTTATATACATGCCTCAGGGCCCCTGGGCACTTGATTACCTCAGTGCAAGAAGCACTAAAACAAAGAACAGCAAAAAGTCCCATTTTGCTTACCATTACATTTGAAAGCCAAGACTTATCAAAGGTACTTGATTACCTCAGTGCTGAGAAGCACTCCAAAACAAAAGCCAAAAGGGTCCCACTTTACCTGCCCCATTCAAACAAAGGCAAGACCCATTAAAGGCACTTGATGGCCTTAGCATTCCAAAAGAGAACAGCAAAAAAAAAAAAAAAAGTCCCACCCCAATTACCTTAACACCTTGAAAATTCTAATTCTGTCTATTAGGTGTGTGGAGTTTTTGATATACACACACACATACACACACATATGTAAATGTGTGTGTTTATAGATATATACATATGTGTACCCATATATACACACATACACATATGTGTGTATATATGTATATGTATGTATGTATACATATATGTGTGTGTGTGTATATATATATATATATATATTCATACCCATAAATAAAGTTGAAGTTCAAGACCTCTAGAATTGGTATCTACTAAGAAGACCCTGAACAAAATAATTATGAAGTTTTTATTGTCTAGTACAGTGATGTTTGGATAAAATGCATACATTTTAGCTTTAGGATACTTTTCACATGAAGGTGAAACCAAATGAATCAAAAAGTACATAAGTAACCTGGAATCTGTGGCTCTGTGTCTCAAATGTGTTAGTATTAGAAGGGCACATTTTAGGGGGCAGCTAGGTGGCATAGTGAGTAGATCACCAGCCCTGGAGTCAGGAGGACCTGAGTTCAAAATCTGGCCTCAGACACTTGACACATTTACTAGCTGTGTGACCTTGGGCAAGTCACTTAATCTCAATTGCCTTGCCCCCCCCCAAAAAAAAGAAGGGCACATTTTGACTCAGCATGGTATGTGAAAGAAAATGTCTCTTCATCACTTACTTGAAAATCACCAGGGATATTCCTGATTTTAAAAAGAAAGAAAAGAAAGCCTTAATGATCTATTTTTTTCAGCTACAACTAGGTAAGATTTCTTTCTATTTGGTCAGTAATTAGAAATTCACAGGTCATAGATTTAGAGCTGAAATTTAGATTATGTCCAACCCCCCTATTTTATAGATGAAGAAACTAGGGCCTAAAATGGCTAAATGTCTTATTCAAGGCCACAGAGGCAGTAAGTTGCAGAGGTGGGATTTGACCCTAGGGACTCTGAATTCAAATCTTGTGTTATTCCCACTTGAGGCTTTAGAAGCAGTGGATTCCCTTTTCTTACAGCTGGTTCAGTGACTGTGATATATAAAACTAAAAACAAACAGGAAAAACCTGGTTTTTCTAACTGATTTCTCCATCCTAAAAACTGAATTGTCTCTATGTGTAGATTAATCATTTGTGACAGAGGGAAATTTTCATATCTCACTGAAACTACTCCCCAAAAGGAAATTAGTCTCTAGTCCTGGCAAACCTGCCTTTTCTTTGTTCCCCATTTACAAGTCTTCGTTTCCTATTTCTGTGCCTTAACACAGGCCATCCACATGGCTGAAATGCACTATCTCTTCTCCTCCGCTTCAGAGTCCCTCTTCCTTTAAGATGTAGCACAAGCAATATCTTCTGCATGAAGCTTTTCCTGATCTACTAGAGTACCTGTCTTCCAAAGTACCTTTATATATGTTCGTATTATAGTCACTTTATATTTGTGTTTTATATGTTGCTGTCTCTACCTTTAGAATGAAATCCCTACTTGGGAGTAGGACTTGTTACATCCTTTGTACTTGTATCTCCAGTGCCTAGCATAGTGTTTGGCACATAGTAGGTTCTTAATAAATGCTTATAGATTGATTGATTAATTGAAGGAAGTTTTTATTTTCATGGAGCTAATCTCCTCTGGGAATTAGACTATAACTTCTTTATTACCAAACAATCAAACGACAAACATTTACTAAACCCTTACTATGTGTTAGATTAAATGCTGGTGATAAAAAGACAAAATGAAGCAGTCTTTTCTCTCAATGAATTTACATTCTACTAGGGAAAATCAGAGAAAGAGAGAGAGAGAGAGAGAGAAAATGATGGTGATCCAAGTCCAGGAAACAAGAAAGTACTAGTAGCTACAGGGGTCAAGAAAAACTTTATAAAGAGGTGTTGCTCTTTAAAGGAAGACAGCGATTCTTTGAGACCCAGATTTGGAGGAAATGCGTTCCAGACATGCGAAGACATAGAGACAGGAGATATAATTTTGCATATATAAAAAGCAGGAAAGTCAGTCTGGTTGGGCCATAAAAATTATAAAGGACAGTAATGTATGATAAGTTTGGAAAGGTCAGCCATCCAATTCCACTGCTAAAATACATAGAAATGTGAAGATAGCATTAATTTTTATTCCTGCTTAATCCTAAAAGTATATTCTCATTCCCTCTATCATTTATGAGCCCTCTGATTTTGCCATTCCTTCCCACAAAATACACTGATTCACTTCTAAGGGGGTCAGAATTTATTTAGGCCACAGAGCTGCAATCTGGCTTCTCTACCTTCACTTCTCCAGTTACAAGATCTATTTACATCATTATTCCACTATGTCCATTTCTATCTCTTGATAATTGCTCTTTGTTTTTTTCACATCTCAATTTTTTAAGGATAGATTTAAATATCCCTCTTTTTGAACATACATAATTTTTTCACTGATGGTTGTTTCAAGTTTTCATGATCTGTAATTTTGGATTAAAGCTTTTTGAAATATGTTATTCCATTACATCCTGAAATTCTTTATCACTACTGAATAACCTGATGCTATTTTAATTTCCTTTTCTTTATATTTGAAGATCTTTCCCCTGATCTCATAAATTTCATTGTCTGTCATTGAAAACTTTTAATTTTAACCACTATATGCCTTGCAGTTTAAAACATAGTTATGGTTATTTTCCTGGAGATGATCTGTGGATTCTCTCAATTGATGCTTTGTTGTCAATATTCAGAAGTTCTGGGAAATTGTTTTTGCATTACTCCCTGAATTGTGGTGTTTAGGCGTTTTTATATGTCACATTCTTAAAGATGATTTGTATTGTTAGTTGACTCTCTGCATCCTATCTGGAATATAATTCCTTCCGTCTTTTAAAATTATTGCTTTTGCTTCTGTTATACCAGATATTCCTTTCCTTCATTGTTTTATATTCCATATCTGTTTCAGCAATCTGGCTAGCAGTTGTTGTGGGCGTGAAAGACCAACACAAGCCCAACAACAAGCATGCTACTAGCATGCTGCCAAAGCCCAGGTTCTTTTGATCTGCTTTAGTAAGGAAAGCAACCTTAAGGGGTTGGCAAGCTTACTTTAATTCAGCATACAAATATCATTCACTTAGTTCAGGGGAAAAAGCCAGCACCCTGAATTTCAGAGCAAATACAAATTACAAACATTGACAGACAGCCCAAATACAATTCATATTTACCAACATCTAGGTTCAGCCTGGGAGCTCATAACAAGGGCTGGCCTAGAGTCACTCAAGCCACCATGGCTGTGGGTAAGAGCTCCAAAGAAGAGAAAGCCACCCCTGGTTTTATATTTTTTTCAGGGTCAAGGGTGAGTCACACATGTGACTCTCCCACGTGACCTAGAATCGTCACAAAGAGGTGACTTGAACCCATGTGGTCTAAAAGCCTCTGCTGTCCCAAACATGTCACTCAAACTTCTGTGTAAACTAGGCCCTCCCCTGAGGCAAGGAGGCATCAAGGACACCAAAATCTAACGAAGGAAACAAAGGCCAAACTCTTCAAGGGCACTTGGTTGAACTGAGTGCTAAGAGCCCATTTTGTTTACCAACACAATCTCTCCTAATATCTTTTTATTTACTTTTTAAAATAAACTTTTGTTCACATCTTTTTAAATTTTTTTATTCATACCATTTTCTTTCTGTCAATTTCATTTCTCAAGATTCTTCCTCCCTGAGCATAATACCTTATAACAAAAAATAAGGGAGGGATAAACAAAATAGCAAGATTGACCAATATATCAAGAAAACCTGACTTTATATGCAGTGTTCCATCTACACACACACACACACACACACACACACACACACACACACACACACACACACATCTTCAAAGAAGTTGGAAGAAATGTCTTCTTATATCTTTTCCTTAGGGCCAAGCTTGGCCATTTTACTTGTGCACCAATTAGTTTCAGTTGTTTTGTTGTTCTGTCCATTTATATTGTTGTGGTTGTTGGATGCAGTGTTTTTTAGCTCTACTAACATCACTCTATCTGTTCATACAAGTCTTCATAGATTAAGACCAACAAAAGAACATTAGGCATAATCCAATCAAAATTCTTAATTTTATATATAAGTAAACTAAGGTATTGGAGAAGAAAATGGCAAACCGCTCCAGTCTCTTTGCCAAGAAAACCCCAAATGGAGTCACAGAGAGTTGGATATGACTGAAATGACTCAATGATAACAAAGAAAGGAGGTATTGTTTGGAGCCAGAAGAAAGATTGTTGCAGTGTAAATTTGAGCACCATCTTTTGCACATGGTAATGTCTTTTATAAGAAAAAATAATAGCTTATAAATGTTTTGCTACAATATATTTTAGGAGAATAGCAATTAAAATGGTAAAGGGACTAAAGAATATGTCACTTGAAGATGATTTGAGGGAAGTGGAAATGTTGAATCTGAAAAAGCAGTCTTGGGATTAATATGTTGCCTATATTTAGAACTTTAAAGATCTCTCATATGGAGGGTCGACTAGATTTGTCCTGCTTTGGACTCTAGGGCAGAATAAGGAGCAATGAAGAGAAAAAGAAAAAGATGTTGCTTGTGTCTAAGGGAAAATTTCTGAACAATTAGAATTCTCCCAAAGAGGACTGGTCAGTCTTAGGAACTTCTCTTAACATGAAGCATTCAAGCATAGAGTGGATGATCATTTCTTGGACCTGTCAGAGGGGCTTATTGTTCAGACAGGGGTTGGACTTGGTAGTTTGAAGGCCCTTCCATTTCTGAGATTCATTTATTCTGAGAAAGGAAGAACTTTTTGCCTGGGAAAGTGACATGCCCCAAAGACAGAGAGGTGAAAATAGTAATGCTTATGAGAGAGACCAAACAGATGAAGTCGATGTGAGTTACTAGAGAGTGGTGAGAGTGATGTCTTAATATAGCAAGACTTGAAGCAGTAGAGTTTATGTGTAATATTGTAAGTAATGGGATGGGTAGCAGGGACTGTTTCATTTTTGTCATTTTACTCTCTAATACTTGGTATAGTATCTTCTACATAATAGATATTTAATAAATGTTAGTTGATTTGAATTGAAATGGGGAGCTACTATAGGTTCTTTAGCATAGGAGTGACAGATGAAAGTGTGCTGTTTTTAGAAAGATCGCCTGACAGATGGTATGCTGGATAGACTTGGTTAATGCCCAGGCTCTATGGCCTCCTGCACCTTCCACCCCCACCAAGTTGCTATCCTGTGTTCTGTTCCAGCAAAGCCTTTTTCTCAGTTAGCTATGATAGCTGGAATGCATCTGATCAACTAATCCCTGCTGAGATATTAGCTGACAACAGCTTATCGTGTTATCCCATCCAAGGCACTGGGGGGAAAAAAGAATCTGTAGTGGTAGAATTTCAGGCATCGTTAACAGACCGGTGGAGGAGGTATATTTGGAAAGTTGTCTTCCTGAAACCTTTAATATTAAAGCATGTAAGCAAGCACCTACTCAAAAGGTCACCCTGATCTTGCCTATCAACAATGTACTTCAACAGTGAGTTTAGTCCTTCTGGTGAACCTGGGCTCTCAAAGAAATTGAATATGGGTCCAGTGATGTCTGGTTTTTGATCACCAGCCTAGCTAAGTGCGGAGAGGTTTGTCACTAGTTTAGGTAAAGGGTGATAACTTTTTCAGTCATGACAATTCACAGAGACAATCCACCATCTTATGTGAGAATTGCATTCTACATTAGTGGAAGAATTACCTGTACTGATAAATTTACAAATTCTTGAAATGTTGATGCATTTTCCTTATGAAATCAGCAGTAGAAGAAGTGTCTTAGTATATCGTTTAATGGAGGCCATGCAATCTTTTGGGCTGCTTACTTGTTTAGGTTGATTCAATTATAGGACTTCAGAGCTAGAAGGGACTTTCAGAGGTCCTGTAGTTCAACTGACTTAATTATAGTTAGCATTTATATAGAGCTTTAAGGCAAATTGACTTACATAGGCCATCTCATTTGATAGTTACAATAACCTCATGAGGCAGGTGCTATTATTATCCCATTTTACAGATAGAAAAACTGAAAAATGGTACACTCTAGCTTGGAGGGGAAAAAAATAGTTTTTGAATGGTGTGTGTATGCGTATGTGTGTGTGTGTGTGTGTGTGTATATGCTCTTTTTAGGAAGGTAAAGGAATTATGCATGATTTTACTTTTCTCTGCTAGACATAATGCTCACTCTCCTTTCATGTACTCATGTTATATGAGAGTAAAAACTATACTATGATATATACAGCTCATTTGATAATTATAAACCAATTTAAAAAAACATCATTTGATCCTCAGAATAGTACTAGGAAGTAGATAGTGCAAGAATTATTATGCTTTTTAGAGAGGCCAATTTCAATGGGCAGTACACAGAGCAAATTCATATTGGCTTCATATTTATTTCAGTTCAGTCTATTAAGTACATGTCCTTATTTGTTTTAGTGACTTTTAATTTTTATATGATCTAACAGGCTAGTTTCCCTCTGTATATATAGAAAAAACAAAGCAAAACAAAATAAAACCCAACCCGCAACAATGCCAGTATATCACACATTTTCAAATATATTGAGAGAATTTTTTTTATATTCAATCCATTCCCTAAATTAGAAATGACTTTTTCCTGCTTCCTCAAAGCTTCAAGTGAATGTTAAAGAAAGCAGTAAGGTTGATAGTTGAAACTGAGAGGGCCTTATAAATAGATACGGAGGAATTCCACTGGGGCTTCTGATGTACATTGGCCCACTAACATGTTTTCCTTTCTTTCAAAGGTTTACCTTGCCTTGTTTTGTTCCCTTACTTATTCCTTTTGTCCCTGGGCCAAATGAGTGAATCTGCCAAACTGATCCTCAAGTTTCTAGCGTCATTAGCATAAAGTACCTCAGGCCTATCTTACTTGTTAATTATTATACTTATTAAATGTTTGCAGAATTGAATAATTAAAATGAATGATCATGTGAAATGTTATATGTCATCAGATAAGTTATATAATAACAGAATGGATTAGCTATTAGCCATGTCTTCTAAATATGGTATACTTTGCCTTGGGATTTCATGGACAGCACTCTTTATGTTAGAATGATGGTCAGTACGCTGGCATTAAAACCTGTCTAAACGTGAAACTTCAGTTGCTTAATGTAAGATGCTATCGTCATTTCTGCTTATCTGCAGAAAAGTAAAAGTCAGTGATAATCAATCCCTAGAAAATGTGGTGATTTCATAGCTAGTAATATAATACCGCCATTCTCTTCTTTCTTGTAGGGAAAAGTTTCACACTGACCATCACCGTCTTCACAAATCCACCACAAGTAGCCACCTACCATAGAGCCATCAAAATTACTGTGGATGGACCTCGGGAGCCTAGAAGTAAGTTACCTATTCCTTAAGTATTTACTTCATTGGAAAACTTAGTCCTTATTTGTGGACCTAGCAAGTATGGTATCACCTTCAAGGAAACTGAAACTTTACCAACATCCAGGGAGACATAGAATAAATCAGCCACCTGCACCTGCACCTGCACCTTACATTCTAAATCCATTGGTTGTTCAAATATATTGTATTGATGGATGAAATTGTTTGAAACACAGCAGTGAATATCAGGAGATAAACCAATGGACTTGGTTTAAATTAAATTAAGAATTTCTTGAAGGGATGGGATACGTTTGAGAAACTGTTCATCAAAACTATCTTGAAATTATACAGAACCCAAATAAAACACAGGAGGAGGCAAAACTCATTAACATAGGTGAATGCAGCATATCAGTGATGTTGCTCTATTATCCATTTTAAAATGTGTCCTGAGATATTTTAACCAGAGTCTGATTTGCAACATCAGGGAATTAACTTTCCTTGCATTGATGAAAACCTTTACTGCACTATTTTGTCCACTCTGAATTTCTTCTTTTTGAATAGGATATGAATAAATGGGAGTTTTTAGAGAAAAGTAACAAAATATAGATGAAGAAAATGAGTTTGTGAAGGAATTTTTAGAACTTGAGTTTGTTTAGTTTGGAAACTAGAAAGCTTAGGACTGACTTCATTCAGAAGAGAAAACCTCAGCTTCAGTCTCAGAGGATAAAGTGGTTCCTTCTCCTTGCCAACACCAGCTCTTTATGCCAT
>CM053622.1:514047886-514148392 GCA_028646595.1 Phalanger gymnotis
TGCCAAAGCCAATCCCTCGATATGCATCCTGAATCCCTTCCTCTCCCACATTCTCCAACAGATTACCCATTCTCTCTGATCTTCAGTGTCTCCCTATCTCCTGGTTCCATCCTTGCTTCTTTGTAAAGACACCAATCCTCCCCATCCTTAAAAACTCCTCATTTGATCCTACCTTCCCCGCTAGCCATTATCCTTTATTATGTCTTCCCCCTTTCACCCAGCTTCCTTGAAAATCATCTCTTCCTCGGTGCCTCCACTTCTTCCTTCTCGCTTTTCTTAAATCCTCTTCAGACTGCTATGCAAGCTTATCACTCAGCTGAAACTGATTTTTCCAAAGTTTTCTAAAGTGCCCTACTTGCGCTTCTTTGGTCAGGACGCTTCGTTTCCTGCTTCTCTGCCTTTGCATTGTATCTCCTTGATGCCTGAAATTCTCCCCCTTCCCATCTTCAAGTTCCTGCCACCATTTGCTGGAGGCCTTTCCCAGTCCCTCCTGCTATGAAAGACCCCCCTCTAAGGTTTTCTTCCATCTTAAGTATCTCGTATGTATTTGCTTGTGTACATATTGTCTCCCAATTCAAATGGAAGCCCCTTGAGGGCAGGGACTGTTTTTACATTTCTTTGTATCCCCTGTACTTAACACCTGGCTCATAATAAGTGCTAAGTAAATGTCTGTTGATTGATTGATTCAGAGCTATAGATCCATGAGGCTATCACTGTGAACCCACAATACCTTCAAGTGTAATAAGGTTGCTTATTGTACTTAAGGTTACCTTCAGATATTTGTTTCATTTTCCTGAGAAACTTCTTTTTAAATTAGATTTGAATATCATTTAAAGTGGATACATAAAACTTTATAAGCAAATTTGCCCTGCATTAGTAAGGAGGCATAGAGTATTAGCCCCAATACTGTTACTGAGAAACACAGAAGAAAAAGCCAAATGAGACAAGCATTGGACTTGAAAAAAGGCACATCTTTTTCTGATTATGAACTTGCTGAATTCATAGCACTAGTGCAATATTTGGACTTTTAAATTTGCTATCACTTGTTCTTACATAAGTAGCTCACTTCTGATTAGATATTTCCTTAAAACTTTTACTATACTTCCTACATATCAGCTATCTATGATTATAAAAGCATAATCACTTTTTAGGTTATCTGCAATTTTGACTTTTTAATATATATTTTTAAAAACCTAGAGAAAAGTTTCCAGCATTTTGGAATTCTCCCTTTATGGAAAATTTTTAGGACTAGATAAGAATTGTCCAAATTGAAAGGAGATGTGTTGTGATCTGAACCAGAGAAAGGAAACATCACATCAATGGAATCATAAATCTATAAAGAGTCAATATATATACTTAGTAGGCAAAAATAGGAATACAAAAATATGTGCATGTGCGTGTGCGTGTGCGTGTATACACATACGCACAGCTTGGCCAATTACTACCTTAGGTTTTCCATCCTAAAGCCCACATACTTTCCTTGGAGAGTTAGCATGGCATAGTGTACACTGGTCTTGGAGTCAAGATCTGGGTTTAAGAACTCATTCAGCCACTTACTAGGCAAATCACTTAACTTCTGTATCTCAGTTTCCTCATCTACAAAAGGAGTCAGTTGGACTTGATATCCTTCTCTTCCTATTCTAAATCTATAATCCTATGATACATCTTTGGGATTATAATGTTGTTTTTTCCTATGGTATCTTTTTGTTTCTTTCATAGAAATTTAGAGTTGAAAAGAAATGTAACAGGCATCTAAATCCAACTCCTTCCCTACTTGAAGCATCCCTGACAAGTATTTAATCCAACTTTATTTGGGGTTTTTTTTTGCAACTTCCATCTATCATTTTACTTTACCTTACTCATACCTTTTTACCTGAAGGAATTTCATTATTATCATGATGTCATTTTACTTCTGTAAAATTTGTTTCTTGCATTCTTAGTTGGCCCTAGAATTTATTGCTCAGCCTATTTGAGTGGCCCATTATCTAGGCATAGATATGCTCTGGAAACAAGCTGAGGCAAGGTTATTTCTGGCCAGCCAACTCCATTTGTGAAAAGCTCCTAAACTGAAGACTCTTGTAAGTCCTTTGAATTGTAACTATTCATATTAGCTACATGTGTATAAATAGTATATGTCTAGCATATAGTCATCTTATTTGCATAGACCCATGCCCTGCCACATATTACAACTATTATGCTTCTTTGCTTTTATTATGGATTGATTTTATAAAAATCATAATATATTCACTTAACATTTTTTTATTTTCAAAAGCATTTTGATTCAAGTTTTTCCCCCTTGATCCTATTAAGGAAATCCATTCGTATTAACCTGATCAAGAGTTATACATCATTTTTTTTAAATGGTAATAAGGAAGGTCAGAATAAATAGATGGCCTTACGTTAGATATTTTTGTGGCCATTTGACCCAGTTGGAAATGTCAAATTCCTTGGTCTTTTCTATGTTCATCTCTATATATACACATATGCTTATGTAGATGTTTATTTGTGACTAGAGCTGTTCCTGAGAGGCCATGGTAACCTTCGTGGTGGGCCTAAAAGTCACGAAGACATTACTTCCAACTGTGGTTCTGACATATATTAGCTGTGCTAACAAAAGCAAATAGCTTAACCATTCATTGCCCCAGGCAGCTTTATAAGACTATAAATGACATGCATGTTGAGTTACAGAGGAATTACAGATCTGCTTTGGTAGAGGTTTCTATACTGGAAGTTCTTTATGTAGATGAAATCACACACACCGAAGTCACCACACCCCATAATTTTTTAATTCTTCCTAAATATTTTTGTTTCTGTTTTACTAATTACTTTTTATTATGTTTATGTAGAAATGGCAGTGAAGAGGATTATGCAATTTAATCCAATACTGTTAAGATATGAATTTGTACTGATTGGTATATTGAGAATGCCAAAATTCAATATAATTTGAAGTTCTTTACCAGTATTATGGATTGTAAGTGATATGTTTTGTAGTTTGTAATTGTCATTTTGTAGTTTGAAATCTAGCTTTACTGTATATATACATATATGTATGTGTGTATGCATATATGTGCATATATACACGCGTTTATACATATATATATATATATATACACACACACATATACATGTATCTATTTAATCAAAGACAAGATAGAAGCATTTTGGTCCTGAGAGCAAAACCTCCCCCATACCTTTTAAACTTGATAAATTGCAGTAATCTATTAAATCCCTAGATCTCTATGAAATAAATTAATGGTAATGCATTAGTTTGGGACATCCATGAACTTCATATTCTTGGGTTTCATTAAGTACAAAATTGATTAAAAGCCAGAATATTTTCTTTCAAATCTTTCAGTTTGTTTCTCTGACTGAAATAATTTTAAATGCCTTTATTTCTCCACTACCACCTTAAACTATTCAAATCTTTAATGATTCAAGCATGGTAAAAAATGTAAAAGACTTTTAGTTTACTATTACATGGGAGTCATAGATTAACATTTTGGATACACTCATAAGATGAGCATACAGAGCCATTAACTATTTCCACTCTGGTCTACTCATTACCAGATTAATTTATTTCCCATTAATTGAACTTGATGATATCTAAAGTTATTTATCCTTAGAGAGCTGAGAAATAATCATGTAATTTTCATTACAAAATTCTTTGAGATGAGCTAGAATTCATTAAATGACCCGTATCCTGTAGACTGTTCTTAGGCAAAACAGTTGGAATTTTCAAAATGGTGGAGTTTTCCCAAAAATCACCAGGGTGGGGGCATGAGATTAGTTTCATTGGCAGGGAATTTAAAAAAACAAACAACTTTTCTATAAGAATGGACCCTAGAGCAACAGTAGAATAACAGCTTTATTCCATGCTCCTTACAAATTGCTCAACCCAAATAGAGGACTTTCTAAAATAGATTTTGACAAATTTGTTCATCATACAAATAAAGCAGTTAGTTCCTTTTTAAATTGAACACCAGCTACTTTAGCTGTGGTCTCACACTGCCCTGATGACAAGAGATCCTTTATTTAAGCAAATATGGATTTAATCATCATGTAGCTCTGTGTGTGTGTGTGTGTGTCTGTGTATCTGTGTATGTGTATGTGTGTAAAGAAAAAAATATGGTGCATACAAAATCTTGAAAAAAAGTCTTTCCTCAGAAAAGAAAGATTGTTCTGTTGGAGGTGGTTTTGTTAACATGGGCCAGACTTTCGGAATTTATCAGGAAAGACCTGTGAAAGGAAATTGGAAGCACTTAAATTACTACCCACCAATTCTCATTTTTTTTCAGAAGTTTTGCCACTTTGTCCTCAAAAAGAACCTCTCCATGTTCTTAGTTTATTGCATTCTCTTTTTGAAAATTGGAATTAAGGAAAAACAACATTAAACAAATGATTTAGCATGCTAAATTGTATCTTATTTTTGAGTACTTTATTAAAAGCCATTTAACCTCAGGGTGTTTCTTCCACCCTACCCTGCTCTCCAGTTCTGTGTTTTATTACTTTTCCTTTCAGTATAATGCTAACAAAATCAGAAAGCTATAGAAATTCTACAAGGTATGTGAGATAGCTTCACAGCTTACAAAGTCCTTATTCTTTTTTTCTTTTCCATGGCTTTTTATTTTATAGGCTTCTTCCCTGTAACTTCTATATTAGATTTCACATTTTCAAAATGTTGGGGCATCTAGGTGGTGCAGTAGCTAAGGCACCTAGCCTGGAGTCAGGAAGATTCATCTTCATGAGTTCAAGTCTGACCTCAGACACTTACTAGGTAGGTGACCCTTGGCAAGTCACTTAACCCTGTTTGCCATAGTTTCCTTGTCTGTAAAACGAGCTGAAGGAAATGGCAAACTAATCCAGTATCTTTGCCAAGAAAACCCAAAATAGGGCCACAAAGGACCGAAAAACAAATGAACAACAAATCACAATGTAGCTTCTGTGCCATTTTCCCAAATTGGATCAGAAGTTGCAGCTTCTTTTAAGGAGACATTTTTTTAAATACTAGATGCTGTCTTGTTTTGCTTTGTTCATTTGCTGACATGCTTCCATGAAAAGGTTCTTGGAAAATAAGTTCTGTTCCTTAAGTGATTCATACTTCTGACTTTTCCCTATCATCCACAGCCATAAATTAAATAAATAACTGAATCTGGGTCAGGGTACAGGGAGAAGGCCGTCCATATATGAGTATTAAAGGGTAAACTGTTCTCAAATGGGTCTGCGTTTCATCCCTGAAGTTTAAAAGTCAAGAGAATGTTATGCCCTGAGCAAGGGAGAGCCAGCATTCTATGATTGGAAGCCCAGTGGAATGGGCAGGGCTTTGAGCCCTGGCTTGGCCCCTGCCTAACTGAACAACCATAAGCAAATCAATTCACTTCTTGGGTCTCAGTTCCTTTACCCACGTGATATGGATCTTTAAGTTCTCTTATTTCTGGAGTTCAACGATTCTACAAGTTAATAGCACAAAAAAAATCCTGTATCACTAAGTTAGACAGATTGCACTTTAGTCAGCCTGCTAACATATGAAGCACTATTAAACCAAATTAAGAAGTCAGGAAAAGAGGCTAAAAGCGGGGAAAAATGTACACACCTGCCTACTGTGCAAAAGAAAAAAAGTGTGAGCTTTACTCCAGAGTAACATGATATGAGCAAAGATATCATATCAACATATCTCTGAGATATTGGCAACCTGCAAAAAAGGATAGAGAGACGTATGTAAACCCACAAAGTTTAGAGAGGCAAAACCCCCTACGAAACTACAAATATGGCTGATTTCTTGATACTGTTTGGTCAGAAACCTTTACGCTACATTATACCTAAACTCACACACTAACCCATACTATTTTTACTATTATAGATGTGCCATTGATTTAATTGTTAATCATTCTGAAAGCTTCTGTCTCCTTCTTCCTACACACAGTATTATGAGCTGTTCTTCATTACCTGCTCTCCCTTCACAATCTTCACAATCTAGCCACAAAGAGTTTTGGTTGACCACATCACTTCCCTATTGAAAGTTAATACTGTTTGACTCATTCTGTGTTACTAACCTGGAGCCAAAGAAAACAAGCCAAAGAATAACCTGCTTGTATGCAGTTTGGAAAGTTCTCAGAGGCCCTGCTTTCAAAATACTATACAGTAGCTTTACTATATCTCCTCTACTGCAGCTGCAAAGAAAGTGAAGGAAGCAGAGGGTGGGGAAGATTGAGGGAGGAGGGAATGGGGAGAAGAGAAGACTGGGCATAACCTCTTAAAATTTATGAGCTTTCCCTGAACTGAGGTTCTGCTTGTACACATCGGAGTATTCATACAGAGGGGAGACTGTTTAAGAAGTTAAAAGTGAGAAAAAAGTTCAAAACGTTTCACTGAAAAGTCAGTTCTCTGGCTGCCTTCGTAGTATAACATTGCTATGCAAAGCTGTTATGAGTTAACTAGCATACTGGAGGAAAAAAATACTTGAAAAAGTATTTTTTGTTTTTGATAGGGTTAAGAATCAGAGAGGGTGGATGTTGTTGGGATCCAAGGGTGAATTGTTCAGACCCTTGGGATGCATGCTCTCCCTTTCATTACCGATGCAGGTGTGGTAGGAAGGAGAGTTAGGGAGACCCTTATGTCCCAGAAGAAACATGGAAATGTGGAACTTCTATTACAAGGTCACCAGGCATTCATCAGACAGTTTTGTTTTGTTTTTCACTAATCTATGGCTCTTAATATCCCAGGTGAAATAAGTGACTTGTATTGGTCCATTAGTTAATGGCAAGTGTCCCCATAATGGAAAACCCTTTTCGAGTTGTTGCTAGCTGCCAAGTATCATTGGCAACCACAGTAGAGCATAAAAATGAGCTTTTCACATTTACAAAATTATTTTTAGAATGACGAGTATAATGCTCCTTTCCTGGATGTTGGAGAAGAGGGTTTGAAAGACTGTTCTTAAAACATATGCGCACTTGTTCAACTCACTCAAACCACAAACAACCCAGACTATTTTTTATGAGCTTATTTTAAAAAAAAATGATTTTGAAGGCATTGGACTCTTGCTGTAGCTACGGTCCTGGGCTGGGGTTGCCATCATGTCCGCATTTTGCTGAATGAGAAAATGAGATTCAGAGTAGTGAGGTAGCACTGCTCGTAACTGTCAGAACTGTCAAAATTAAACCCAGTTTTCTGATTCCAAGACAAGTATTCTTTCCACTACACAGCTAACTTGGGTTGGGGTGACTGAGGTTTTTTTTGTTTGTGTTTCTTTGTTTTTTCATTTGGATTGGATATGATTGGCAAAGGTGACTAGATACAAGACTGACCAGATCTTTTCTGATATTTTTGATAGTGGACATGGGGGTTCAAACTAGATGAAGCTTGAGGCTTTATGAAGTAGTTTAATGTCTCCGTTAAGCCTCTCCCCTGCTGAGCCTCACCAAAATGGTTAGGTTTCATTGTGCTCAATATGCCATGTTGCTGTGACGTATTATGCAAAATGAACAAACCATTCACAGGCACCCTAAGTTGAAGGCAGCAGCTTCGGTAGCATTTCTGGATGAGTACATTAAAACGCAGCCATGTTGAGGAGAGAAGCTTAAGTGAAAAGCAAAGACTTCAGGAACCCTCAAGATTCATTCAGTCTGGGACACGAGGTCAAACACAAAAATCAAAACATTCCCAGTCAGCAGTGAAGCTAGCCACCTATGCCAGTCACATCGAGCCCAGGTTCACCAAACTCAATTATCCCAAGCCAGCTGTCAAAGTCGTGTTTAGAAAGCTGAACAGAGGCAATTGTCTCCTATCCTTTTTATTTTTAAAAATCTATTTCTTGAGTTAAACCATGACATAGTGAAAAGAGCAGACAGAAAACCTGGGTTCAATTCAGCCTCTGTAGTGATAAGGGCTTTGACCAGGATACTTCACCAACTGGGTCTCAGTTTCTTCATTTGTAAATGAGGGAAGTTGGAATTAATGATCTCTAAGCTTCCTTCCATTTCTAAATCTTTTGAAATTAAAGACTGACCATGCTTAGTAAAATAGAAATATTAGGAAATCAAGCAACTCTCTCTCTCTCTCTCTCTCTCTCTCTCTCTCTCTCTCTCTCTCTTTCTCTCTCTCTCTCATACACACACACATATTCCTACATATGCCTATATACATATATATATATATAAACATACATACATACATATACATGTATGTGGGAGGGGAGAAAGAGAAACAACAATAAGTATTGTACTAGCACTCTTTGTAGGCCTCCTTGATATTGCTTCAATAAGATACTTCATCTCTCAACTGTGGGCAATTTCTTTGACTGTCCCTTATGCCTAGAATGTTCTCCCTCCTCATCTCTCTTTCCTGGCTTTTCTGGCTTCCCCCATCTTCTACAAGAGTCATTTCCCAAGCCATCTTAATTCTGGTTCCTTCCTTCTTTTAATTATTTCCTGTTTTTCCTGTATATGACTTGTTTGTACCCGTTCATTGGTTGTGTTTCCCATTAGATTGTGCCCACTGTGATGGCAAGGACTCTTTTGTATCTTTTTGTATCCCCAGAGCTTAGCACAGTTCATGGCTCATAGTAGGTGCTTAACAAATGTTTATTGACAGACTCATTCACTCTAGTAGAGTGAGAACTTCAATCCAAAGGAGTAGCATTCAGATCTTGAATCCTACACTCACCAGCTGTGTCAACCGGGCCACTGACTCTTGGTTTCCTTAGCTGGTTTCCTGTATTAACCACCCCATAATGTGATGAAAACACCTTGTAAATGTTAAAACTATATAGAAATTGAAATATTCTTATTATCAGATATATGCCTGATCCTTGGGCAGAGGGGACCCTGAGTCCTCAAAAGCTATGTCAGCATGAGATCAGTTCTGATAATGAAATAGGAGGAATTGGTACAGCCTAGTTTCTCCCAATGTCTGCTTCACAAAGTCCTAGAAAAATACACCAGAATGAGTCTTGAATGGTAAATCCAAGGAAAAGTCACAGTGAGTCATCCCTCTAGCCCAAGTAGGCATATTGAGACAAAGGTTTGTGGTTAGACATTAGAGAAAAAGGGTCTATCCAGGAAGATACCAGTATGTTTGAAGCCTTCCAGCTCTGAGGCTGAAATGAGACCTGTGTTTGTGTACTAAGTCCAGGTTCCAACATGGAGGGGACTAACAGTGGGCAGGGAGTAGAAATAGGAAGTAACTTATAGCTCTGTTCCTCATACTTCAGAGCTGGATCACAGAGGTATACTTAAGGTTGGCAGACAAGGACAAGGAATGATCATGGGCCTGAGGCTATGTACTGAGCAAGCATCAAGAACAGAAGTAGAGTGACTGTGTGGCTTTGACCCTGGGAGTAGAACTAGGTCTCAGTTCTAGCCCCAAGCCTGGTCTGAAGCCTGTAGCACAGTAAGTGGGGCAGATAGCTTAGACCAAGAGACAACCTGCATTTCTTTCATTTTGAACATGCATAGCTTTCCAGCTATCTAACAGTAGACAAGGAAAGCAGAAGTATGATAGAGTTCCGACATAGTATTAGACCACAATTGTTTTGCCCAGACTCAAAACAGGGTCAGAAGTTTGCAAAGCTCAGACTAGGAAGGCAGTAATCAGACTTTGCCCTGGGTCAGACCTCTTTAAAGCCACTGAAAGATTGCAAACCCTCAGCCTGAGATGTCCCAGAGAACCTTGAAGAATATAATGCCAAATACCTAGAAAATTCAGCAGCAAGATCCAAACAAGACCAAGTATAGTCCAGCCATTCTGTCTAGCTATGCATGGAGGTTGGCCCTAATATAAAGTCTGAAGTCAGAAATAAGGTAAACAACAACAACAAAAAAAGAATCCCACCCTTAGAGCTATTATGGTGACAAGGATGTTTGAGACACAAATATATAAGATGTAAGAGAATGACTGCAAAATGTCTTCAAACAAAATCTCAAAGGAAAACACAGATTGGGCACAAGTTAAAGTAGAATTACTCAAAAAAATTAAGAGGTTTTTTTTAGAGTTAAAATCATTATAAATGAAAATATAGTACTAGAAGAAAGAATTAGAAAAGGATTGAGAGATAAAAAGAAAAGATTTGGAAAATTAAAAACTTAGCAAAAAAAGATGTATAAAACTTGACCAAGCAATATACTACCTGAAAATTAGAATTGACAAAATAGAAATTACTCACTCTAAGACAACAAAAATCTTTTTAATAGTAAAAATGCTGAAAAAAATAGAAGAAAATATGACAACTGACCTGGAAAAGAGATCAAGGGAAGATAATTTAAGAATCAGGTGGTCAACTAGCATTTGTTAAGTACCTGCTATGTGTCGGGTACTCACTGAACTACTTGATAGCTGTGATAAAAACAGAAGTACTTAAATGTAATATTTCCAGAAATCCAGGGGGATTTCTGGCTATATCTTTTAGAACCAGAGGACAAAATGAAAATAGAAGGAATTTCAAAAATCAAAACTCTTGTGAAATCATAGTAAAAACCCAGAGTTTCCAGGTTAAAGGAAAAAATGCTCCAATTAGCCAAAAAGAAGGAATTCAGGTATCAAGGAGCCACAGTCAGGATCACAGGAGATTTTTCAGACAATACTACACGGGAAGGGAGGACTTGAAATATGACATTCCAGAAGGCCAAAGATATAGGCTTACAAACAAGAATAAGTTACTCAGCCAAACTGAGCATAATCCTATAAGGTGAAAGAAAATGTGCTTTTAATGAAATAAATGAAATCCAAGCATTCTTGATAAAAAAAAAATCATACCTGAGTAGAAATCTTGCTAGATAAGCATAGGAATCAAGAGAAAAATTAAAAGATAAATATGAGTGAACCATCATAAAGGACCAAACAAACATGAAATGTTTACATTCTAATAGGGGGAGTTCCCTGGAACCAGATAGATTTATAAGCAAATTCTATAAAACATTCAAAGAAAAATTAATTCTAATATTAAATAATCTGTTTAAAAAATAGGAAAATGGTGGGTCCTACCAAATCCATCCTGTGATACCAACACAGACTCGTTATTACCTCTGCTATTTGATAAAATATCCAAACTAGTTAGCTGTACAAGTAAAACAAGAAAAAGAAATAGAGGATAATAATAAAGAATAAACAAAATTATCACTTTTTTCAGATTCTTTAGAGAACCCTAGAGAATCAACTAAAAACTAATTGAAGCAATAACATCAGCAGAATTGCAGGATATAAAAGAAACCCATGTAAATCATCAGAATTTTTGTATATTCCAGCAGGAAGAGACAGAAGAGAAATTCCATTTAAAATGACCACAGAATGTACAGAATACATGGGAGCCTGTATGAATGCAACTACAAAATAACATTTACATAAAGACCAACCTAAATAATATGAGAAATATTCGTTGTTCATGGATATGCTGAGCCAACACAATAAAAAGGACATTGCTACCTAAATTAATTTACTTATTAAGTGCCACACTAAGCAAACTACCAAATATTACTTTATGGAACTGGAAAAAATAATAACTAGATTTATTTGGAAGAACATGTAGTGGTCAAGGTTCTCAAGGAAATAATGGGAGGAAAGGTGAGAAAAAATTGGAGCTAAGCAGTACCAGATCTCAAACCATACTAGGAAACAATCATCAAAGTGATTTGGTACTTATTAAGAAATAGAGAGGTAACTAATTGAAATAGATTAGGTATGCAAAATATGGAAGCACATGAATACGGTTAGCTTAGTGTTTATAAAATCTAAATACCCTATCTACCAGGGCACTTAATGTTTGACAAAACTCTCAGGAAAGCAGTCTTGCAGAAACTCTATATAGATCAAAGTCTCACACTATATACCAAGAAAAGCTCCAAATGGGTCCATGACTGAGACATAATGGTGACATAAAAAAACAATTTAGAGGAGCCAGGATGAAATTTACCTTTCAGATCTTCAGATATGGAAAGAATTGATGACCAAATAAAGAAAAGAGGCAAAATGGACTATTTTGATTACATTTTTAAAAAACTACACAAACAAAAGTAATGTTGCTAAAATTAGAAGGGAAACTGGTAACTGGGGAAAATGTCTTTGAAGAAAGTTTCTCTGATCAAGGTTGTGTTTCTATTATATGTAGGAACCTTATTCAAATTTATAAGAATAAGACTGATTCCTCAAATGATAAATAGTCAAAGGATATGAACAGGCAGTTTTCAGTGGAAGAAATCCAAGGTATTATAATAGCCATTTGAAAATTAAAATACTCCAAATCACTATTAATTAGAGAGATGGAAATAAAAGCAACTTTGAGAATGTACCTTCTATGCATTGGATTGACAAAACTAACCAAAATAAAAGGAAAATGACAAATGGTGGAGGGATTATGTGAAGACAGGTATAAGAATATACTACTGATAGAGCCATGAATTTCCAGTCATGGTGGAAAGCAGTTTGTTGCTATACCCCAAAAGGTACTAAATTGTGCATGCCCTTTGACATAGCAATGATGTTATCAGATCTATACTCAAAAGAAATCAAAGAAAAAGAAAAAGAACCCAAATGTTCAGAACCATTCACGGCAACTTCCTGTGTCCTAGCAGAAAACTGAAACTAAGGGAATTCGCCTAAATTTGGAAAAAGCAGAATAAATTATGATATATGAGTATGACAGAATACCATTGCAGATTTAAGAAATTATGGAGACAGTTACAGATATATAAACTGATATGGAATGAAGTGGACAGAACCAGTGGAACAATTTATACAATAATAGCAGTGTAAAGACAAACAATTTTTATAGTCTTAAGAATTTGAATCCATTCAATGACCAACCAGGATTTTAGGGGACCGATAAAGCTGCCTACCTCCTAAGAAAGAGGTAATGGTCTCAGGAAACAGATTGAGATTTTCTTTGGGGGGGTGGGGAACAGGGAGGAACATGGCCAATTCAAGAATTAGTTTTTCTTGACCATACATAATTGTTTCAAGGATGTTTTTGTTTTGTTTTTTGAATGGGAAGGATGGAATGGAGAGAAAAGAAATATTTTTGGTTAATTGAAAAATAAATAAATAAAAAGAACAGTGTGTAAGCATAAGGCAAGCTTTGGCAGGTCCTATTATTCTGGAAAGACTTCAAGTATGGGCCTGGCATTGAATCCTATGCCTGTCACCCAAGGACCAGCCAAACTAAGTTCACAAAGGCTCATCGTCAGGGTAGCTGAAGGATGGTGAATTTTTCTGCCACAGTAACTATAGAAGACTGGCTACCAAGTACTAGGTGGGGGATTGTGATACACATAGGTAAAAACCAATGAAACCTGGATCCTTGAACTACTGACACACCACAATTTATATTGTTGTTACTGTGACTTGATTATGAAGAGGGCCTGGGAGAGAAAGTTTGGGTTAATCCTTTGAAAGACTTCAATTAGTACTTATTTCCTATCTCTCCTTCTCCCCTAAGATGCCAATTCAAAGCTGTTGATGGGATTACATATCCTCCACTACTCATGGGAAAATTCCTATTTGCCAAGCCACTAAGCTTTGTTGTTAGGGTTGTTAAATGAATGAATGAATGAACAAATGGGAAAAATATGTATTAAATTCTTATTATATGCAAAACACTTTATTAAGTGGCAGAGATACAAACAAAAGGACAGTCCCTAATTGCAAGGGGCTCATGTTTTAGTGGAGACAACACATATGAAAGGTAGGTCCTGTGGTCCTTAGGATGTGGTGGCAAATTATATGATAATGATTCTTCTTTAACGTTATTTCCACTAATAAAATTATATTAGTTTCTGATTTGATAATGCCAAGGACTTTGGTGACTAGAACTTTCTTTTCTGGGTCTTCAGTAACAATGGCTGTAGCACCTGCAGGAGCAATTGCCAGGCTGCATCTCAACAGGGTTTATTTCCAAGGATTATAGCTGAGGGGAGTGGGGTGAAAGCTCTACTACCTCCAAGGCTCTTGAGTTTAGGGTTCTAGATTGTCTCCATCAGAGTCCAGTGCAGGATGGTAGTCAAAGTAGTGGTTGGTTGACTTGTACGGCACGTGCTGCCTCCTTTCTCTCCCTTGGGATGTCTTGCTCTTTCAGCCAGATTGGGTTGCCTATGCCATATGTGACATTTGGTTGACAGTTTGTGGGACTGACTGGCCAGTTCTTCATAGAGTTTCTTTCCAGGTGATGCCTTTCAGGGTTGGGCCAGAAGCAGGACCCATGGTCTGGGACCCATGGACCCAGGGCTCCTTTGCCAGTCTATTGGTTGCAATTGATCCATAGCTGTTGCTGGTGGTGATGAGGAAGACATGTTTTCACTTATTCCTTTTTTTCATAAAACTATGGAGTGCTTCATGAATTTGTGTGTCATCCTTGCACAGGGGCCATGTTAATCTTCTCTGTATCATTCCAGTTTTAGTATATGTGCTGCCGAAGCAAGCATTCACTTATTCTAAAAGAAAAAAAAAGTGTACATTACCACATAGGCTATGAGAAAAGTATTCTGGTGTCTCCTGGGCAAAGAGTTCCTCCATGACTGGGGGAATTCATTCAACAAATACTTATTTTTTTAATTACTAATTTAGTATTTTATTTTTCCCCAATTACGTAAAACAGTTTTTAACATTCATAAATTTTGAGCTCCAGATTTCCTCCCTCCCCCCTCCCCCCACCCCTGCCACATTGAGAAGGCAAGCAATTTGATATAGATTATACACATATAGTCATGCAAAGCATTTTCATATTCGTCATTCACCAAATATATTGATCAACTACTCCATCCTTCACTGTTCTAGGCATAACAGAGTATACAAATAAGCATCAGAGTCTTTTCCCTCAATAAGATTATTATATAAATTATAACATTTTTATAATTATAAATTTGAATATTATATATCATTATATGAAATATAATTACAGTATAAATTATAATATAAAAATTATGAAGTTGGGGGACATAGCAACAGTTTAGGACATGTTCCAAGGCTATAGACTGTGAGTTCAGGGAAGAGAGAAATCATTGTGGACCGAAATTCAATAGAAATTATCTGGAGGAGGTGTGACTTAAACTAAGCCTTCCAGGGTGGGTAGAATTTTTAGAGTAATGAGTGGGAAGGACATTTTAGGGATGAAATAAGGGCTAGCTTGGATCGTCTTTATCAATGCAATGAACAGGGGATTTTTGGCACCAGGAATGACAACTCCTGGTCTACTAGTGAAGATGACATTTGTAGAAAATGTTTATAGAAAGTTATTTCAGCAATTCAGCTAATAGCTGCTGTGGGGGTGTAAAAGCAACAACAACCAGCTCATAGAACACTGCAAGCCCAGGTTCTTTTGATCTGCTTTACTAAGGAAAGCAACTTTAAGGGATTAACAGTTGTGCTTGAATCCAGTATACAAATATCATTCACTCAGTTCAGGAGGAAAAGCCAGCACCCTGAGCTTCAGAGCAAATACAAACAAATTACAGACATCAACAGGCAGACCTTGTCTGATTCAAATCTCAATGCATAGTTACCAGAGTTTAACAAAGTCCCGACATCTGGGTTTACAAGCTAGAAGGCTCTACAGCTGCCTGGAGTCTCCACATCAGCATGCCACCAAGAGTGAGAGCCCCAAGCAAATATCTCTGTCTTCTCTTTTTATGCACTCTTGTCAAACGTCATCTGAGCAACCAGAACTTAGGCTCTTACTATTGGCTCTAGAGTTAGCACCTCCCCCTAGGACCTTGAGGGCTTCACACCCACATTGGCTTAGCACCTAGTAGTTAGGGGTTTGGAGCCTACTTGGGAGCAAAGATATAATCAGACCTCCGTTCATTGGCCCCACCTGGCACCCCACCTTAGTTACCAATTCACACCCGTATAGGCTTAGCACCTAACAGATAGGGGTTTCGGCCTGGGGCTTAGTACCTAATAAGACTCGATCAAAGACACCAAACTTAATTGATATTACAAGAGTAAAAGGAGTTCAGTCTCCATATTCTTCTGGGTCAGCTGCCTTAATCTCCAGATACTGGTTATAGACAAAATTGGGAGATTCTGTCAGCTAATCTCCCCAGGTGTGATATTCGACTCCATCTCAATGATGAGTAGTATAGGAAGTCAGTATTTTTGAAGAAGACTGGGGACATCCATTTGGAGGACTAGAACACATTCCTCACAGAATTGTTGGGGCAAGAGAACTGAAGAGAAACCAGAACAACTCTGACAAGAGTAGGGCTGACCTTCAGAAAAAAATGTGACAGTAGTGAAATTCCATCTGTGGTGCTCCCATCTTCTCCCAAACATCTCCCTCACTTTACCAGGGCCCCATACTGCCTCAACACCCAGGTGACTCACAGGTACCAAATAGCATCACCACTCCCCATATTAAGGGTATCTTAGCCATGTTCTTTAGGAGCTAGTCCTAGGCAGCTGGAACTAATTTAAAGTTCTTCCAATTTCCCTGAACCCTTGTTTCTTTCATAATACCCCCCTATTTGCTTTATTATGACCATTAGTGCTTGGATTACACCTTATTTTCCCAGTTCATCTGTTTTGTTCTGGCCTCACTCTCCGACCTACTGAATCTAGACCCTAAGATGCTACTCTTCTGTAGCAGTCATTTGAATTCTCTTGACTCCCTGATCCTACCTGCTAACAACCATCAATTCCATATAAATCCTGCTGCCATCTATTATGTCTGCTCCTACTTCCAAAATGCTGAATGAAATTGAAGGAAATCATGAAATCATGCTGACTGGGTCCACAATAGATTTATGCTAACCTCAATGGGGCCTTCATTGCTACAAGGTCATCCTTTTATTCACATCTTGTTGACTCTCTAAACCAGGGGTAGGGAACCTGTGGCCACCTTGAATCCATACCTCAGGATTTGTTATGTGTTCTGAAGTTTGGAGTCAGCCGAAGGGCCTCACTTGAGGACCTAGAAGACCATATGTGGCCTTTTGGCTGCAGGTTCCCCACCCCTACTCTAATCATTTTTTCCACTCGTGTCTACAACTCAACCCCCTCTTAACAAATGATTTTGCCTCCCATCTTGCATTCTTATTTTACTGAAAAGACTAGCCATCCAACTAGAATTCTCTCTACTCTCCTCTTCCACTCATTTTAACATCTCAGCCTTCTTCGTTTTAATCTCAGAAGGTAAACTCCTTGAGAGAATGGGCTGTATCTTATATATCTTTTTGTCGCCAGGCCATGTATTATTACCTTTCAGGGTATACTTCAGGAAATTGCCTGCTCTGGCAGTGGAAAGGCTAACCCTGGTCAAGAGGAAAAAGAAAATCTAATCCCTTCTGTCTCCTGCAAAATGGAGTTATGTCCCTAGTCACTAGACAGATGATGAGACCAATGCTGTTTCTTGAGTCCTGGGCCTCAGAGAGCATCCAAGAGTGAATATAATATTTCGCAACCTGGAGCTATGGGTTTGGCACCTTCTTTATGATGTATTCTGGGAAATTAACAAGTGAGACATTAAAGAGAGAGGGCTAAAGTGGTAAAAACTGTTTGAAGCCTAACTTAGTTATTGATTTTGCTTTGAGCTCAGCTGGCTTTTATACCCTCCTTTACTGTTGCTTTCTATATCTTTTGCTTTTATGCCTGTCTCTAGCAATTATGTCTTAGCTCGTGTCTTAAGGATATTCTTAGGGCATTTTTGTGTGTGTGGGAAGATAGAAACTACAAAGGAACGAAGAAGGCTTTTGGCAGCTTTTTGCTTATTTGGGGATGACACTCAGAAACTCTAGTAGTGATTCTTTTTTGAAAATAAAGCATACAGGGGGCAGCTAGGTGGCGCAGTGAGTAGAGCACAGGCCCCGGAGTCAGGAGGACCTGAGTTCAAATCCAGCCTCAGACACTTGACACTCTTACTAGCTGTGTGACCTTGGGCAAGGCACTTTACCCCAATTGCCTTGCCAAAAACAAAAATAGTAATAGTAGTAGTGGTAGTAGTAGTGGTAGTGATAGTAGTAATAATAGTAGTAGTAGTAATAGTGATAATAGTAGTAGTGGTGGTGGTAGTAATAGTGATAGTAGTAGTAGTAATAGTAGTGGTAGTAATAATAATAGTAGTAGTAGTAGTAAGTGATAGTAGTAGTAGTAGAAATAGTGATAGTAGTAGTAGTAGAAATAGTGATAGTAGTAGTAGTAGTAATAGTGATAGTAGTAGTAATAGCAGTAGCAGTAGTGGTGGTGGTAGTAATAGTGATAATAGTAGTAGTGGTAGTGGTAGTAATAATGATAGTAGTAGTAGTAGTAGTAGTGGTGGTGGTGGTGGTGATGGTAGTAATAGTGATAGTAGGAGTAGTGGTAGTAATGGTGATAATTGTAGTAGGAGTAGTAATTACTTGCATGGGGGCAACTAGGGGGCACACTGGATAGAATACCAGCCCTGGAGACAGGAAGACCTAAGTTCAAATCAAGTCTCAGACACTTACTATTGCCCTGCCTTCCTCCCTCAAAAAAAAAATTAATAAATACATAAAGCATACATGTTAAGATGAAAGAAAACTATATAATTTGTGCCCTATTTGAATTCCCAGTAAGATCATTGCTCACTAAATTGCCCACTCTCTGTTGCAGTGTTTTACTTCAGTAAGCTAAATCATTTCCAAATATGACACAACTGTAGTTTTACTAAGTCAAAGCTGCCTTTTCTCCAAACCAGCTTTACTCTCTTACATTCTAAAGGTACTTTTGGTTAAACTGAATGTTGCCATTCAGGGGAAGCATGGAGGGAAATTTTTTTTTCCTTCAGCTTTCACATAGGCAGCATATGCAACTTGTGAGCTGGTTATTTCAAGGTGAAAAATAGTGCATGACAATACAGTGCATCCAGCCAGTATTTATTAAATGCTTAGTATGTATAATTCACTTTACTGGGCTCTGAATGGGCAGCTAGGTGGCACAGTAGATGGAGTGTCTGGCCTAAAGTCAGGAAGATTCCTCTTCCTAAGTTCAAATCTGGCCTCAGACACTTACTAGTTGTGTGACCCTGGGCAAGTCACTTAACCCTGTTTGCCTCAGTTTCCTCATCTGTAAAATAGGCTAAAGGAGGAAAAGGCAAACCACTCCAGTAAACTGCTCCAAGAAAACCCCAGACGGGGTCACAACTGAAACAACTACACAACAGGCCCTAAAGAAGGCAAATAAGACCTAGTCACTACATTGAAGGATCTTACAACCTAGTAACCCCATGCTTGGAATGCATTCCCTTTGTACCTGTGCTTCGTGGAGCTGTGGCGCATGGAGCCGGCTTATTTGATGTGAATTGAATTCTACCAAAAGGCATGTCCAAACAAAAATTACTTGACCTTCCAGTGCCTAAAACTTCCATTATCAATTTTTCATGTAGGTTAAAGCATTGTACTTCAAAGATTGCAAGCATTTGGCTAGATTTTTGGGAGAGTATTATGGAAAAGAGAGAAGATAAAAATTTATTTCATAAATTAAAGCAACTCAAACCTACCCCTATTCCTGAATCTTCTGTCAAAGATTAAGCTGCAGATTAAGTTGTGAACTCCTTGAGGGCAGGGATTATGTTTTGCTTGTGCTCATGTCTGTCTGTCTGTGTGTGTGTGTGTGTGTGTGTGTGTGTGTGTGTGTGTTCCCAGTGCCTCGAACATAATAGATGCTTAATAAATACTGATTAATTGCTGAATTCCCAACTTATCTTTAAAATTTATCTCAAATGCCTCTTCCATGAAGATTTACAGTATCTGATCCCTTTTTTGTTACAACTTTCCCCCTGCAGACCTCACAAAACATTTTATTTTTCACTTTTCTAATGAATTTGCCATGTTGCTCTGAGCCAGCTGTGCCTCACGCCAGTCTAGTAGTTCACTCTCTGGACTGAAACAAAAGAAGATACTAGTAGACCAGATTACAGTTAACAAAAAAAGGAATTTACTTAACAATAGCATGGAAAGGAATTCAGCAAGAATACAGCACTGGTTCAGGTAAGCATAGCCCCCCTAATTTCCTCATGCCTGTTTAGGAAAATGCATTTACTTGCTAGGCTCCAGAGGAAGCCCAGCTACTTTTGGACTGAGCTTTTTGTAGGCAATCAGAAGGTCATATCAAAGGTTAGAGCCTTAGTCCTCTGAATCAGTTGAGTCACAAAAGCAAATTTCATTGCCTTTTTCTAGGAGAGAAGAAAAATCACTTAGCCTATGTGGCAGGGACTAAGTTGCACACACACATTATTTTGCATTATAATGAGCAGTAAAATTATGTGGCATACTCTTCTTCTAAACTGTTAAGTGCCATAAAACAGGAAACTGTGCTAGATTACCTAAACTTTGTATCACCTACGACACCTAATACAGTGTTCTGTGTAGCTGCTAACATATAGTACCCTTTATTAATATTATTTCAGAAGAATTAAATTATGAAAATCATAATACCTTTAGAAAGATGATTACCAGAAAGAAAACTGACTCCAAAACATTTTAAGTTTTTCTTTAAGAAGGACCAATGTGTTATTTCTATGGTCAGCCACAATATTAAACATCACCAAGTAAACATCTGTAATCACCCTTGAACATGCTCAAAGCCAGGGCTGTCAGCCTGCTTATGTTTCAGTCAGGATCAGAATCCAGTGTTCGAGCCAGATGGGCACAGTCCAAATTGAATCCCCCTTGTCTTCTGAAGCTAAAAGAGTATTTTCATCTAATTAAAAATGAATTTAACATTGATTTTTGAGTAAAAACACCAGAAATCTTGGAAATTTTTCTACTGTTCTCTAAAATCCATTGTGGGGGTGGGGGACTGGCATTCTACTTGCAAGAAAACAATAGTTAATGCGAGCCATAAAACATTCATCTTTCCAAATAGATTAGAAGGTTATAATGGAAGCACCTATATTTCATGCAAAATATAATTTGCCCGTTAGACCTTGAAGCATGATATTTTAATAGCTTTGGGGAAGAATTAAGCAGTGCTCTGATCTAGTTTATAAATGAACATTTGCCCACATCTTTAACATACTGATTTTTATTTCCCTTTTGCCTGGATGTTACAACTCTCCAAAGAGAAGGAGTTCAAGGTTTCCACCAAAGTCAGTGTCATTCCTGCAATTCTGTGGATTACACAATCGGGAGGGAGTCCTGTCTAAATCACTTTGTGTCACCCTTTCCTATTCCCTTAGCTTCTTTCAGGGTTTACAGAATAGTTTACAGTAAAGGATCATTTTCTCCAAGTCAGTCATAGTTGTAGCCTAAGTCTAAACATTCCTACTGAAGATAGCAATTATCAGTCATCATTCGTTTCTTAAATGGCTAAATGCTTGTCATGTAATGAAATGTAAAATTTCATCTGGCATAATAATTGTTCAATAGTAAAAATTTCATTTTAAAAAGGAAACATAGAGAGGATAGTACTTGATAAAGAAAATAAGCAACCCTTATTTTTGCCTTTCTAATAGTGTTTACCCCAAATTATAAATCTGAGTACCATTCCTATCTAGCAGAGGTCACCAAGCTTCCTGGCTGAGGCTTATGCCACTGATGGCCTTCCTTCAAAGGCTAAGGCTGAAGAATCCAACCCTCATGAATGCTATGTATGTCAATGGAATTTTCAAAAATATGTACCTCAAACTATTCCCCTCAGATCACCTGTTTCCCTTGGATGAAGCTGCCTTCTGCCCAGGGAACATGCAGTTTGGGAATATGGTTTAAAACAAAAGCAACTGAGTCATTCTCCTTTGAAGCAGTGAATATTTTCTAAATCTTTTCCCTTTATTTCCTACCTCCTCTTCCCCTTTCCCCTTGGTTACTATTATGAGTTTAGGCTGTACACTTAGAGAGTTTAATTAACTCCTCATATGATTTATTGAGGTGTTTTATTTGTCTGCAAGATTATTTGTCTGTTAACCAGGAAAACATGAGTGATAGAGAAAGAGAACAGAAAGAAAAATACTATGCAGAAACATCAGATTACAGCATTATTTAGTGAAACTAAACTTTAGAAGGAGTTTTCTCTAATTGCTTAATGAAAGGAATGATGTACATTATTCTGGTACCTATATCTAAGTCCCGGAGCTCAAAGTAATCAGTATGTATGAAACATCTCACATATATACATACCTTGCACAACAGTGGGTTTGCATTAAAGTCAAGTATTATGGACTGGAGCTCTCAACCTGAGTCCAGATTTGCTTTGCAAACAAATGAAAGAGGGTGAGTTGCATTTAAACCACATAAATATTATACTTAAGCATGTTTCCTTTTTTGAGAGCCAGAAAGGTCCTGTTAATGGTTAAGAGTCACCTCAGTATAATGGGTCTTTTTCTGGTCTGGAATCTGAGACACTACAAACTCTGCCAAGAGGCCTGACAGCAGGAAGAAAAGTTGAGCTACTGAGATTTGGAACCAAAATACGAGTTATAAAACTTAACGTTAGAATTTTAGCTACTGGAAACTGATCTTTAATTTTCTCCACAGGGAAAAAAATGAATTTTAAAAAAAATCCTCTCTTTGACTTAAGATTATGTTGAGGGTATGTGAAAGAGTACTGTATTGCAGACTTTTCCAATCTTGTTTCCATTCATTTGACAATCTGTGCTACATTTATACAGTTTGCCAGTGCTAACTTACACATAATCTTCCCATGCAGAGTTAAGGAAAGTATTGGAGGAGAGGAGTCTTCCCTTTAAAAAAAATTATAAAATGACTGAAAAAGGGATTATGGGTTCTTAGATACCAATATCCACTACCACATTGTAAGTTATATGTTGTTGTTCAGTCATTTCAGTCACGTCTGATTTGGGACCCCTTTTGGGGTTTTCTTCCAAAGATACTGGTGTGGTTTGTCATTTCCTTCTCTGGCTCATTTTACAGATGAGGAAACTGAGGCAAAGAGGGCTAAGTGACTTGCCCAGGCCACATCGCTAGTCAGTGTCTAAGGCCAGATTGAACTCAGGAAGATGTCTTCCTGACTTCAGGTCAGGCACTCTATCCATCATGCCACCTAGCTGCCCAATAAGTTATATGCCACATTGTAAACAAAGAACAAGCCAACATTCAGGAATTTTAATGTGAAATTAGACAATATCTGAGAAATAATAGAGGAAAAGTCTTAGACCTACCCAGTTTTAAATGACCTCTTTGCTGTTTGAAGGTAACAGTTGATTTTAATGACATCTGACAATCTTTTTGCCAAGAAATATCTTCAGTAGCCCATCCTTTTTTATTGTTTGTTTGTTTGCCTGGAGAACCAAAAGACCTTCCCATGTTAAAAGTTTTTGGCTACTGCTCCCCAGAGCTACCCTAGAATCAGCCTACAGGGAATACTTGACTTGTATCTGAAAACTACAGTCTCTTACCAAGACATTTTGTTTTCATGTTGGCGAAATTAGCAGCAGAATTAAAAAAGAATATTAATGAAAAGTTTGTGAGGAGGGAAAGGTATTTGAAGTGCTAAAGGCTTTAAATATATTTTAAATGGGGTTTGAAATCACCATTGCTTCTGGGTTGTCAAATATTACTCATTTCCTGTTTAAAAATCAAACTGTAGCAGGGCTCTAGGACCTAATTCTTTGCTTTAAAATATACTAGTGGTTTCAGATTTTAGTATGTTCCAGTCTACTTACAATCTAGTGATTTCAATGGCTTATCAGACCAGGCTAGTTACTAACTGCTGTACCTGTGACTTAGTACATAGTGAATTGCCAACCACTAAAAAATATTCTCCCTCCATGTCCTCATGCCTTCAAACCATCCTCATTGCTTTTGGCCCATATAATGTGAGTCCTAGGGGAGTTAGTTGTGGAGCATTTGGACAGATATATTATGAGAGTAGTTTATAGCTTGTGGAACAGAAGTAACCTTCTACTGTGTGGGCAACAATGTGGGAACTGGCTCAATATCTCCTTCTTTCACTGAATTTCTACTGGGAACTAACCTGCTTTGCTGAATACCAGTCAGTCAGTATAAGGAGTGGGAGAAGGAGAGGGGAAAAAAAGAAAATATGGAATAAAAAAAACCCACAAGTACAAATGTCAATGAGGTTTTTTCCTCCTTTTCCCTCTCTCTTTTGCCTTCTGCCTGCTCCTTCCCAATACAGGACATCGTCAGAAAATAGACGAACAGACAAAGCCCGGCAGCCTGTCCTTCTCAGAGAGACTGAGTGAACTGGAGCAGCTTCGCCGTACTGCCATGAGGATCAGCCCGCACCACCCAGCCCCTACATCGAACCCACGAGCTTCCTTGAACCACACAACAGCTTTTAACCCTCAGCCTCAGAGTCAGATTCAGGGTAAGTACTTAGACGAAAACCCAAAGAAAACTTTTCCCTCTTTTCTTTTGCTCATCACTGCCATTATCCACAAACTCATTTCCCACACAGGGAAAACTCACTGAATGGTATTTTGTTTGTTCTCCACAAGATTATTTAGACCCTTCAAGGTGTTCATTAATTTGTATAACTTTGGTGTACCTTGGACCACCAAGAAAGGGGTAAAATTTGGAGGGCCAAAGGGATAAGTAAATGTGTACCTTGATTGAGAAAAATTACCTTTGGTCATACTAGGGTTTTTGTTTGTTCGTTTACTTCCTGGTGGAACCTGCAAGGTTTGGAACATTATAGTAGAGCAGAGAAGATGAAGGTGGGCATAATACAGGGGTGAGGAGGCTGTGGCCTTGAGGCCGCATGTGGTCCTTTAAATCCTCAAGCGCAGCCCTTTGACTGGATTCAGGTGGACTTGTGGACCTAGAGTGCCACATGTGGCCTACAGACTGCAGGTTCCCCACCCCTGGCATAATCCATAATCCCAGTTTTCAGCTTATATACAGTTTTCAAATACCATTATCTCAGTACCTGGAAACTTCTAGAGGTGAATTTTTCTGTATATGTCTATAGTAGCAACACTAAAGAATGCAGTATTTTTGGTGTGAAAGTAGAAGGTAGTGGCAAAAATATTGATCATTATTTAAAAATAACAACACTCTGTGCTAGGATAGAAAGCACTGTTTGTTCTAGAATTGCTATAGGTGATATGCTTTATTCTGCCAACAAATAAGACAAGTGGAGAAATCATTATTGTGTAGGAGTTATCAAAACCATATCTAACGCCATAAAGGTCACAGAAATTAGACACTGTTCTTTTGCAGTGATCGTGCAGACTCAGGCAAAACTCAACAGGAAAGGATAAATGGCATTTTCAGCACACAAAGGAATGGCCAGAATGGTATTAGGGTCTTGAATTTGAAGCTGCTGCAAGGTTGTATAGTTAGTGAGTATCTGATACCTATGTTGGGTGTACTTGAGGTCATTTACTAAACTTCAGACGTACCACAAAGAACATCGCTCTGACTAACATAATTTTGTAATACAATCATTAGTGTATTATAGCCAAAACCACTACATATGAGGTTGTAAAATCCCACTATATCCTTCAACCCCCCCCCCCGCCCCCCATGTATAACACTGTTTCTTTGAAGTTAACTGTCCTCTGTTTTGCCTGAGGTCATGTTTTCCAGGAACCAATGATAATGATCGTGATAATAACAGCTAACATTTATCTAGCACTTTAAGGTTTGCAAAATGTTTTATTTATTTTGTATATTGTTTGATCTTCTCAACAGTCCTGTAAGTTAGGTGCTATTATTATCCTCAATTTACAGATGAGGAAATTGGGGAGGGGAGAAGTTAAATGACTTTGCCAAGGTCACATAATTCGTAAATGTCCAAGTCAGGATTTGAACTCCTGGTCCATCAGTATTATATCTAGATGTTTGTCTTTGATATTTTAAAACTATGAGTTCTTCAGGACTCTCTTGTGGATTTGAAGGTCGGAAGTAGTGGGACCTACTAAAATGAACAATTGCAGTGTGTTCTGCTCTTTTCCGCAGGCCTCGTTAATGCGTAGACATAGTTCTTTTTGTTTGTTTTGTACATGAATTACAACCTTAAAGAGATTTTTGTATTAGTGTGGAATTCATTTCCCTAAGAAGCCAGTCCCAAAGAAAACTTAGGGGAGCTTAGCAATGGTGATAGCTGTTAAATGGCATCTTTGTCCAGTTCCAGCTCTTCTGAGTATTAACAAAAATCTTTAATTGTATGAACCACATTGTTGATTTAATCTAATATCACATCTACATGGCTCAATGGAACATGCCAATTCAGAGTAATTCCATTTTTTTTCATAGTGACTGATCACCCAACTATTTACTATTCAGAGAAAAACCAGTCTGATTAATTTCTTAAACCAAACAACCAGAGGCAATTCTGTTACTCTAGTCTAGTTATGATAAGCTGAGTTCAAATGGGTAGCTATTCAGTTAATAGTACAATAAGTTTTCCAAATGAAGCTGAAAATTAGGGCCACATGGGATGCAGAAGTGGAGTATACAGCATGACCACCCCCTCTATCAATACAGTCACACACATTATTTTCAGCCTTTTCATCATCAGATAAACTAGATTTTAGAATGCATTAGAATACAGACTGGTGTGAATCAGTCTTCTCCCTGGTACCAAAGTTTATTTGGTAATCATTGGGAGAAAAAAAGAGTGAATAAACAAAATACTTTCTGATTAGTGATTCCGTACTTTTCTCACAGGAATAAAATAGATTAGGACAGATTTCCTAAATTCTGGTTTTTTGTTAGATTAAGTGAGTTTTTAGAAAATAATTTTCTCTAGAAGTCCTTTTCTAACTTAAAAGGATTTTTTAAGTTCTATTAGTCTGTAACTTAGTAACACCCTACTAACATAACTAGAAGAATTTTTTTCTACCAATAATGGAACCAGAAATACAATGTATATTTTAAAACAATGAAAAAATAACCATAAACATAAATTTAATTCTAGCTACTGTTTATTATCCTTTATCTCAGGTAATTTGGTGAATAATGAATCTCATTTCCAAATATACTCTGTTAGTTAAAATAAAATGAATGTAGCATTTTGTCTTCTCAGAATTCAGTAGCTGAGAGGATAGAGGTATTAGTAGGGACTTGCCCTCTTCAGCTACTTTGAAACTGTATATGCTTAGCAAAGTATCTGGTTCAACACTATCATTTTTTTCTTGTTCCTTTGTGGGGGAGGCAGGGCAACAAAAAACAAACAAAAAAAACTTCTACAACATCTAAGCAATAATAAATTTGTTTTGTGGTGCTCCGGGAAACTGGTAACCACTTTTTAAAAAATTGTTTAATATTTCACTGTTATTTTTTCTTTTCAAAATGTGATGTGGATATGTTGCCTCACCTGTGAATTTATAGAAATGGTTTAGGAAATGTAAGAATGTTGGCTGTTGTTTTTATATTAAATTATTACTTTTTCACTACTAGGTCCTTTAATAATTCTTTAACTTATTTGAGTACATTAGTTAACTCTACCCATCCAGCTTTGAGAAGTAAAATGGGCTGCCTCAGCCAGTACTGGATTCCCTTTCTATGTAGATTGTCTTTCTAAAAATATGTTACTATTTTTTAAGTCAAGAAGCATTTTCATTAGTCTATCCTTCCCGTTAACCCTGCTCCCATGACTAAGCAACGTTTTTAAAGATGAAAACAAAACTCTGAGTAAATATATAGCTCCTTAATCTGGCAAAGCTAATTCCTACATTAGCCATTTTTGGACATGTGCATATTTGTGTGTGTGTGTGTGTGTGTGTGTGTGTGTGGATACACAAATATATCTATACGTGTGTTTCTTCATTTTAACTTCACCATCTCTGTCAGTAATACGTGAGTAATACATTTCATTTCCATACTTTTTGACTCATCATTTACCTTTCCATTTTTCAGAGTTCTGTCATCTTTCAAAGTTTTTTCTTTTCTTTGTAATGTTGTTATCGTTGCATACATTGTTCACCAACTTCTGCTCATTTTTGTCAGTCAATAAAGATTCATTAAGCATTTGCTGTGTGCTTAATAAACAACGCTGTGCTGAGCACAGAGGATACAAAATGAATGACAAAAGATAGTTTCTGCTTTCAAGGAACTTATGGTCTAATGGTGGAGACAGATGACTGCTTTAAAACAAACAAGAGATATACAGGATAAAGTGGAGATGATAAACAGCATTAAGGAGGATTGGGAAAGGGTTCTTGCAGAATATGGGCCTTTAGCTGAAACTTGGAGGAAGCCAGGAAAGCCAAGAGGCAGAGATGAGGAAGGAGAGAATTCCAAGCACGGGGGATAGAAAGTGTCTAGTTCAAGGAACAGCAGGGAGGCCAGGGCCATGGGATTTCAGATTATGTGGGTGGCAAGATGGGATTAAAATGTAAGAAGACTAGAAAGATAGGAAATGTCTAGGTTATAGAGGGCTTTAAAACCCAAACAGATTTTAAACTTGATCCCAAAGGCAAAAGGGAGGCACTGGAGTTGGTTGAATGGGGTGTGTGATATGGTTAGACTTTTGATTTAAGATCAGTTTGACCACTGAGTGGAGGATGGACTGGAAGAGGAAGAGACTTTAGTCAGGGAGACTCACCAGAAAGTTAATGCGATAGTCTAAGCATGAGATGAAGAGGGAATGCACCTGGGTGGTGGTAATGTTAGAGGAAAGAAGCAGGAAGTGTGGAAGAGAAATTTAAGAGGTTGAATCGACATGACTTGGCAACAGATTGGATGTGGGGGCAGGGAGTGGGTATGAGGAATCAACAACACATAGATTGTGAGCCCAGGTAACTGGGAGAATGGTGATATCATCGATAGCAATAAGGAATTTTTGGAATACGAAGGGTTTGGGGTGAAAGATAATGAGTTAAGCTTTGAACGTGTTGAGTTTAAGATGTCTATGGGACATTCACTTCAAGATAACCAATAGTCATTTGGAGATGCGAGTCTTCTGTTTGTCCTTCGTTCTCGAAGAGGACCATGATATCAGGAAGATGATGATATGACTTGCAGTAGACTTTGATTTGAAGGAAGGAGGGCTGTGCAAGGTCACCAGCCTCACTTTCTCCTCCAGAGCCATCAGGGCCCAGTAGCCAGATATTCATCAGGATGACTAGAGAGGACCCAGGATGCAATGGGAGACCCTGGCATTTTTAGACTAAGGCCTTTTCAGATTCTCATGTTGAGTGAGGTAATGTCCATTCAGTGAATAGGCGTCTTTAAGAAGTGAGTCAAGAGATATCCGCTTTAATTAAAAAAAATCAAACTGGGAGGGGAAGACCCTCAGGAGATTGCTGGCCAAAAGAGAAACAGTTACTATTTATGCTCACTCTGAGCCAGGAGAGCCCAAAAATAGTCATTAAATGGTGCTTGGGCAAGGACGTGTTGTCCAATTCATGAGTTCCACAGTGAAATGAGTTTAAGGTTTGATGTTTGAGAAAGAAATCTGGCCAGTAAAACCCAAGTTGACGAGGCTGTTTTAGGCCATCAAAATTTACCTTCCTTTGGAGGAGAGAGGGAGAGGGAAAAGAAGAGGGAGAGCCAAGTTACCTAACTGGCTGGGTCCCCATTCAGGCAGCTCAGACTACTCATAGGTTGTGTATGTCCTTCATTCTTGAAGAGGACCATGACATCAGGGAGATGATGACATGACTTGCAATTGACTTTGATTTGAGGGAGGGAGGGCTGTGCAAGGTCACTATCTTCACTTTCTTCTCCAGAGCCATCTGGGTCCAGTGACCAGATATTCATCAGGACAACTAGAGATGGCCCCAGAGATGCAAGTCTGGAGGTCAGGAGAAAGATTGGGAGTAGTGCTGGATCCCACTCTAACTTTCTTGTTAAATTTTCAGTATGAGCATTTACACCTCAGAAATCAGCAATTGCTACAAATCAGGGCTTGATTTGTTGTTTTATTGATTGTCTAGATATGATATAGTGTTGATAATGAAAATTAAACATAAAAGTATGTGTGTATACATTCCCCCACCCAACTCAATTGTTAAACATTTACTAGCAAACTCCTTTATTGCTTTCTTTTTAAAAAAAGATTATTTTATTTTAATTTGTGGACTCAAGCATTTCTATAACGTAGTATAATAAAAAAAATGATTGCATATGAAACTACAAATCTGTTATTTACAATTTGCTATTAACACTACTTGAACTCAGCAGGAGCATCGTGGAAGTCTTCGAAAATGAAGTCATCACCAGACTAGAGGTTTTGTAACTGGAGACTAATAAGAATAATAATTGGCATATATTCATAAATGTGTATATATTTGTTTGTATATGTGTGTATGTAAGTAAGTTGTTATTGTTTAGTCATTTAGTTATATTTGACTCTTTGTGACCCCACAGATTTTCTTGGCAAAGATATTGGAGTGGTTTGCCATTTCCTTCTCCAGCGGATTAAGGCAAGCAGAGCTTAAGTGGCTTGCCCAGGGTCACATAGCTAAGTGTCTAAGGCCGGATTTGAACTCAGATCTTCCTGATTCCAGACACAGCACTCTATTCACTGAGCCACCTAGCTGCCTCCATATGTGTGTGTGTGTGTGTCTATGTGTGTCTGTGTGTCTTTAACATTTGCAAAGTGCTTTACATCCATTATTTTACTTGAGCCTCACTATACCCCAGGGGCTTCATTACTTTGGTCTGTATCATCAGTTCATAGAAGTCTTCCCAGTTTCCACAGAAATTGTCCATTTCATCATTACTAATGGCACAATAATATTCCATTACCACAATTTGTTTAGCCATTCCCCAATAGAAAGATGCTCCCCATGCTTTCCGATTTTGTGCTATCATGAAAAGATCTATTATATTCTTTTCCTCTTTCTTTGATTTCTTTGGGTTATAGGCCTTGTAGTGGTATTAACTGAGTCACAGGGTACACACAAGTTGGTAATTTGGGGGCATAGTTCTAAATTGCTTTCTAGAATGTCTATGCCAATTTCACCGCTTCCCCAGCAATGCAGTGGTATACCTATTTTCTCATAACCCCTCCAACTTTTGTCATCTTTGCCAGTCTTATAAGCGTGAGGTATAGCCACAAAATTTCCTTAGTTTGTATATGTTTAATTATTAGTGATTTAGAACACATTTTTCACATGGTTATTGATTGCATAGATTTCTTCCTTTGAAAAACTCTATCTGTTGATGTATCTATTGGGAAATGGCTCTTAGTCATATAAATTTAAATCAGCTTTGTTATTATTAGAAAGGATGGAAATAGACACCTCCTCCCAGAATCTCCATTTAAAGAAGGCATCCAGGCCAGCCATTGCTTCATTTCCCATTTAGCTGCACTCTGGACTTCATCTTTATGCCCCCCAGCTAGGTATCTACCTACTCCCCTTTTCAGTTTCCTTTTGTGTTTTCCCCCTTTAGATTAGAAGCTCCTTCAGGGCAGGGATGCTGTCTTTCCTCCTTTCTCTCTTTCTTTCTTCCTTCGTTCCTTCCTTTCTTCTTTTCTTTCTTTCTTTCTTTCTTTCTTTCTTTCTTTCTTTCTTTCTTTCTTTCTTTCTTTCTTCCTTTCTTTCTTCCTTCCTTCCTTCCTTCCTTTTTCTTTCTTTCTTTCTTTCTTTTCTTCCTCCTTCCTCCCTTCCTTCTTTCTTCCTTCTTTCTTTTCTTTCTTTCCTTCCTTCCTTCTTTCTTTACTTCTTTTTCTTTTTTCTTTTTTCTTTTCTTTCTTTCAAATTTATAGCCCTTAGCATAGTTCCTAGCACATAGGTAGGCCCTGAATAAATGTTTATCACCTGGATATCTCATATTAAATTAAAAACTTAGGCTTCTTCCCTCTTCCTGTCTAACATTTTATTCTAGATAGATTTTAGCAGCCTTTTGAGGCCTTTCTATAATTAGCAATTTAACAAGAATTAAAGTCTTAACTAGAAGCTTAGTATTTTCTCATCATTTAGATAAATAGAAGATTTATAGGTTTCATTTTAGAGCTTCAGCATTATATTTAAGAAGCTACTGTAGACATAAAATTCACCATTCACTGTTTTTATTTGAAAAGCAGCATTCATTTTAAGGAAATGTGCCCATATCCCCAATTAAAGCATTTCAGGCATTGTTGCTATATAGTAACATTCAATTTCTCCAGCTGAATAATCTGAATAACCAATTCTATCATCCCCACCCCCTCACTAATTTTCAGTCTCTCTTTATCTATTGACTTCTGTCCAGTTTCCTACAATCATGTCTGTGTCTTCAGTATGCTCAAAAAGTCCTCATCTGACCGGCCCATCCTTACTGGCTGTTGTCTTATCTCTCCTCCCTTCTGTGACTAAACTACTTAAAAAGTCTGTCTATGATTCATGCCTCCACTTCCTTTCCTCTTCTCTTCTTAATTCTGTAATCTAGCTTCCAATCTCATCATTCATCTGAAACAGCTCTTTTCAAAATCACCAGTAATCTCTTAATTCCCAAATTTAAAGGCCTTTTCTCAGTTCTCATCCTGCGTGACCTCTCTGCAGCCTTTGATAATATGGATCACCCTGTTCTGTTTGATGCTCTCTTCTTTCAAGGTTTCTGGGATACTACTAGATCCTGGTTTTGTTTATCTGGCCACTCTTTGTCAGTTTCCTTTGCCAGATCTTCATCTAGATGACATCATCTGACAATGAGCATTCTCGTCAGTTCCTGTGGATCCTGGTATAATCTCTATGTTGATCATTTTTGGATCTGCTTATCCAGTCTTAATGTCTCTCCTAATTTCTTGATTTACATCTCTGTTTATTGGAAATCTAAAATTGGGTGTCCCGTAGACATTTGGAACTCAACATGTCCATTCCTGAAATCATTATCTTCCTACCCCTCTCTCCCCCCACACTACCATATCCAATCTGTAATCGCATTAGACCACAAACTTCTTGGGAATAGGGACTTTTTCTTTTCTTTGCATCTCCAGTGCTTAACATAATGCCTAGCAGCTATGAAGCACCTAATAAATGTTTGCTGACTTAATTTCACCTTTAAAGAAAGCCAGTAATTTAATACATCAAGACATAATTTTTACATAAATGTGGAAAATATTATAGCCCCTGAGAATTCATAGCATTAGGTCTTCTCCTCTAGCTCAGTGAGTGTGAATCGTAGTTTCCTTGTTTATTTATTCAAAATTACACATGACCCCTAATACCTGAAAATAGACATCTCAAATTATGTAAACATTACAAATATAAAGAACAGGTTGCCATGACATTAAACAACTTTTTATTTGTTGAGGTTTTTACTATAAAAGGGCCAATGCTAATTTTAACTTCCTGTTTTACCAGATCATCAAATTGAATAGAAAGACATTTGTTTTTTGGATATAAATTTATGCAGGTCAAGACATTTTAAATTCCCATAACCTGGTTGTTATCTCTGCTTTTATAAGACTTTAACCAGACAAATTTCTAAGTAGATGACATTTATGTAGCCCTCTCCCTCACAATTTAAAGAGATATGCCTCTGAACAAATCTGCATAATATTAATACTCTGACCTCAAATCACAAAAACAAGGAAATAGAATTGTAAATTCAGAAAACTAACTTCTCCTATGAGAGAGAAAGTAGGAGGAAATATGAGTTATGTCGATTTGGGAACATGGTGAGGAAAATTGTCACAATGAGGTGAATTAAGAAGACAGCTTGGCGATGTTTTGGGTTGCGGTGAACCTCCTCAGTGGTATTTAAATAAATGGTTGAGACACTCTTGAAATCATTAGAGACTTATGAATAAATATATAACCATATTTTAAAAATTGATTTTACGTAATGTTAATTGAAGCAGAAATGTTGCATCCACACTTACAAATAATTTTTTGAATGAATACTAAGATTAATTTGTCATTGATTTCTTTCTTAGGATCTGTACCTACAGGTTTGTGGCTCATACCTGCCCAGCTCTTTATGCTCACAAAGCACTTTTGTATTATCCCCTTTGATCTTCAGAATAACTCAATAAAGAAGTTAGGGAAGGTATTGTTATTCTTGTACTTTAGTTAAGGAGACTGAGTTTAAGAAAAATTAAGTGATTTGACCAGGGTCACACATAGCTAGTAAATGGCAACCCAAGTACTAGAACCCAGGTATTTTGACTCCAAGGCCAGTGCCTTTCCACTGTACCATTCTCCCTTTTAATCTATTTAGTCTGTTTCATGAGGATCAGTATTGAGACATTCAAAATGCCCCTCTGGTTCCCCTTCCCTATATACAGTCTTAGTGATCAGACCAGCTCAGTTGATCGATCAATCAACAAACATGTGCTAAACATCTCCTGTTTTACTCAATGTATTTTCCCCACTTTCAACATTCCTCTCAGTTTTCAATCTTCATGCTAAATTCCTCTTAATCCTTGAAAAAAAAATGACCAGAAGTTATTGCTTTATATCTCCCATCTCTTTCTTTGTCAGATGCCTAGAAAGTCTCCACTTTCTACTTATACTTCCTCTCCTATTATTCAGTCTTTAAATCTTTGGAATCTGACTCCTATCTTCATCACTCAGCTGAAACTGTTCTATCTAAATTACCAAAGATCTTTTAATTGCCAAATCTGATCATCTGATAATCTTTTCTCCTTCCTTCTCCCTCTTGAATTGCAAGCTGCATTTGACACCATAGACCACCATCCATTTTCTTCCTACTCTGTCTTCTCTAGATATTCATGTCGCTATTCTATCCTGGTTCTACTCTCTGTCTGACTACTCATCAGATACCCTTGCTGGGTCATTAATTATAATGTGCCTCCTAATTTTGGTAGTTCCCTAAGTACTATCCTGGACCTTTTCTCTTCTCTGTCTCCACTGCCTTTGTGATCTCATCAACGCCCACTTTCAGTCCTGCAGCACCTATTGAACATTTCAAGCTTGATATCCTAAAGACACTTGAAACTTCATGTATTTGTGGTCCAGAATGGGGCAGTGATGTGGAAAACATGTGGGTGAAGGTCAAAGATGGGAAGAATAAAAATTATTTTGTCAATGAAGTATACCAAAGACTCCCTAGACAGAAAGTGAATATAGATGAGGAGTTTAGGACACATCACAAAGTTAACATAGAGGCATGAAATAGCAATGATGGGGAACTTCATTTACCTAGATGTCTGCTAGAGCTCTGTCCCTGTTTCCTCCAAAGCAAAGCAACTTAGAATTTCTTGATTTGACTTAGTGATAAGTTGATCCTTCAAAAAGTAGAGGAACCAAAAAGGGGAACTTCTATTTTTGATCTCATTCTTACCAACAGTAATAAAATCATTTCTGGGGTGGGAATAATGGGAACCTTAGGGGGAAGTGATCATTTCTTCCTACAGTTCGTGATAGAGGAAAGGAAATCTTAGCATACTCTGAAAAGCAACTTAGATTTTGAGAAAATGGATTTTCAGGAGTTTAGAGAAAATGTGTAGGATTCTATGATCTAAAATACTACCAGGGAAGGTCAACCCAGGAAGGATGGAACATGACCAAATGCAAAATTCTGAAGACACAAAGGAAAACAATTCCAGTGAGAAATAAAATTAGAATTTGAGTAGACCAGTGTGGATGCACAGAGAATTCGCCAGCCAGTTTAAATTTTTTAAATAAATATATGGAAGATCTAACCAAGGCCAAGTAACAGAAGATGAACATAAGAGTGTGGCATGGTATTGTGAAAAAGCATCAAAGGTACTAAAGCTCAGAATGAACCGAGGCTGGTGAGAGAAGTGAAAGACAACGAAAAAGGTTTTCTTTTTTTAAAACCTACATCAAGCGAAAAAGAAGAATCAAAAAAGGAGTAAGACCTATGCTGTGGGTAAATGAAATGATAACGAATGAGAGAGAAAACTTTTGTACCGGAAATGACAGAACAAAAATAACTAACAAGAGTTGATAGCCAAGTAAGAGGGCAGTTAATTGTCCTTGATGAATTTAATTTAAGTCAGGTGGATTATATCTTTGGATGCTAAAATATCTGGCTGATATTTGTCTGAACCACTGTTGGTGATACCTGAAAGATCATGAAAAAATGAGAGAGGTTTTACAGGATTGGAGAGAGACAAATGTTGTACCATTAAAAAAAACCCAACAAGAGAACAGTGTCTGCAAACTGTAGCCCAGTGATCTTGACTTCAGTTCCAGGGAAAATTGTGAAATTGATCATCAAAGAGATGGCTGGCAAGCATGTAGAAGGGGGATGGCCTCATCAAGCCTAACTTCATTCTCTTTTTTTTACAGCATTACTAAACTCATAGATGAGGAGAATGTTGTAGATATAGTTCACATAGATTTTAGCAAAGCTTTTGATAAAGTAAATGAAGACATGTATATTAGATAATATAAATCAGACAGATTCAGAACTTGTTAGATGGCCAGACTCAAAGAGTAGTTGTGGTCAAAGGGTCAATGTGGCTGAAAGTTTCTAGCAGAGGACTCTATTTTCACATTTTTATCAATACTTTGAATAGACATAGATGGCATGCTCACCACACTTGTAAGATGGCACAAACTTAAAAGGAATAACTACTGTATTAAATAAAAGAATGAATAAAAGAACCTTGACCCAATAGACCATTGGGCTGAATCTAATGAGATGAAATTCAGCAGGATTAGATATAAAGGCATGCACTTGGATGCAAAATATCAGCTTCAGAACCAAAAGATGATGGAGGCATACATAGATAGCAGTTGTTCTGAAAAATAATTATAGAAATAGTAAGCATAAACATAATGCTGATATTTTTGTTTGGTTATCTCAGTCATATCCGACTCTTTGTGACCCAATTTGGGGTTTTCTTGGCAAAGGTAGTGGAATGGTTCACTATTTCCTTCTCCAGCTCATTTTACAGATGAAGAAACCAAGACAAACAGGTTAAGTGACTTGCTCAGGGTTGCACAGCTAGTAAGTGTCTGAACTCAGGTGCTCCTGACTCCAGGCCCGGCATTCTATCCACTATGCCACCTAAGTGCTCCCAAATAAACATGCTCCAGATTAATAAAAACAATTTAAAATCACATTTATATTGATTTATAAAATCTTTGGCAAAATAAAATACTCTTTTGTATTAAAAATGCTAAAATCCGTAGGACTAAATGAAGCTTTCCTTAATATGGACAATTTGATTTAAAATCAAGAGCTAACACTATCTGCAGTGGAACTTTTAAAGTTCACTTTTATTATTTGATATAGTTTTAGAAATACTAAATATAGCAAGAAAACAAGAAAAGGAAATTGAGAAGAACATATTTTTTATCTTTGTAGAAGCAATGATAATTGACTCAGAAAATCCTAAGGATTCAACTAAAATCAATAGAAAACAGTAACTACAAAATTTTGATTCTTTTTTCCAATTGCCAACAAAATCCAGAAGAAAAATAAAAAATAAATTTCAATCATATTCCTACAAAATTTATAAAATATCTATTTAACAATTGATACAAGCATTATTTGAATACATCATAAAAACATTATTTTGCAGAGGATACCAAGATTTAAATAAATGGCAAGGAATTAATTGTTTAGCCACATTAATATTGATAAAAACAATGTATTTTCTTTTTTATTATTTAATTTATTTATTTTAATTTTCAGCATTCATTTCCACAAGAGTTTGAGTTACAAATTTTCTCCCCATCTCTCCCCTGCCCCCCACTACCAAATGGCATGTATTCTGATTGCCCCTTTCCCCAGTCTGCCTTCCCTATCATGCCACTCCCCCTCCTCTTATCCTCTTTCCTCTTTCTTGTAGGACAAGATAGATTTCTATACCATTGCCTTTATATCTTATTTCCCAGTTGCATGTAAAAACATTTGTTTTAACATTTGTTTTTTGAACTTTGAGTTCCAAATTCTCTCCTTTCTTCCCTCCCCACTCCCTGCCTCCTTGAGAAGGCAAGCAATTCAATATAGGTTATACATGTATCATTATGCAAAACACTTCCATAATACTCATGTTGTGAAAGACTAACTATATTTCCCTCCATCCTATCCCATCCCCCATTTATTCAGTTTTCTCCTTTGACCCTATCCCGTTTTGAAAGTAAAACAATATGCTTTCAGTGTCATACGAATCAAATGAACAAAAGTTACTTAACAGAACTAGACCAAATTATTACATACGTATCTGGAAGAACAAACGGTCTATAATTTTGAGGGAAATATTGAAAAAAAGAGTGAAGGAAGGGGTCCCAAAAGTATAAGATTGTGAACTACGCTGCAAAGCAATAATCATCAACCTAATTTGACACTGGTTTAAAAATAGAAATATTTGTCAGTGGGCAGATTAGGTACATAAGATTTAGTAGCATTTGAATGTAGTAGCATAGACTTCAGTAATCCTAGGGACACAAACTACTAGAGTATGGACTCACAATTTAACAAAGAGTGCTGGGAAATCTCACACAATGTGCCACAATATTCTCCAAATGGGCACAAGACATACATAAAAGTTCATATTATAAAAGTACCAGAAGACAGTGGAATGAGAGGTTTATCACAATTACATATAGGAGGAAGAATTGTTGACCAAATATGTGTGTATACATACGAAAATACATATATGTGTATATAAATATATGTAATATATCTATGTGTGTAGTCTCTGTACATAACTACTTTTCTATGTCCTGGAGAGTCATCCCTTATAACAAAGTAGAAAAAAGAGGAAGAAAATTTAAAAAGCTCAGCAAAACCAACCCACGAGTCATCTAACTCTATCATATGTAGTGTTCTATATCCATAGTTCCCTCTTCTGTGAAAGAGGGAGGAAGGTACATTCTCATATCTCTTCTTTGTCACCAAGTTTAGTTTGTATTTAGATGGATAGCTTTCAGTTTTGATTTTGCTGTTGTTAATTCGCATTTGCATTGTTATATCCATTGTGTATTCTGTTTCCCTAATCTCTGCCTGCTTTACTTTTCATCAGTTCATATGTCTTGCACTGCTTCTCTGTATTTCTTATATTTATCATTTCTTTTATCATAAAATATTCTCTTATATTCATGTGCCACAATTGGTGAAACCAGCCCCCAAACAACATGTCTAGTCTATCTTTATTTCTGTGCTACTGCAAAAAGTGCTGCTATAAAATTTGGATGTTTGAATCCTGCCTTTCTAACTTTGATTTCCTTAAGGTATATGCCTAGCAGTGGGATATTTGCATTCACCAAATATTATTTAAAATAATAGCATTTACATAGCACTTTAAAGTTTGCAAAGTGCCTTACAAATATTATCACATTTTATCATCACAACAACTGTGGAAATGGTTTCTATTATTATTCTACATTTTATAGAATTCTGGTTTTTTTACAAGTTTATATTTTAAACTGCTATAACTCTCAGAGATCATATCTTTCTACCAGGAAAGCAGATAAAATGTTTTCTGGCTCAGGAAAATTCTAGACTTTTAGTTTTTTCATTGTGGCAAATCACATATGGATTAAACATCTTTAGGAAATAGGAATAAATTTTGTTTATATTTATTCTTTTATCTCTTTCTCCTTTTAGGCATCATTAGCTTGTTTAAATAGATCAGTCTGATTTTTTTTAATTGCATGCCGTATCTTCTTATTTATATTTCTTCAGATCTGTTCTTGATGCTAATATTTGCTCCAAGAAGTTGGTGGTCTGTCTGTGTACAGACAACTGATTTTATTTCCTCTTTAACATGTAATTTCATTTTTGCCTGCTTGCCATTTCTAGTACTTCCCTGTTCTGCTAATGAAGAACTGATTCATAATATATGGGTATGAGGTATTTTGTCCAGTTTCTAGGCCTTTGACTTCTTTTATTTCTTAGTAGTAAGCCATATTTTCCAGTATATTTTTTCTGTGTCCTCTTGTTCTCATGGATGTCACCACACATTAAAATATACTGTTTGATTTTGAAGGGTCTTATTTAGTTCTTTGTATAATTTCTGTATTTCATTATCCTCTGCAAAAGAAGTTGGCATGTAAGCTGCTGTTAATTTAAGTAGAGAGAAAGGAATGGATTTTTTTTAAACAAGTGCATAACTTAATCACTGTGATAGGAGATGAACAAGTGTTTCATGAAATATTTTCCATTCGCCCTTGGATGCATAATAAAACCAACTCATTTATTTACATCTCTAAGAAGGACCTGTAAGCCATTCTTCCATTTAGCTACAACTTCCCTTGGTCTTCTAGTTTCAGTATGAGGAGAATGCCACTATGTGTTGGATTCAGTTCCTCCAGCTTATTTTTAGATGAAGGTGTGCAAAGTACCATCTACAACAGCAGCCATATTCTTCCTTTCATATGCATCTAACCCCATAATCAGAATGAAGAGAAAATACTCTTTCCATCCTTTTTCAGTAATAACACCTGAGCTGTTGTCTAAAAAAAACCCCATGGGTAAGAAGAATCTCCGAGATTTCTTGAATGCAGCCTGATACCTGGGAAAGAAATCCTTGGTATCAGTCTGTGTTTGTTGTGGGTTTTTTGTTGTTGTTGAAATTATAAAAGTGGGAAAAGTGAGTTATTTTATTTTTCTGGAAGCAAGAGTTCCAGCAAAATCCAGAATTGTCATTTGTAACAATGTAAATGGTCATTAATAACCAAGAAAAGAAGAAAATTCAAGGTGTTTGAAAAACAGCTTATTATAAATCTGAAAATATTAAAAATGAATAATTTTATTTAAAAAAAATATTTTGCCCAGGTGCAACATTTAAGGAAGTTTCAAGGTTGCTACCATACCTCTGGCTTCACTGTTATTAGACTTCTCGGGAACCAAAAAAAAAAAAAAGTCAAAAGAAAATACTATAGTGAATAAAAACCTATGTGATAGCAAATGGAATTTAAATATTTGTTCTCATTCACAGTTGTATCCTGTCTCATTTACACCTTACAATCAATCTAAAAAATTACAAATTAATATAAGTTGAAGCATTCTAACTCTAAAAGTTTAGAACTCACTTATAGCTATATACATTCTTAGTTTTCTCAAATGCAAGCTATAAATTTAAGGAGATTTTTATAAGACTGAATAAGAACTCTACATTATAGAGACTGAGAAGAGGGTACAAAATGCTATCTTTGTTTCCTACTATTTTTTAGAGTAAATAACCTTAATTAAATATTTTGCTTCTTTGATTCTCTCTGCCCATTTTATTTCCTAAAAGTTCTTTTCCTTGACTTCATGCTTTGCACATTGTCAGATATATTTCTTTGGCTGATTTGAGTCACTTAGCATGCTTAGTAGGATAGATACCGTCTGCATCTAAAATATATGGGCTAGAATTATCACTACCCTTCTACTAACTTTAACAAGTGATGATCAAATGACTATAATGTCTTTACAAGTACCTCATAGCTATGTGCTTAATAAACTAGTTTATTTAAATGAGCCGCCAATCTGGCACACTGTCAACACCTTACTAATTATATACCAGTAAATTTTAGTAGGAATGGATATACAGATGGAATGTTTTCGTAGATACTGTGCCAGATGATCAGGCCATGATTTCGGTGGCATGTGATTAGTGTCTCATGGACATCCTTTTTAAGGGGGAGAAAGGATAAGTAATTATATGAGTTGATCTTAATGATGAAATACTGATTCTCTGATTCTTGACAGGGGCTATTCATTTTACAAGTTCTTTGGAATTTGTACCAAATAGGGGAGAAGGTTTCAGAAAATAAATAATTATTCATAACACCACACTTGGAATATCTATAAGCAAAAGATTAATTACCTCAGTCCTGCTACGTGAAGCAGAAGCATTATTGATTGAGATATATATATATATATATATATATATACATACATGATATAGATATATTAAAGAGGGTGAGTTTAGGATGAGAAGGTAAAGTTTCTAGTCTTATAGCCCAGCAAATATTTGAGAGAACAGTCTCTGAACATTAATATTAGATCTAAATATTAGAGAGCAGTTAAAGAGAGTTAAAGAAAACTTCTGTCATTGAAAATGGAAAGAACAGACAGTATTACACTTATTTCAGAAGATTGTTGCCCTTGCTATCTAATGTGAATAAATATGAAATCACTGTTTTATGTCTCCCAAAATCATCCTGGGTTTTTTTTTCCTGTCAGTTATTTTGAGTCATCCTTTGCTAAAGTTCAATGTCACTTTTTCCCTACATCGACTTTACCTAAAAGTCTTATCTGGACCATGCCAGAACTGGATAGTACAGAATTTCTTAAATGCTGAATGATTCATTTCTTTTTTCTAGTTCATTTAATTGGTTTCTTCTACCCTAGATCGATATATCATTTCTCTCATTGATTCTGTTGAACTCAAACTGTGAAAGCCATATAGAGGAATTGAAACTATCTGGTAAAGTGAAAAGGGTGCTGAATTCTAGTCTGGCCTTTGCCACACAGTGTGACTCAGGGCAAATAATTTAGCCTCTCAGAGCCTTGATAAAATAAGGGGACTAAGTAAGTGTCTTTTTGAGGTCTAAAATATTATATCAAGATTATGATTATAAAAGCCTAAAAGAGATGGAGAATCAAAGTCTTTTCTAGAACATTTTTTTTTTGTAAAGCAACAAATGGCACTTCCTAAAGGTGGCTTTATTATCAAGTTATCACTGACAACACATGGCAAGACTGATGATTCAGTTTGTATATTTCACTATATGTAACTTGAAAATTCTCCAAAGATAGTGAATATTTAAAGGGGAAAAGACTGTCATTAATTAGTATGAAAAAGAGTTTACAAAAAGGTTTTTTTTAGACAGAGAAGATGAGGCATTGAATTTTTGTACTACTCCAGAAAAGTTTTAATTAGAAAGATTCTCGTTATGTAAACTGTTGTTAGTCATAGACTTTCAAATTAAGTTTTTACTCACTTTCATTATTTTCCCCTTTTATGTTTCAGCAGTGTTGGTCCATATGAATTCAATTGTGCGTTTGTTTATTTTGTCTTGTTTTTTAGGAATGTTTTGCTAGTTCAACATTTGTGACTTTCAGTATAGGGAGAAAATGAGTATCTTTTTTTAAAATTTTTGGCTTTCCTTTTCATTATTGTGCCTCTTTCTTCTTATTCTCATGATATAAAGGTGAGTAAGGAATGTCTGCTCAGAAGAAGCAGGTATATTTGCTTACTCATGTTTCCAATACTCATATCTTGATGTCTGTTTTTTAAAATTCAGGTTTTACAAAATCTTACACTGGATTTTTGTAGTATTTATTGTTAACATTTGAAGTACCACTTATTATGAAGATTAAAAATGCTGGTTGCAAAACTCCTGCAAATAAAATCTCTTAATGACAAATCTGGTTTCTTTGCATAGAATTTTCTCTTGTAATCTCTTTCTGGCAGAACTCCTCATGTTCTGAGCCTAAAGATCCAATTACCAACCAGAGTAAACTAAAATACAAAAAAAAATTCAGCTTGCCCTGCTAGCAAACATCAACCAGATCATTTTTGTCATTTATTTGGTTTTGGTTTTGGTTTTTTACCATTGGGATAACGTAAGAAATTAGTCTTACTCCAGGATAGTGTAAAAAGGAATGTAAAAATATCACAGGCAGTTGATTTGTGCCTGTGCCGGCATACTAGTTTTTTTTTTTTTAACTAGATCAACATTGATTTTTAACTTAGATTTTTTAAAACTAGCTTAGCCTCCTAATATAGTTGTTCCTCCTCTGTAAATGGGATGCCACATTTTATTGCTTAAAATCAAATAACTAATCATATTCAGAAAAAAGACATGATTACAAGTTCTTGTATAATATTCATGGATAGTAACTTAAAAAATGAAAAAGACATTTGCCTAGACTGGAATTTTCATGTTCAAAGTTCGTCATTTAGCTTATGCTAGTTTTAAGAATTTTTTCTGATTTTTTTTATTCAAATAATTAATGTTAATTTTATAGAGCAAATAAAACATTAGACTTAAATCATCTGGTCTAACCCCCTTCATTTTATAGTGAGGAAGCTGAAGCCTCCACAGAGATTGTCACTTGCCTAACTAAGATTATACGGTTATTAATAGAGTCAGGATTCGAACCCAGATTTCCTGACTCCCAAACCGGTGGGTTACCACAATACCACAATGTCTAGAATAAACACCTCTCACATATTTTCTGTTCTAGTCAGAAATTCCATCGAGAAACCCAGAAACCCCAAAACCCTGACCACAAACTTAGAAGGCCAAATAGGTTAAATGCCTGTCTTCCCAATGTCAGATAGTCACTAGTGGTGAAACTAGGCCTGAAACCAACTCTCAGTCCAATGGAGTTACAACTCCACTCCACAGCTAGTATTTATAATGCTTTGAGGTTTGCAGAATACTTTACAAATATGATCTCATTCTATTCTCACATTAACCCTGGGAGATGGATTCTATTATTATCCCCATTGTACAGATGATGAAACTGAGGCAGATAGCTTTTAAGTGACTTGCCCACTGTCACACTATAAGTGTCAAGGTAGATTTTGAACTTAGGTCTTCTTGACTCCTGCTAGCCTCCTATTCACTGCTCCCTATACCTGTCCTACTCTGCTTCCAAGTACTCTATTTTCCAAATAGACAGACCCTCTGTGCCTTAGCAGTACTGGCTGTCCTTTATGCCTGGAATGCCCTTCCTCCTCCCCTCTGCCTCTTAGTATCCCTAACTTCTTCCAAGGCTCTTCTGCTACCTCCTCGACAAACCTTTCCTTGATCTGCTTAGTTGTTAGTCCTGTCTCTCCTCTCAAATTATCTCGTATTTATTTTCCCTGACCCAGTAGTCATCTCACCCAATAAAGATTTTACTTTTTTCCCCTCTAAATCTATAATACCTACCACTTTCCTGAGGTCAAATCTGGCCTGAGACACTTGCTGGTTGTGTGATCCTGGACAAGTCACTTAACCAACTATTTGCCTCAGTTTCTTCATATGTAAAATGATCTGGAGAAGGAAATGGCAAACCATTCCAGTATCTTTGCCAAGAAAACCCCAGATGGGGTCACAAAGAATCAAATATGACTGAAAAACGACTGAACACCTACCACTTTTAAAATGCACATTGAAATTGAAAATTATTCTTTTCTCCCCTCTCCTTGGGATCTCTTCTGGTAGGAGGACCCTTGGAAGTCATCATGGAAAGGAGACCACAAAGGACAGAAGGAGGATTGACCCCAAGTTCACATTCAGTTCTGGCAGGTTCTGAATGGTAATAATAATTAATTAGATATGAAGCCTTTTGAGCATTTTAATCTAAAAATCAATCTTTCCCCACTCTTTTCTAAGAAAGAGGAAGAGCTTTGCCTTTAGATATGGCCATTGCAGTGACATCAGTCTGAACAACAGAACAAACAAACCAACAAACGGCATTGTGGTTTGGTAGAAAGATCCATGGATTTGGAGTCAGAAGACTGAGGTTCAGTTCTCTGGATCTGATACTTAATACCTGTTTAACCTTGGGCAATTTCATTAAATTCAATAAATTCTCATTAGTCATTTCAACCTGTTGGGTTTGTATTTCATCAAGTATAAAATGAGGACTTTGGACTTGATCTCTAAAGTTTGTTCCAGCTCTAGTATTTTATGACTCTAAGTCCAAATTCAGAATAAGATTTAGGCTTTTGACAAGTTGGAATTGAACTTATAATTTAGGAGCCCAGCTCTCCTGGAATCAGAAGGACTCAATCATTGGTCAGGTTGGGATGCTCTACTGATCCTTAGGCCTAAGGGCGTTTTGGCTCCCCACTTCCTTTTTTTAGTATCGTAAGAAAAAGAACGTTAGTGGCATCGTAGAATTTTAGAATTTATAGAACATCTAGTCCAGTTATCTCCTTTTAAAGATTAAGAAACTGGGGCTCAGAGAGATTAACTAATTTGGCCAAGGTCACAAATTTAGATCTTCTAGCTTCAGGTCTGATATTCTTTCCACTACGCAGTGCTAGACAGATTCTATGATGATGCAAAAGGAGTAAATTATTCTGTAAATATTTTAAGGGATTCTGATTCCCAGGCATATCTCAGTGATTCCAGACTGTATTCAGAGTGATACAGTCTTGTATATGCTAACTTTTTCTTTCCAAAGCATCATTTAATCATCCTGATTCACTATAGAGTAAGGCCTTTTGGTACATAGCTGTAGGTGAGCAAATTCCTTCTTGGATGTGTTGTACTATTGTGCTTTGGCAGGCAAAGAAGAGCTGAGGTGGGGTTAGATAATCTGGTTGGTGATTGCATTTCTCCGAAAAGTAGATCCGAGGGAAAATGCACATGGTTAGTTTATTCAGTCCCATGGGATTACTGTAATACTGTGTTCTCCCTTGCTCCATTAGCATACCTCTATGTGTATCACATGGTAAATTATACAATAATAAAGTTATTCCAATATCTATAAAAGTCAGCATAAGCTTGATGTTCAACTTGGCATTTCTATTCATTGACTGGTTGATTTAGATTCTGGAGATCTGTTAATCTTCATTGGTTCTGCGATGTGCTGGGAGTTGCCTGCACTTTGGAACTATTATAATTATCCAAGCTTTGAGACATGACTACTTTTGAAACTTTACATTTTATTTGGTTTTGAGGTTTAGAACTCTAAAGGTATATGGGTACATATGTTTGTGCCACCACGTGATTTTTGTTTATCCGGTCATTTTAGTCCTGTCTGACTCTTTGTGACCTTATTTGGGTTTTCTTGGCAAAGATATTGGAGTGGTTTGCCATTTCCTTCTCCAGCTCATTTTACAGATGAGGAACTGAGGCAAACAAGGTTAAGTAATTTGCTCAGGGTCACATGGCTAGTAAGTGTCTGAGGCTGGGTTTGAATGCAGAAAGATGAGTCTTCTTGACTCCAGGTCTGGTACTCTATCCACTGCACCACCTAGCTGCCTGCCACCACATGTACATATAAACATTGTAGAGTTGGGGGAAAATACCAAAATTGCCGCAGGGACGTTTCATAGGCTTATCAATTAAGGTCTTATCATTTCTGTCATTTTCAAGTTAATCACTTGATGATGCACAAGAGCTCTGCCTTCAGACACAGTGTATGTGGTGGACTTGGGCAGATCAATATGCAGTTGTCTGAAATCTGTGTTGTGCTCAGGGTTGGCTTTGGTACACAGCAGAGTAAATCCTACAGAGGCATGGAGCTATTTATTGTATCTTGCCAAGTTGTAGAAGTCATTGCTGGGAAAATACATTGTTTAATTTTATATCACCTTCTAAAAATACTTCAGTGTTGCTGTAGTTCAAAATTATGGGTGGGAAAGGAGAGAAAACCCTATTATTCGGTGAACCTTCTCCTTATTTTGTCAGTTGACACTTTAAAACATTTCCCCTATTTTATGAACTTTTCCTACAGGTCACTGTCCAGTGAGTAGCCTAGTTTTCCTAGAATGGAGACTGTGAATGGGGAGCAATGTGAAACATGTCTAGTAAGGTCACCTGGAGCCAGGTTGAGGATGGCATTAAATGCCAACCTGAGCCATGGAATAATGATATAGATTCCTTGATTTGGAGTGAAGAAGATCTGGGTTCAAATCCTACCTCTGACATTTATTAGTTGTGTGAGAATGACTGAATCACTTATCTTCTGAGAATCTCAGTTTCATCATCTATAAAATGGGGATAACAGGGTTTTTATGAAGCTCAGAATAATGAATGGACTGCATTTTACAAACTTAAAGAGGAAAATGATTGAAAATCTGTTATCACTGATCAGCGAAGATAGCTGCTAACTTGTTCTAGGAGCTATTCAAGTTTATTTCACCCTCTAAAGTAGATGCCAGCTGTTTTATTGACTGACCACTGAGAGTAAGCACACTATAACAGAGAGATCATTGACCTTGGAGTCAGAATCTTCTGAGCTTCGCCCAGCTCTCTGTAGGTACTCAATCATGTTACTTAACCTGGATGTAAGTTTCCTCATCTTGAATATGTTGCTGAAAAATACTTGTACTACCTTCCTCAGAGTGCTGTTGTGAGGTTTGGGTTTGTATTTTTGGAGATGGGGAGGTAAGAGAGGGGAGCCTATAATTTAATCGATGTGAAGAACTTTCAGTTTAGAAATTCAGGTGGGAATCTCACTTGTAGCTTGTAATTTTAGAAGGTTTTTAAGGCACTGAGAAGTTAAATAACTTGCCCATGGTCACACAGCTAATATACATCATAAGTATGGCTTGATTTCTGGAGTTCCTGACTCCCAGGCCAGCTCTCTATCCATTATATGTCATACTTCTTTCCATTTTGAAATATACCATGTACTCAAAGGGACCTGGGATCTCACAAGCTTGGAAGTTCTCAGCAAAAAATGGAGATCCCAACTCATCCATGCCTGGACATCCTGTGCTACTCTTGTTCATATCTTCACATAAATTCATCATAAGAGTTCCACCCAGTACGCTAGCGGCCATCTAGCACTATCTGTCCTCCTGTCATCCCTTTCTATATAACCAGCCCATCTTTTCCTCCTGTCATACAATTCCTTGATATCTCTTACTCCTGTTTTTAGAAATTCCTCATTTGTTATGTGTTGCACACTGCTTATCTTCTCCACATGGCTCTCCACTCTGTGTGATATTTGTTTTTAATTCAAAATTACCCACGAACAGGATAATCTGGGAGACATAACCCTCTGGAGAGAAGTCCTCTTCACTTTGGACTCAACACTGGATCTCCTTCATCACGTGTCAAAGACCTTTAGTGAGACCACATCTTCCTCTTTTATATCTTGCCTGATACTTAGGACCAAAGAGTTATTGAACAGGATTATTGCTGTTGCTAAATCTTTCAAGGAATATCAAGTGGTTTTGGTGTTTAGATGGAAAACAAATTGCTGTAAAAGAGCCTATAAATCTTTTGTTCCAACAATCAAATGCTTTTTTATAATCAAGAAGCAATAAGCACAATGTTCTATTTTCTACAGTTTACAATTAATTCATTTTTAGTTTTTGGAAGGAGAAAAGTAATATTTTATTTTATCTTCTGTATCGATGATGCTAAAGTTGACATTCCATCTAAGTTCCTCACTATAACTATTTAGAAGTTGTTGTTGTTCAGTCATTCAGTTGTGTGTCCAACCGTTCATGACCCCGTGGGCCACATCATGCCAGGGCCTTCTATGCTCCACTATCTCTTGAAGTCTATTCATGTTCATGTTGCTTCCATGATACTATCTCTCTATCTCATCCTCTGCCGTCCCTTTCTCCTTTGGCCGTTAATCTTTACCAACATCGGAGTCTTTTCCCCTTTGAGTCCTGTCTTTTCATTATGTGGCTAAAGTAGTTATGCTTCAGCTTTAATATTTGACCTTCCAAGGAATAGTCCGAGTCACTTGAATTAAGCATTGACTGATTTGATCCCCTTGCTGTCAACGAACTCTCAAAGTCTTCCTCAGCACAACAATTCAAAAGTGTCAATTCTGCGGCTTGTGTTCCAGCTCTCCCAGCCACGTATTGTTACTGGAAAAACCATAGCTACATGGACCTTTGTCAGCAAGGTGATATCTCTGCTTTTTAGTACGCTGTCCAGATTTGCCACAGGTTTCCTTCCAAAAAGCAGACATCTTTTAATTTCATGTCTGCAGTCACTGTCTGCAGTGATCTTTGAGTGCAGAATGTAAAATCTGACACTGCTTCATTTCTTCTCTCTCTCTATTTGCTAAGAAGTGATGGGACCAGTTGCCATTTGTTTAGTTTTTTTTAATATTAAGCTTCAAGCCAGCTTTTCCACTCTCCTTTTTCACCCTCATCAAGAGGCTTCTTAATTCTTTATTTTCTGCCATCAGAATGGTATAATCTGCATCTCTGAAATTGTTGACATTTCTTAATGTCAATCTTAATTCCAGCTTTTGATTCGTCCAGCTTAGTATTTCACATGATATACTCTATAAGTTAAATAAATAAGGTGACAATCTACAGCCTTGTTCTATTCCTTTTCTAATCTTAAACCAATTAGTTCATGTTCAGTTCCAACTGTTGTTTCTCGAGTTGCGTACAGGTTCCTCAGAAGACTGGTAAGATGATCTGATACTTTTTAGTGGAGGTGACCCCTAAGCTTCACTTGGGCAGTATACTGATAATCTTGGTCTATTAGAAAATTATGTAGGATAAATTAAAATGGATACAGAATATACTCATTATAATTGTGATGTTTCAGTGAATTGTAAAGTAGGAAGGATGCAATCACTTGTTTGGTAGACCCTCTTTGTTTCCTATAATACCCTTATCCAGCATATCCTATATTTGTGTAAAGATAATGCTCATAAAGATTTGGTATAGATGGGAGAATGGATATATAGATTGGTACTGATGTTTTCTGTCTCTTTTTTCAGCAATAATAAAATCTGAGATTTCCCCCCCGCCATGACTTTAGAATTGTTTCCTCCTACAGATACCTTGTATAATAAGATACCTTGCTTACTAAGATAACCTTATTCCCCAACATCATCACAATTTTCTCCTTCAACAAAAAGCTCTCTTATATGTACTTGGTCTAATCTGACTGATTTTTCCATCTTTGTTCTCTGTCTCTGTGTTCTCCCTTAATTCTCTTTGGTTATGAAATAAATGTTTTGTAGCGCATTATGTAAATGGCAGCTATTATTATCTATTACTAATGCTGAAGAGAGATTTCTGCATTAGATGGACAATTGGTCTGCTTGCGCTCTGGGGTGCCTTTCAGCTTAAATATCCTATGATTCTTTATCTCTGCCTCTGTTAAACTCTTGCAGGGATTCATTGCAAGAGATGGAAACTTAGGGAGTCAGACTAATTGGCCCAAATGTAACATATCATTTCCTTCCCTGATTCCTATGATTCTAGAATTGCCTCCATGCTAAGACTCCTATGCACAGGTTTCTCAATGATTTTGTACATCATACAGTGCCTGGTGGCTCTGAACCATATAATTTACTAAAGGACTATTATAGGGAACTCAGAAAAAGGAGAGGGGAAGGAAAGAATGCTGTGAACTGGGTCTCTCTAAAAACAGAGTAAACATATCAATGCAAAACCAGCTTGGTTTAGTACATCCATAGCACTGACTGAACAGAAATAATTATAATATATATATATAATATAAAACTATAGAAGGTTAGAAGTAGAAGGTAACTGCCATCCAGTCTCCCCCCATTTTATAGATGAAGAACCTGAAGTCCAGAGATGTTAAGCGACTTACTCAGGTTCACCTAACTAATGTTTTATTTCTACCTGCTAAACTTTCCCCAACCTCTGACACCCAAGTTTAATTCAGTCCTAATATACGTATACCATTTGGTAACTTTATTTGAGAGCTCCCTCCAAAACAGCACTTACACAGAAGAAAAGGGCTGTTGAGGCAAGACAGGGCAAACTAAAATGTGCCTCTGCTAGCTGCTCCACCCAGTCTCTCATCTTTATATTGAAAAAAAAAGAAAGAAAAGTTTCAAATAACCCAAACAGGCAGGGTCTGATCTGCACAGACAGTCTGCAGGCACCTACCCAAGAAGCTGACGGTTGGCTGGTACATCCTCATCTGATTTATGTTGTGTGTGTTAAGCCTTAAATTGTTGAGTCTCTGGCTGGCTGCAGTGGTATTACTGGATGGTTGGTGCATGTTTTCAGCTCACAGAGCTGGCTCTGATATTGGAGTTCTTGGCCCTGAATCAAGTCCAATCTCACACCTGTCTGAGACAATGAAGTTCTTGTTAGACACATCTCCAGTAAAGGCAGCTCAGGCTGCATATTTTTCACATTCAGAACAGGGCAGTAATGGGAGGGAGAATGTGGGGGCAGGGGAGCAAAGTAAAATGGAGACCTGGGAAATACTGGATTTCTCTTCTTTTTAATTCTTGTTTTTTAGCTGTTCTCTCCTTTTTTTCAAAGATGGGGGGTGGAACTAAAGTATCTCTTGTTTCTCAAATAAAAAGGATATAGGAAGATTTTCATATTCCCCAGTGGAAAAGAGGGGTGCACCTAAGGGCCCTCAGGACTTCATATCAGCACAATAAAACTTGATCCTATCACAATAATGCTATTTTTAATTCTGAGGGGTTCCACCTCCCGTATTTCTCTTGCTTTCCTCTGCTGACATTTTGATAATTAAGACTCTGGTGGCAAAGGAGAGTGATGTGTCATTCCATCTTATATTTGTTGAGAAATAGACTGCTTTTCAGCACATGCAGATACTCATCCTTTACAGCCCATCTGAGAAACAAAGCTGACAGAATAGTACTGGGAGTGACTTCTGGCACCCAAATGTCACCTGATAAGAATGTGTTCCTAGGATAGGGTAAGGGGAGCTCAACTTTTTCAACTAGGACACGTAGGTAGAAGTCTTATAAGCAGACTTCCATCGCGTACTTTGGGGAACACAGATATTGGATATTAACGAGCCTTTACTTCTTGGAAACTGAGCAGGCACTGACTTTACCCATGAATATAGTCCATCTCCAGCTAAATACTTCTGAATCACCCTGATTCATCAGAATCTTGCAGTGTTTTGTTTTTCATGGACCTACAACCCATGAATAATCAAAGTCCACAGGCAAGGCATTGTTAACAGTTCTCCTACATTTTATAATCATGCTAGACATGAATGTATTGCATTTAGGAGTTCATATGAGAGCACTGAGGGACTGCCCAAGGACTTTTGCTGTGTTTCACGGCTTCAGAAATGTACATCTTACAAATAGAGAATTGATAATGAAGACGATGGTTCCCTGCTCAGTTTTCTTCTAACAAGAACTGGGCAGCCTCCTATCCTTCCTTCTTAAATTCAACTTACATCAATACTCTTCCGTACCTCAGGTTCCTACTGCCACCATAGAGAAAACTTACAAACTGCACATTTAAATTTTAGGGTCTGAATTGAATTAAATTTGAATTTGAATTAGCAATGGTAGCAGCTCCATCAACCAGTTTTCTATAGGTAGAAACAACTTTAAGTTACAATCGCCTTTACTTCTCTTTTTTCTTTTCCCTACAAAAAACATACCTTTTAAAACCCACTTTTACTTTTCATTCATTATTTCATTCCCTTATTGCAAAACAAAATCCATCCATGCCCTCTCTTCCTGGGTAGTTCTTGCTTAGACCTTTTCATAAATCCTCCATGGAGAATCTACCCAATTGCTTGAGGACTTCTTTTAGCATTCTGTGGGTAGCTATGAAGCATACAGACTGTCTATTATCCCTTCTTCTTACTATATGACCTGCCCATATCCTTTCCAATCATACATTTCCTGAATGATTTCCTTTACATTTCCTGTGAAGCAGTCATCACAAGTAATATATTGCAGCTTACTTGTTCCCCTCATGCATCTGTTTTTGCCCTTTAGGTCACTTGCAATTGAGACAGAGAGGGAGAGAGAGAGAGAGAGAGAGAGAGAGAGAGAGAGAGAGAGAGAGAGAGAGAGAGAGAGAGAGAGAGAGAGAGAGAGAGAGAGAGAGAGAGAGAGAAAGAGAAGCACTTGGGTATGAATGCATCGCACAGTTTCCCAAATGCAATACAACCTGAACCCTCCCTCCTATTCAACTGCTGACATAGTTATGTGCCTTATCCAAAATAATGCATTGATGAAATATGTCAAAAAACTACCCTTACAACTATATATCTCAGTATGGACAATAATTATTTTTCATCTGTTTTTTATGAATGAATTATTAAATCAATCTCTTTTATATACCCATGGATCTTATTGAGGAGTTAATATGGCATTCTGGGACTTTATGCAATCAGTCTGATACTATTTAAGAATAGGAGCAGCTGGAGGACCTTACCACCATTTGGATATCCAAAACGACCACCATGACAACTGCAAACATCTTCAGTAATCGTGTATCACCTTGTTTTATTCCTCTCTTGATATAGATAATTAGGATTTCTGTGGGCATCTATCAAGGAATCTTAACAGGTTCATAAGAAGCACCTCACTGGAAGAGAATCTTTAAAGGCTGATTTTTGCTCTACCAAGTAAAATTATTATAATTATTTTTGATAATCAACAAACAATAAATATAGCAGTATCTTACTATACTTTTTCAGTCAATTCTATGACTGATTATGTGGTTTTACAAAAGACTTCCTGTTCCCTCTCAATATTTTCATCAAAGATGCCCATATATGTTCATGGAAAATTGTCATAAAGATTTGAGAGAAATGAGAAAGTTTCCATAATGGTCAGTAATTACTAATATGCTCCTTTTTAATTACCTTTGGGGAAGGAACAGGATGAAAATAATTGACCAAAGTAGTAGTTTAATACTATCATTGTTATTGTTTTCCTTTGTGTGGAAGCAGGGCACATTATGAATCCCTGGTCTTACTTCATGGCCAAGTAGTGGTCAATGGAATGCTGAGACCTGGCTGGATTTAGAGAGGTGAGGAACTTACCCTGCAATCTTCAATCTAGTTAACTCTACCTGTGAGCTCACTTCTATGTTGAATGGATTATCTACCCCCAGAGATGGAGGGGTGTGTGGGGTTCAGGTGGATGCCCAGTGGCTTATATGGAGAGATAGGGGTGAATGGGCAGGGCAAACGTATTCCCTCATCCATCCTTATAATCAAAGCAGGATTCTGTGGAACCCTGGGATTGCTAGAGCTATTTCTAAAACTCCCTCCTGACCCCTTTCCTCATCTCTACTTCTCAAAACCTTTTAGCTCACTTCAAAGCTTAGCTCATACAATCATATACTTAGAACTGAAAGAGATCTTCGGGGTCATCTAGTCCAACCCCTGGAGAAGTAAATTGATTTAACACTTCATAGGCAGTGAGTGGCAGAGCTGAGATTCAAGCTCTGGTCCTTTGACTCCTCATGTCTAGCTCTCTTTCAACTGTACCTTCCCTCCACCATGAAGCCTTCCCTGATTGCACTAATTGCTTATGTCCTCTCCCTACAAATTACTTTGTACCTACTTGTCTGTGCACATTTCATAACCACCTCTCCCCCTGTGCCATTTCCACTACAAGAATTGTCATGTCCTCGAGGACAGGAACAATTTCATTTTTGGTTTTGTCGTCACAGAGTCTAGCATAATCTGTTGCATGCATTTTAGGTGGTTGATAAATATTTGTTTGAATTGATTGAATGAAAACGTGAAAATTCTGTGCTTTCAAAAATGTTTCATCTTATTTTATTCCTCTCTTGATATAGATAATTAGGATTTCTATGGGCATCTATCAAGGAATCAGATTTGCTCTTAACAGATTCATGAAAGACATTTCATTGGAGGAGAAACTTTAAAGGGTGATTTGTTTGCTATTTGTATGTGGTCTGGTATGTCCACTCTTCTCGACCTCATCTATATTTATCATTTCCATTTCTACTTTCTCATACTTCTCATTTCATTCCTCACTGAATACTGAGTTGTTAGAGTCCAAATATGATAGTTCCACTGTTGTTGAAGATAAGAATAGGTAGCAGTAGAAATGATGACAAATATATTCCATTTTGTGCCTACCTTTTATTCTCGTAGGGCAAGCATGGGGAAACTACAGCCTCAAAGCCACATGTGGCCCTCTAGGTCCTCAAGTGCAGCCCTTTGACTGAATTTGACTGAACTTCAAGTTTGGATTCAGCCAAAGGGCTGCACTTGAGAATCTAGAGGGCCACATGTGTCATTGAGGCTGCAGGTCCCCCACCCTATCCTAAGCCATCTATGAATGCTCTTGGGCTGACCTAGCTTACTTGGCCAAACTTTTAATGGAATCAGTTTTTTTTTCACTGCTTTTTTTTTCTGTTTTTTGAGGTGATTCTGCTCATGACCTTCTGTCATCATCATTCCCCAACATAGTATATCAATGCTTTTCTACTTTAAATTGTTCTGCCACCTTTCTTGGATTGGCGAAATATTCAAGTGCTTGCCTGACCATCTTGTTCTACGTGGCCTCTTTGCTGCTGTGATTGTTTTAAATAACTTAAAGTACTGTAAGAAATTACAATAACTAATCAATAAGCATTTCTGAAGCAACTACTATGTTCCAGGCATTGTGTTATCTTTAGAAAGGCAAAAACAAAACAAAACAAAACAAAAAGTATTTGCCTTAAAGGAGTTTACATTCTGTCAGAGAAGAAGACATTTTCTCAGACATACATGGAAAGAGACAGAGATAGGGGAGAGAGAGACAGAGAGACAGAGACAGACACACAGAGAGAGACACAAACCCAGAGACAGAGAGATGAGTACAATAAACACAAAGTAATTAGCAAGGCAATAGCTGAGGGGAATCTGAAAAAGCCTCAGGTAGGAGGATAGAGCTTGAGCTGAATTTTAAAGGAAACTAGGGATTTTAAGAAGTGAAGGTGAAGGGGGAGTGCATTCCAAGCTGTGGGAGGTCATCATTGCAAAGTGTAGAGCTGGGAATGGAATGTGTGAGGAAGAAGGAAAGGGCCTGTCCTCTTCCTATTTTACATAAAAAATGTAGCTCATTTGAATAGGTCAGATAAGAGCTTTTGTAATTGTATGCAATTTCTCTTCTTTAACTTTTGCCTTCTAAGTTGGTGTGGATTTCTATCTTTTCCCTAACTTGTCAATGGCCTTGTTATACACAAACCCCTAATTCAGAAACAACTTCTCCCTAGATAACTATTCTTTTCCTATTCATTAAAATAATGTTTTAGCACCCTTTGGACTCTTCTTTAAAAAAAAAAAGCATACATGATATCTAGATATGAGGTAGTCTAGGTAGTTTGCAAACCTTTGGTCTCTTTTATTTCCTTATTTTATTTTATTTTATTTTATTTTTTTGCAGAGGGGAAGGCAGGGCACTTGGGGTTAAGTGACTTGCTCAAGGTCACACAGCTAGTTAGTGTGTCAAGTGTCTGAGTCCGGATTTGAACTCAGGTCCTCTTTACTCCCAGGCCAGTGCTCTACTCACTGGGCCACCTAGCTCCCCCTGGTCTTTTTTATTTCTTAATCCTGAACCATATTTTTTTTTCTCACACACACGTGACGTGTGTGTTTTGCAGCCTTTCCTCCATGGCAAGCTTTGCATTGCCCTAATATTAAGGTATATGTTAACTTGCTTTGGAGAATCACGTCAAGTTCTTCACAGAATTTCGCTACTTTGAAATAGAAGTTGGTACACAATCTGCAATCATCTTCATTATGGTCTTTTTTGCTAATTTTCATCATGTACATCGCAAGGTAAATTGACCAAGTGTCTCGTGTAATAATGTATTACCAAAGAGGGAAAAACAGGTATGTGACCTAGTAACTACTTCCTTGCCATGACCTACCCATTCTTAAAACATTTTTTTCCCTAGTGCACTGCACCTACAGAATCAGGTGCATCCAGAGCATACATTTCCATGGTAAGGAAATACCTAGACTAAGAAATATTTTTTGTTACTATTTTCATCTTCTTTCTCTGATCTCTCAGCCATACTTTACCCAAGCTATTAGCAAATAGTTCAGTGGGTTAATAGGACTTTCGAATAGATAGCTTGGAGACACCCCAAACTCAGCATGTCCAAAATAAAATTCATTACCCTTTTCCCCAAACCTGTTAATCTTCTGAACTGTCCTACTTCTGTAGAGGGCATCTTCGTCCCCCCAATCCTTGTTTTTTAACCTTGATGTCACCGTTATCCTTGGCTTTCCCTCACTCTGCATCTGTAATTGGTTATCTAAATCTTTTTTGTTTCTGCCTCTACAACGGCTTTCATAGCCACCCATTTCTCACCACTCATGAATACAGGCCTTCTTCACTTCTCACCTGGGCTATTGCAACAGACTCCTTATTGGTCTCCTTGAACTCCTTAAGTCTCTTGCTTTTCCAAGCCTTTATCTCTCCAGCTGCCAAAACGATTTTCTTAAAGCACAAGTCTCACCATGTCACTCTCTTACTCAGAAAACTCTAGTATCTCCCTGTTGCATTCTAGGATCACATTTTATTTTATCTTTATTATATCTTTTTTAAAATGACTATTTTGTAAATTTTATGCTATCCCAGTTTTCACTAATAGTGTGTGAGATCAAAAAAAGTATGAGGACCAATGGTCTAGACAAAAGTAGAGTTTACATGGCAGGGGTGATGCCATGATCATCAATATGGTTTTCCCAGGGTGAGGCCTATACTCCAGATGGCCTGACTTTTATAGTTTCCTTAGATGCAGGAAACTTGACACTTTAATACATGATAGTGGAGGACTGTACTTTCTCCTTGAATGAAGAAAGGTAGGAAGGAAGGAAGGGAGGAAGGGAGGAAGGGAGGGAGGAAGGAAGGAAGGGAGGGAGGGAGGGAGGGAGGGAAAAAGGGAGGGAGGAAGGAACAAAGGAAAGAAGGAAGGAAAAATGGAAAGAAGGAGAGGAGGGAGGGAGGAAAGAAGGAATGAAGGAAGGAAAGAAGGAAGAAGGAAAGAAAGAAGGAAAGAAAAAATAATTATAAAAAGAGAGAGAAAGAAGAAAAACTGAGGGTCAGAAGAAGGTCAGCTGGGTACTGTCTTATTTTTCTTAGATATCAACTCCCCATTAGTTGCAGTGAGGGCTTCCCACACACATCCAGCGTGATCCATCATCATTCCTGGTTCCAGGAAACCACATGGAAACTAATTTGGATTGGGGGAGATGGGGGATGGTGTAGGGAGGGAGGGAAGCTGCTTCTGGTAATAATAATATGACTTATTTGCAATGGGAGATGTGAAAAGTCCTTTAATTGGCTACTTAGTCTGGTTTCTAATTAAATGTGCAGAAGAGAGCCACTGGTTTTCCTCCTCTCTTTCTTCCATGATGTAAAGCATGTGAACTGTTTTCAAGATACATCCCAAGAGCCAGCTGGTCTCCGTGTGGCCATCAACAAATGGCTGCTTCTTCCACTTCTTTGTCTTTTTTCGCTAATATTCAGAAGGTCTAAAGGTCCAGAGTCCAATGATAGAAGCAGTCGGTTCATAGTCCCGGAAATGACCTGGTGACAAAGGAACCAAATGCATCAGGAGGGGCAGCCATAAGAAAGAAAATTGACTGAAACCTGTTTTACTAGCAGATATGCCCCAGGAGTTGTTCAGAGAGTTCCAGCAAACTATTTTACGTTCTAATGTGCCCTAAATATCAGCCTCTCAGTTGACCATAACCACCGTTATAAGTTTTAATGTTTTAGTCATTCTACTAATGAATGTTGTGATTTTTTTTTTACTCTCAACACTGCTCTTTGTGAATAGGAAATTACCTATCTCATGTCCAATTTATATTATTTATCAAGTACCTTTTATTTCTTCCCCTTTTGGAGAATCTATATATTTACAACCTATAACTTTTATTATAATTAGTATCATATTGGAAACTTGAAGTGGGGGTTGATTAATGAACCAGTGAGTAAGAGAAAAAGGAGCTCCCTCTCACCAGAGGACAGACTCGCTATACTCCTTGGAGCCCTCCTAAATAAAGCTGAACAACCACGTGGTTATTTTTTTATGCGTGGGTTGGACTGTATGGCTGCTGAGGTACCTTCTGTCTCTCAGATTCTGTGATCTCTATGATCCTAATGAAAATTTTCCACCCAGATCAGCAGACTGACTAACACTGGGCAAATTGTTGAGGTCACTATGTTATTTAAGGGGGAGGGCGAGATTTCCTGGAACATTTTACAGATCTGGGGCTAACTCTGTTCTGTTGGGGGTGCTTCACAATACAAAAAGAAGCCAATAAGAAAGGCACTGAGTGAATACAAAAGAAAATGTTATAATAGGCTTTTGTTAGTACTTGTATTTTCTTGTCGAAAAGCATAGCAAAGACCCTGAGGTGCTGAAGTGCAGACAGGAGTTTGATGTTATCTCACACCTAGAAATCTGGCTTTGAGTCCAGGGGCTGCCAGTATCCTGAACTAGGGAAGACTGAGGCAATTGGTTGTGCTCAGTACAAATGGTGCTTTTGGTCTTTAGTAAACAGTGTTTGCCTCAGGGCTCAAATCCTTCAAAAGTTTGCCTAGGTAATTGTGTTTCATTACTGTCTGGCATCTCATCATCAGTTTAAGCTGGAGGTTTAGACTGCCTAGTCCAGAAACATGTGAGGATGGAGAGAGAGAGCTTGTGTGCTTAATCCACTTTAAAAAAAATACAAGTGAAGCTAGCTCATTAGTTTAAGTGATGTTAGCAAAAAAAATGTATGGCATTTTCCATAAAGGCTTTTAAAATGAGCATGTGGCAGGCACTTGGCAGGTTTCAACTTTAGGAAAGCGTGCTGCCCATGTTAGCATGATCATTGTTTTCTTCTGGTTCCATAACCCTAACTTCCCCATCTCTGACTTTCAGAAAGAAACACAGAGAAATCTTAACTGCACTCAAGCTATTTTTCTTCTCCATTCCACATCTGGCATAGATTTTTCATGAATACACAACAACCAAAAGCCATTTGGTGTTTTGGGTTCTTTGTTTTGTTTCCTGGGTGTGGCACAAATATGGAAGCATTTCACTTTCTAATTAGTCCTACATATATAAGAACTCTGTGGAAGAAAGGAAACAAGTATTTCTTATACTTGTACTATGTGCCAGGCACTGTGCTAAGGTAGCATCTTATTTGATCTTTCCAACAAATGTGGGAGGTAGGTGCTACTATTATCCTCATTTTATAGTTGAGGAAACCAAGGTAGACAGAGATTAAGTCACTTGACCAGGGAAGCACACAGTGTCTAAGGCCAAATTTAAACTCAGGTCTTCCTGACCCCAGGCACAGTGTTCTGACCACTGTGCTATCTAGCTATGGATCTGACCAACAGGAAAAGCATCCCTCAGAAAAATAAAACAAAGATTATGATCAACAAATTCTTTTTTCTTTTCTAATTGAAATATATCGGACTGGAAAAATTATTTTATGAGAGGGAAATTTTTCAAATTTTGATGTAATAGAAAATTGTACATGACTAGAAATTAGAAGATGTTGGTTCTGGACCTCAAATAGTCTGGGTGATCTTGAACAATCCACTTAACCTCTTTGTGTCTCAATTTCCTCATTTATACAATATATTTATAAATGTATACAATGCATTTATACAGCTTCCTCACTTCCTCACTTATACAAATTAGAAGGTGTTGGTTCTGGACCTCAGATAGTCTGTGTGAACTTGAACAATCCACTTAACTTCTTTGTGTCTCAATTTCCTAATTTATACAATAAGCAGTGTGTTTGAGCCCCATCTAGCTCTAGGAGGCTATGAAAGAATCACCGTAGTCAGATTGTGAAGGATAGCAAGACACTGTGGATAAAGGAGGCCCTGCCACTTCCCATGTGGCAATCCAGTCCCAGGTTCAAGAACAGTATTGTAATCTTTTTGTGCCTATCATTCACATTAGGTTTGAGAGCCAAGCTCATTGTTTTAAAGTATCACAACATTTTACTATAAAAGAAGATCTGGTGATGGAATCAAGTTTTTTTTTTCCAATATTCATCATGATTATGGAATCAACCACTGAAACCATGAGAGAAAAACGAACTTCCCATACAAGGAATCCAGCGACTCTCCAGAAAATTGCAGATTCTGATATTCTATCAAGCTTTATTCTCATTCTACGAGCCTCGTGCCTGGTGAAATTACAGAAAATTTGTAAAGACATCTTTAAAACAACTAGTAGTTGGCTCTTCTCTAATTCACTACAGGAACTGAAAAATCCTATTCATTGCAGTATTGTGCTTTTTCTCACTGAGTTTTTCAAACTTTAACTTTCCTTTCTATTTTGTCAGTGGAGTTTCCCTTTTGGTTATGCACATCCAATCTTTTCTCTAAATTAACCTATCATTTAGAGAATCATCTACACTGAGACTGTTTTGAGCAAAATCTTTGGATTGTTTAAACGAATTAGTTTCCAACTAATAGGTACATATGTACAGATCTAGGCCAACCAGATGGCACAGTTGATAGAGTGCTGGGCCTAGAGTCAGGAAGACCTGAGTTCAGACGTAGCTTCAGACACTTAAAAGCTGTGTGACCCTGGACAAGTCACTTAACCCTGTTTGCCTCAGTTTCCTCATCTGGAAAATGTGATGGAGAAGGAAATGGCAAACAACTCTAGTGTCTTTGCCAAGAAAACCCCAAATGGGGTAACAAAGAGTAGGACAAGACTGAAGCAACTAGACAAAAAGTTGCACAGATCTGAGAACTGACTTTTATGTCTAACAAACACTTTTATTTAGCTGCTTGCTTTGTGCAAGGTACTATATTAGGTAAGAGATAAAATAACAGATAAAACAAGACCAGAAATAATCTCTACCCTCAAGAAATCTGCAGTCTATAGACAAGATGAATACATATAATTTGAATACTTCTTTAAGCATTAATCTATAATTTCATGCCACTGAAAATCACCATCCTTAATTGGCCTCTATGGGTTGCTATGGCCAAGCAATTGGTTTACCTGGGGCATATATTTAGAACTAAAGAACATATAATTCACGTGATGAGGAAGCTGAAGCCTGTGGATGAGGAGTGATATGCCCAAGGTCCCACATCTTGTTAATGGCTGAGCCAGTTTTCAAATCCAGGCCCTCTGAAGGAGGAACCTTTCCCTACTTACCTACTTATGTTGGTTTTAGACAAAAGATGCAGTCTTTTGCTCATCCCACACATTTCCACCTTAGAAGGGCCTTCCAGAGCTTGAGCTCCATCTGCTGCCGTAGCCTATGAGATCTGAGGGTCTCCTTCATAGCATAACAGGCAACAGAACAGGACAGTAGGGGGGAGCTTGGTATTGATTCAGCTTGGGCTTTACCATTTATTTTGTGTTCTAGAAGGTTTTTCCTTCTGGAGTCAGCCCCACTACTGAGCAACAGTTCTGTAGTTATCTGTCGTGTCATATCTACTTTTAACTTTTTAAAAATCTCCTGTATTTTTTTTAAGGACAAAACACTAAAAAACTGTCACTCATGTAAAAGAAGACCTTCCTTCACCTTGTAAATCAAACAAGACCCTGGAGGGAGGTTTCATCCTGCTGGGCTCAGTACAGTATCATTTTTCTCAAGGTGACCTCATCTGTTGAAGTAGGAAGGTTGCATTTGATATGCCCTCTACTCTCTCTAAGTCAATAAAATGAAACAAGGTATCTTTAGATCATGAGAGACCTGTTTTTTAGCAAATTTTTTAAACATATTTTCCCTCTTTTTGTTAAAAAAAATTGCGATTTACGTTAGAGGTTAAAAGAAGTCTGGAAGATTTCCTTTTGCCTTTCTAAATCGGTTTGGATAGACATTCTGCCACACATGGAGATTACCCCTAGATGAATTTCACTTTGTTAGTTTATGTTCTTTGTTCTGAGCACTAGGGATGAGCTTATGAAAGAGTAAATGGTTCTTATCTTCAAAGGCCTCTTTTGTACAGATAAAATGCCACTTTGGCAACCTATATTATTAATCTATTGCAATCTTGATGAGTTCTCATCAAGGTCAGTGTTACCGTGGTGTGCACACTGACTGCAAACTCAAGCAAATGGGCCTTTTTCCTGAAAAGTTCAAATGAAAAAGGAGTGAAAATAGTTAAAGATCAGGAAACTCTAAGAAAAAGAGAGAGAAGTAGGAAAGAACTAATTGGTAGGATTCTGCCCTTATCTGATTGGACTAATGAAATCACAACCTTCACAGGATACAATACACAGAGATGGAGTACAGATTTTTCACTGTAGCTCCCATTTTAAAAGCACATTTGTACTTTTTTCTCCCTTTTTCACAAAGCCTTTCCTTACAATAATCCTGACAGGAAAAGACGGGCATTTTTTAAACCATTTTATAGGTAAGAAAACAGAGAATGGAAGGTAAAATAACTTAATGTGAAGTGATTTGCCCAGGATCACATACATGGTTACTAGAAAAGCGAATTTTCAAGCCCAGGTCTTCTGGATAATGACGAGCATCTTCTCATCACACAGCTTATATATACACATATATATATATGTGTGTGTATATACATATGTATATACATATATATAGATAGATAGAGAGAGAAAGGGAGAGAGAGAGAGAGAGAAAGAGAGAGAGAGAGAGAGAGAGAGAGAGAGAGAGAGAGAGAGAGATGGAGTGTAGATCTTCCAACTTGAATTCTATCCTTCTTCCTCCATGAGGCCTTTCCTGTTCTCCATGTATGCTAGTGCCTCCTGAAATCACTTTGTATTCACCTTGTATATCCTTATTTTTACTAACATATAAATAGGTAGATGATAGATAGATAGATAGATAGATAGATAGATAGATAGATAGATAGATAGATAGATAGATAGATGATGGATAGATAGATAGATGCATCATGGATGGATAAATAGATGATAGACAGACAGACAGACAGACAGATAGATAGATAGATAGATTGATTGATTGATTGTTGGTCCTGATAGAATGTAAGCCCCCTGTTTCATTATTCTTTTTGTCTTTTAATCCCCAGAGCTTAGCGCAGTGCCTCTTTGTTGTTTGTTATTGTTTATTCCAAGGTCATTTTCGGTGAGTGAAGGGAAGAGTAAATAAGGAAATGAGTGTGGTGTAAAATATGGAAGACATTAATAAAACTTTTCAAATATACTCCACTTAGTCAACAAGCTTTTGTTAAGGGCCTACTATGTATTGCCCTAGCAACCCTATACCCACAAACAGATTAGGAGTAAGGAAAGGTTCAAAGTCTAAGAGAAATTGTAGTGTCTAGAGAACAGGAATGTTCATTCAGATCTACTGAGTGGAATGAATATTGTAAGTCCAAAGGTGCCAGAGCTTGGAAGGGCCCTTTAGAGATCTCCTATGCTAGCCAGCTCCTTGACCTCAGGAAAGCAAGGGGGAAAGCATCATCTCCATTCTGTAGATATTGCAGACAGTTCTACTAAAGAGGAAGGGACCCTGTGTTCTCAAAAGCTATGCTAGCCAGTGAGCACAAAGTATGCCAGGTCTTACCAAGCTAGAAATGTGTTGAGCATTGGCCTAGTGATGGATTGTGATCTAAGGACCAGCCTAGCTAACTTTAAAGAGGTACATTCACCACAAGTTGGACACCAGGTAATGATTTTTTGACTGTATCCACTTATGAATATTTACTTTGCAAACTTTAAAGTTTTAGCTAGTAGTAGTCACAGTCATATTGGTAGTACAGAGAGGAGAAGTGTTGGTGGAAGAAGTTCTCATGTGTCTTTTGAAGTATTAAAAGAGAGATAAGAGATCACTGATCCAGCAAGTAAGATACTTTTCCAAAATTACATAGCCAAATAATGGCAGAAAATGTAAGCTTTTTGAAGACAGGGACCTTTATTTTGGACATTGTATCCCCATTGTATAACACAGTGACTATTATGGAGTAAAAAGTAAACAAATGCATGTTGATTGATTGATTGAGGGCCTAAAACTAAGGTCTTTTGACTTCTATAGTGCAGTGCTTTCCCTGACAAATTGTGAAATTTCCAATAGCGTTGTTGTCCCTAGTCTTCAGTGTGTGTGTGTGTGTGTGTGTGTGTGTGTGTGTGTGTGTGTGTGTGTAAGAGAAAGAGAAATTATCACTGTAGGGAGAAAAAAAAAGAATCGCGACAAAATATGGATATGTCTATTCTATAGGAGAGTCAGAAAATTAAGATGGAACCTCCGATTTGATTAAATTCCCAAGAATCTATTGAAAGGGGTGCAGCTGTTCTTGTTGGAGGAAGCATTTTACTTCCCCCATTATGAATATTTCTTCAGGTTGGAGGCGTGGAGGTTCCTGGGTACATAACTGTTTAACTGTTACCACTCAGTATGACTCATATCTGAGAAGACAAAGAACAATACATCCTCGATTTGAAAAACTCAGCTTTCCCTCTCGTGTGTGTCACTGGCCCTGGGAGACTTTGTCGTTTGCACATAATACAGCCGTGTTCTTCAAAGCCACTGTGACGCCAGCCTTGAAGGAGTGTGCTTACTCAGTGGGAGAGATGGTTTATATTTCATCTGAGCAGCTTATGTGCTAACCTGCTAGAACAGCACATACATTGATTGTGAAATCGCATTTTTTACAGTCAAGTGCTTGTGGTCATTTGTAGTATCCATGCTGGCATCAGATTGGGGAAAACAAACTAGTGAAAGGAAGCCTAGTTCCCAGTACCTTCATTCTGCTTGGAATGGAATTCATCAGGAAGGGGTCCACACCTGTTGACTCAAATGAGGTCCTTATGGATAGTTTAGATTTTTTTTTCAGTTAGGGAAAGATGGGATATAAATTGCAGACATTTTGGACACTATTTAGCACCAGCATCAGTTGAAAGAGTTAAAACTCTCCTCCCCTACTTCAGCTTACTTGAAATTGGCTTTGCAACTGGTGATTTTCTTTTCCTTTTAAAGAGTTTTTGATTGGATCTTATTAAAGTACCAGTCTTCAGAATTGCTGCCTAAACTAGGGTCTCTGGCTTGAAATCAAATAAGGATACATTAGTGTCCATGTCACATGGGAACAGAAGATGAGTCAAGGGCTTGAAACTACTCTAGGATTTTTCAAACAGTTCTAATGTTTCACAAAACCACAAAAGTGCTAAAGAGAAAACAAAGATGGGGGAGGCGTGAGGCCACTCCTGAAAGTGCTAGGGAGAGAACCCTGATGTGCAGGGTAGCCCAACAGCCCAGCCCTGTCTGTTGAATACCTAGAAGGTGGGTCTCAGAACACTGTGCACCTTCTAAGGTCTCTGAATCATGCCGAAATGCAGAATTCTGGCATGGACTACTCTGAGTTTGAAGATGAAGCAGACTTTGAAGTGGTGTATCCAGTGATCCTAGACCCTCACAGGGATGCCACCTGCAAAAATGGCAGAAAGGCTGTGGGTTTTAGAAGCATTGTGATGTAGAACAAGGAGCATTGGGTCTAAAGTCAGGGCTGCTAGGATCAAGCCCCATTCACAGAATCATGAGATTGAAAATTCAGAGGGATCCTAGAGGGTACATAGTCCAACCCCTTATTTCACAGATGAAGACAGTGAAATGACTTGACCGTGGTAGTAATTGGCAGATCTGGAATCGTACATAGGTCTTTAGACTCCAGATCCAAGGCTCTGTCCATTGCACCCCTTGCTGTAATTCTGCCACTTTGAGGTATGTGACCTGAGGTATGTCACTTCACTTTTCTGAACTTTCAATTTCCTCATTTGTAAAAGAAAAAAACAGGGATGTTAATGCTTCACTGAGTATTTAGTAAAACAAACAAATTTTAAAATAAGTTATAATTATCACTATTTTCTTGTTTGGCTCAGGAATCTACATACCTACTGTGGGACCTTATGGAGCCTATGGAAACCTTACATCACGTAGTGCTACTTTTATCTGTTTTCAATACTACAGAGTCCATGTGGCAGATCTTGTATGCGGGGATGGATACCAAAGTCCCTGGGTTGAGAAGAACTGTGACCAGGCCCTTCCAGCTCTGTATTCAAACATGAGGGATCTCCTGCTCTGTCACGGCCTTGGCTTATAGCACCAGAACCATCCATCCTAAGACTATTTAGGGGCAGGGGTAAAACCTCACCAGACACACACACACACACACACACACACACACACACACACACACACTTTTATAGACATAAAATCAATTTAAAATGAAGCCTGGGGTCAGCCTCAAAGGGGGAAAGTCATAAAAGGACATCCTGAGTTTTAATTAATTTGTTTCCTTCCCCAAGCTAGTATTTTTTATACCAGGGCCATGCTGGCTATGACCCTCTCCTTCTCTACTGCCATCTTTGTGGTGGATGATTTACTTTCATTTCTTGTTCCATTGCATCAGTATTGGTTTGGCATATATTGGTTTGGCTCAAACAGCACGGACCAACTAACTAGATTTTTACTAGCCAAAAATAACTGAAACAGATAGAATACAATACGCTTCTCTATTCTGTTTTTTTCCATTAAAAATAATTTTCCCAATCAGGAGATTTTCTTTCTACCTGACCTATTTTTTTCTTTAATTCCCTGCTTTGAATCTACTCTTAGCATCAAAGCTAATTTGTACAAAAGTGCTTAAGATTAGCTAGAAAGCTTCTACCTCCATTTAAAACTGATTCTAAAAGCAGAAATTCATTTATCCTTACATTTTAAAACACTTTTAAACAGAATAGTTTTTAGATGGAGATAAGTAGCAATTTCCTCACAAATTGCACTAATCAAACATCTTTTTGCAATTTGTGGCTCCATGTTTAGAAATTGTAAAAGATTCTGAGGAGAAACAGACTGAGGCTCATATGTTTGAAATGAGGAGAAGACTTTAAGGGAAGCGACCTGTTTGTCCTGGGAAAGAGAGACTTAGAGCTAACTTAATTGTCTTCAACTATGGAAAAACCTCTGGGCTTCAGCTTTCTCACCTGTAAAATGAGGGGTATCTGCCTGTTTTCCATTGGGCCATCATGTAGAAGAGGCATTAGTTGCTTTATTTAGCCCCAGGAATAAAATTAATAGCAATGGGTGGATGTTGCTCAGGCAGATTTAAGCTTGAAATAAGGGGAAAAAAAAACAAAAAAACTTTGTTACGATTAGAACTGTCCAGAAGCAGAGTGGAATGCCTTAAGAGGCAGCGAGTTGCCCATGGGACTTGATGTCTTTAAGCAAAGATTGGTCAATCACCTGTTGCTAAAATCACAGAAAGCATTCTTGGCCAGGTATAGTTTAGACCAGGTGAGCTCTGAGGTGCCTTTCCACTGTAAATCTTGTGATCCTGTAAGCATAGATGTAGAGAGAGATGACCCCACCCACTTTCCTTTGGTGATGATAGGAGTATTTCTAGGATAATTTGGTAGACATAGGCCTCTCTCTGGTCTTTTTTTTACTGCCAACTGGTTGGGCTTTCTTATACTGTGTCTTAGTTATTTTCCATTCTCTATTAGGGAGGACTTCCTCAAAGTGTGATTCACCAGTCATTGTCATGCCTTAGTGACAGTTTGACAATAGTTACCTAGAAGGGTATCATTACAATTTTAATGTGTTCTCTATGAGACACTGCTGGAAGCATGAATAGAAAAAAAAAACCATCTTCCTCCATGTCAGAAAATCTCAGTTTGAGTGCTAGTTAGTACTCCTCACTTAGAGTTTGATTTTGAGCAAAGCAGTTGACTTCTCTAGGCCCTCACTCCTCCTCTATAATTGAGGGGATAGTATTGACTGATATTAAAGGACTTTCCAGATCTGAAATCATGTGATCCTGAGCAAAACATGTCAAATAGTAATGAATATAACATAATCAACACACTGTATTTTAACTATGGTAAACCTACTAGAAGAACATATTCGGTGATTGACTATATGTATATATAGAGAGATATATATTGTAAGAGGGGGGGCAGTATTTTCTTTTTTAGAACAAAAAATGTAGGAAGAGACAATAAGAACCAAAGAGATAGTCATTCATTCCACAAAAAATGAAATATAACAGATATTGCTATGTGTGTGTATGTGTATGTTTATGGGTATATGTGTGTGCGATTATATATGTGTGTATGTATGTCTATAGATATGTGGCTTCTTTAGGTATCATACCCATCTGTACTGATTAGCACATTATATGTATATTGTAACATCTAGGGCAGGAGTGGGGAACCTGAGGCCTCAAGGCCACACACGTGAGGACCTCTAGGCCCTCAAGCATGGCCTTTTGACTGACTCCAAACTTCACAAAACAATCCCTTTAATAAAAGGATTTGTTCTGCAAAACTTGGACCATACCCGAGGACCTAGAAGGCTACATGTGGCCTTGAGGCTTCAGGTTCCCCACCCCTGAAGGGATTCAGTTGGATTGTAATCTGCATTGTTAGAGGGAACTGATTCTAAAGTGAGAGAAGATAATCCAGTGATAATGTGTTTTTGTCAACCAGAGGAAAGTTACATTCCATGATTAGTTGTCATTGAAAATCAGTTCTGAATTTTTCTGTTTTTTGCCTCTGAGCCACAAATGGGCTTCCTGATCCTTCTTACCGTGACTTACTGAAAAAACATGATTTTCCCGGGTTTATACATTCTTAGAATATTAGAATTGGAAAGGACCTAAGAGGCCATAACATCAAACCCACACCTGGACGTAAATTTCTACGACATACCTGACCAATGATCATCCTACTTTTGAGTACCTTTAGTTCAGGGATACCTACTACCTCCTAAAGTAGCTAATCGCATTTAGAGAGACTTCTGATAGAAAAGTTTTCCTTACATCAGTTATGTGTAGATATGCTTGTGATCAATAAAATTTTCCTCCAGAAAGATCTTTTCCCTTCAGTTTTTGAACACTTTTGAGAGCTAATGAGTCCCTCAGATTTACAATTTTATACCCTGGGATGCCAGGAATTAGTTCTGAAGATTTAACAGATCCCTGGTACTGGACCAGAAGTGTATTTGCCTGAGATTTCTCAGTTTAGGGCACATATTCATAGAATTTTTTTAAGTTTTATTGATATCTTTTGGGTTTTTCTCCACCCTAGTCATTCTAAAGCCATCCTTTATTTAAAAAAAAAGTCTTAAACAAAACTTGATCACACAGTGAATGACATTGTCTTGAATGAATTGAATGAATGATATGAAACATTCTACACCTTTAATCCCATCCCTCTCTTATGACAAAAAGGAAGCTTGCTTCAACATCTGTCCTCTAGTACGAAGACTAGTCATTCCGTGTGATTGTTTTTTTTCAAGATCATTCTTTATGGATTGCTATTAATGTAGAGGAAAAGAGATTTGAGAATATTTGAGTGAAGGTGAGTGGAATTGGACTTCCCAACAAGGCCACTAGAGATTTGACTGGTCACTTATGGAAGGATCTTTAATCTTTATACATTTTTTTGCAGGAGCAAAGGATATACAGAATGAAGGAAAATCAATTGGATTGGAAGGCAGGAAGGGAAGAAGGGTGTTTTCCTCAGAAACTCTATATCTAATGTAAAACTCTTTTTAGAATAAATGTTTACTGAATTGAATTGAACTTACTAGGCTAGCATCATGGGAATTTGCTCTGCCAATTTCATAGGAAAAGAGTCCAATACTGATGATACTTGGAGGAGGAGGGGGCAAGGGGCAGGAAGAAAGTAGAGTATTTATGTGAATGGTTTATGCACTGAGAGTTTAACAGAGTAGAGAAATAAAGCATCACTGTTGAGGGGAGGGTGTAAATTCATTCTCTGCCCCATAGAGTCCAAATGAGAAAAAGGAAATAAAAAATTTGCAATTCACTCCTATATTGTTTTTTTTCTGGTAGCTGTTACCTTCAAACTTGCCATAACCCCTCCTCAGAAAATGAGAAGATGCTTTTTTTAAGACTAATCCCAGACTACTCCTCTTTTACATAAGGTGGTATTTCCCCTGGGAACTGTCTGGAAGATCTTATGAGGAGGAACACTTTGCATTTATAGAGAGCCTTTCATCTGTAGATCTCAAAGTGGCTTCACAAACATTAATTATTTCTCACACTTGTGAGGTAGGTAAGTATCATTACACCCTACTTTAGAAATGAGGAAAGACATACAGAGAGTTGAAGGACTCAGCCCGAGGCACCAGGGCTCCAGGGCAGCTCTGAGATTAGCATCCAGAGGTCCAGATTCCCAGCCTTCCTATTTAACCACAAAGCCACCGATTCTCCCACAACTGGGAGAGGGAAAGGAAAAAGCACACTGGAGGCAATCATTGAAGCTCGGTAGGAGCAATGCTCATTTCTCACTTCCCTCGGGCTGGCACATCAGAAGCCACATTGCTTTGCCATGGCTAGTTAGTAACTCAAAACCCCAAAGGACTTTTTAAAAGCTGCCTACCCAAGGCAGGCCTCTGCCCCAGCTTGGTGCTAGCTGTTTCCCTGAAAAGTATGCTGATGTAAAGCAACTTACCAGCCCATGACTAACCAAGATGTCTGCAAGCCAGTCAGAGATAAATGGTTGGCAGTCAACAAAGGTCTTTCCTAGTGTTGTCTGTGTTTTTTTTTTCCTTTAGGATCTAGAGCTTGTAAGAACTGAATTATATTATCATGAGATTTTACTGATGAGGATAATATACCAGTTAACCATCTACTGCTAGGACTTAGGTGTAGTTGATGACTATTTTTAGTTTTAGTTTTTAAAAACTTGTTTTCACTCATGACACTTGAGCTGAGACATGATTTCTGGAAACCAAGCCAGAGCTTCAGGGAAATGGTTCTTTGTAGCCAGCCAGGGATTACCATTTGTAACTGTAAAGCATCTTTTTTTTTGTCATTCTGGAAATGGTTTTAGAATCATGAGGAGAAGAGAGTCAGGTGGAGGGAGGAGCATCATGGGGTATTCCCTTTTTTCAAGGGGAACCCAGATTATCTCATAGGAGTGGTGATGTTGGGAGAGATGAACAATCAGTGTTCGCCCTGACACATCACCCTGGAAACTGAATCACATCCCTGAGGCCTGACTCACATCCTGTTGTGTGTTCTGAGAGCTTCCAAGAGAGTCTGTTACACCATAAAGCAAGACTGTTCTAGGAGGTGAACTTCAGTGGTACCCTGAGAATCATCTTGCCTAGTACCCACCTGGTAAGGGGGACAGATTAGGGAAAAACACTGACTCAAGGGTTTATCTTTTCATCAAGATATAAATATATATAATATATACACGCACATATATGACTTTATATATGTATTTCTACACTCATACATAACTTCATATGTGTATTTATATACCCATACCATGTGGTATTATGCCATGAATAACTTTATGCTCTTTTAGTTTTACATGACTGCTTAAATGTGGCCCTATCATACAACATCCTTCCTCTTTCCCAGAGCTTTAGGGAGAATAGTACAAAGGATAAAAATAGGGATGAGTAAATGTTCAGGAGATAGAGGACACAACAGTCGTTGGCCATCAACAGTGAAAAAGTATAGTCTGTCTACTTCTTCCCTTGACCAAGGAGAGGTTGTGAACAGAGTAAGGGTAGGAGCTCAAGAATATCCAAATTTAAAGCAACACTTCCAGTGTCTTTTCTTTCTCTCTTCTAAGAGACTACATTGAGAAAATGTTACTCAGATAACCACACCTTTATCTCCTCATCACTCTGAGTTCTTCAGCTGTCCGTTATTGTTTGGTAGGTCATCTCCCCCATTAGACAGGGACAGTCTTCTGTCTGTCTTCGTATTCTCAGCAGTCAGCACAGTACCTGACCGATAGTAAGTGCATAGTAAATATTTCTCAAATAACTGACAAACTACACAGTTTAAACTAGTAAACTAACGTGAGTCAAATGTTATGGCTAATGATTATGAGACGTTGAAGCTGGGGACTGAACAACTGTGCTGACTGATTCTAGGGTTTGGGAACAGGTACATAGGGTGTATATATATATATGTGTGTGTGTGTGTACATACATGCATACACACATATGTATATATATATATACACATAGATATATATGTTCCCATTATGCAGCCTTTCAAAAAGAACATAGGTATACCTATGGGAGCCTAGATGTCTGGTTGCCATGAAAAGAGCATAGAAAGATATAACAAATATAATTTATACAGAGAAAAATGTAGACTTACATGAACTGATGTCGATTATAGTAAGCAAAGGCAAAAAACCAGTATATACAATGATTAAAACAAATGGAAAAAAATCACTACATAACAATCAAGAGAGTTGCAAAATTAAAAATGGTGTGAAAAAAAGATATGAGAAGTCACACACACCCCCACTCTTTTGCAGGGATCATAGGTTCCCACATGTGGGACATTTAATATATGTTCAGACTTTTTCCATGTACTGATTGGTTTTGCTCTTCTTCTTTTCTTTAGAAATATTACTTGCTATATGGAATAATTCTGTGAGAGGGAAAGGAGGAGGCATTCTGGGAGAAATTTTGGTGATGTAAAAACAAAAGATTTCAATAAAAATTTATTTTAAAGAAATAAAAAAGCACTGAGTTGGGAATTGAGAGATCTGGATTATAGTCCCAACACTGCCAATGATTACTGAGTACGGTATAATAGAAAAAACACTGAATCAGAGCTTTAAAAACGAAGCTTTAAATCCCTTTTTTTCCTGATTGCTTACCTGTGGGACCCTTGGGCAAGAACTAACTCTATGTGTTTCATGTTCTTCATCTGTAAAATGAAAGGGTTAGTCTAGATCATAGATTACTAGAGTCAAAGGAACCTTATATACAATCTAGTCCTATTCCCTCATTTTACAGTTGAAGAACTTAAGACCCAGAGGTTTAAATTATGTTCATGAGGCCACATTATTACTAAGAGACAGAGTTCCAATTCAGACCCAAGTCCTCTGATTGTAAATCCAGTGCTTTACTTTCATCAGGATTCAGAGTTGGAATGATAGTTCAAGGTAGAAGATAATGATGTCCAAATATCACCCCTCCTATCGTCTCCTCTCCCCTTCCCCATTTCACAGTAGACAAAACTAAGCCCCAGAGAGAGGAAACACTTGACTGAATTCACATAATTTAGCTAAGTTGGTTACTCTTCTATAAAATAAAGGAGGTTAGATTAGATGTCTTTTTCCGGTGCTAATATTCTTTTATTGTGTCAAAAAAACAAAAACCTGCTGCCATTCTCAAAGTGATGAAAAAAGGATATATATTTCTTGTTAACATCCTCTTATCTAGCCCTTCTTTCTGCTCCTCACGGGTAGCAGCCATCAATGTTATAGATGGCTCTACTATCTTAACTAAGATAGAATGATGGTGGCTACCTGGACTCACCAGCTTCTTCTTGATCTTTCTAGATGCCTTTAATTGCATTTCACCATCATATTCCTTCTACCAAAGAATATATTCGTATTTGTGAATATAAGCTCTATTTTTCACTACCAACATCTGATCTAGGAGAAAAAAAAAGAATCCAATAAGAATGAGATAAGAAATCATTACAAAAAAAAAACCACAGGATTGTCGATTTAGAACTATAAGGGAATTTAAAGGTCCTTTAACCCAACTCTCTCATTTTACAGATAAGGAAACTGAAGTCAGAGAGGTGACTTAACTAAGGCAGAGCTACAGTTCTAACCCAGGTCTCTCATTCCAAATCATATCCTTTCCCACCACCCCACATGGCTTCCCCACAATTCGTATCTGCTTTCATATTTTGGGGCCCTATTTGTTTTAGAATGCATGCTTCATGAGGGCATGGTTTAGCTTTTATGCAAAACGCGTCTCCCAAAGTGCAGTGAACACTTAATAGTTTTGTTTTTTTTTAATTAATAATCATTATTGTAACTAAAGCCTTTAAGCCATGGTTAGAAGCTCTCCCCCGCCACCTGCTGGCCCTCCAGTGGCAATGAAGCCAAATTTTAAAACAAACCAAAGCAAACCTACACTCACTCAGCCTTTGTTAAAGTGAGAAGTGTCCAATTCTGCATGACCATCTTGTGTTTTTTAGTCCTCTACCCTGTCCTGTCTTGGAAAGGAGAGCTGCTGTGGTCTTAAATTAGTAAGAAGGTCACCAAACCTTGTGAAAAAACGACAAAAGGCCATGGACTTTGATCCTAAGACCATCTTATCAAAGCCTATTTTTAAAAGGCTATGAAACCTATTATGCAATGTTTGTATGGTTTGATTATGAGTTTGGAAAAGCCTAACACAACTTTTTCACTGCAGTAAAACATGACATGGCTTGAATTATGGCATAATACTATATGCCTAACCTAGTGTGGTTTTAGACATGAGGCTAAGGGCGTTATGCTATCTTCACAACAAGCATGAATTACAGTACCGCAATTCACACCCTGGAGTGTTTTATGACAATTATAAAACCTCTTTTGTTTGCCTTTTAAATAATTAAAATGATATTTGTGTATTATCTACTCATTTAATATGTGCACATATCTTCATATTCACATTCAGATTGTCCATTTCCACATCCATTTTCCCCCAAAATGTAATAATTTACATGGTAATATTCACTGGATTTTTTTTTGAAAAATTCAGTACAGATGTGGAATATTCATTGACTCAGAAACGTAATTAGATGTCTCTCCTACTATCTCTGTTTGCCTATAAGTGCCTGGGAAACACTTATAGTCTAGATTAGGAGTGGGAAACCTGCAGTCTCAAGGCTACATGTGGCCTTCTAGGCCCTTGGGTACCTCCTTTTGACTGAGTCCAAGTTTTACAGAACAAATCCTTTTATTAAGGGGATTTGTTCTGTGAAGTTTGGATTCAGGACCTAGAGGGCCACATGTGGCCTTGAGACCATAGGTTCCCCAACCCTGATCTATAGATCCTGCGGATCCTTCAGCCCAAATGGAACATTTCATCTGAATTTAAAGTAGCTGTCATTCTTTGCCTTCCTTGAAATTGGAAACAAAATAAAGAACTTAATTGAACCAAAGAATTCCAAAATTCCTTGCTAAAATTGAAAAGTACCATGATACTGAAAAGAACCTGGCATCTGGAGTTAGAAGACCTAGGTTGAAGTCCCAGCTTTGTCTTTAATACCTATGTAACCTTGAACACATCTTTTGACTTTTGACACCCAGTTTCTGCAATCTCATGTAAAGAAGTTGAATCAGTTGACCACTAAGATTTTCTTCATCCCTAAATCTGTGACAAACTTATTGCTCCCAAGTTCTACAAATCACAATTTTGTTCAGGAATACGTAAGGAAAGGTCAAGAGGGAAACTCCTTCTTCAATTGCCTGGTTCTCTTATAAGCTAAATAGAAAATGAAAACATATGTCATTTAGGAGCACCTAATTTCTTTATGTTGTAACACATAAAATGTTTTTTGAGGGACTTGAGAGGAGGTATTTAGTGGCCAGCATCCTCATTGTGAAGCTGTATTTATTAAGGGCCCTGCTGAGCTGTGTCCTTATTTTAAAACAGATGGCCCTAAAAAGTGAAGTAAATGTTGCACCCTGAGGAAATATACCATTGCTCTGTGATGGGATAATAACCATCCCTAAATTCCCTCAATGTTTTCTGGTGGTGGAGTTTTCCTTTCTAATCTATAAGCATGTCATATTTTTGAAAAACCGGGCCCATATGAATCATAGGATTTAATTCTGAAGGGAACCCTTTTAGATCATTTAGTTCAACTCCCTTATTTCACCAATGGGGGAAGGACAAGGGGGTAAACATTTATATGGCACCTATTACATGCCAGGCCCTGTGCTATGCACTTTACAGGTATTACCTCTTTTTATCCTCATAACAATCCTGTGAATTATATGCTATTATCACCATTTTACAGTTGATGAAATTGAATTGAACAGAAGGTAAGTGACTTGCCCAACAAGGGTCACACATCTACTAAGAGTCAGGTTGGATTTGAACTCAAGTCTTCCTGACTCCAGGTCCAGTGCTCTGTCCACCAGGCACAGACCTGTTAAACAGATAAGGAGCAAAGGTAGGCTTTGAACCTGAATCCTCTGGCTACAAACACAGCATTGTTTCCATTCTTCGATGATATAATACTATCATTACGTGACACTATCATACTGTCTTCCACACACTAACAGTATTCCTCTTGTTTGGTTTAAACATTTTCCCTGTGTACAGGATAGTGTTACAGCTCAGTGTTTGTGGTTAAGAGTCAACATGGGCTTTATTCCAAATTCTTTCTGTAATGATGGTCAGCAAAACACTTGCATAGATTACTTTTTTGTATTCAACGTGTGATTTCATTGGTGTAGGGAACGCTAAGTGTGGAATTCCCACTATCTAAGCAGATCTGCAACTACATTGCAACCTGTTCTCTTAGAGAGTTTCATAAGGGTAACAAAAGGTTAAATGATTTGCCCAGTCACATTACCAGTAGGCTTATGACTTGAATCTATGAAGGCCAGTTCACCCTCCACAGTGCCATGCCTCAACTTGGCACTCTGTCTCTCTTGCTTTAAGGTATTTAGGGGTATATTTGGTGTTGAGAGAGGACTACCATCTCTGGTGTGAGGGATGCCAAGCCCTTTTTAGGGCTGCTCATCCACCTTTGGTACCCACCTGGCACTCAATTCTTGCCTGTGGCTCCAAGAAGCTGTAGTATACACAGCAGCCACACCCTGGTTAAACCTTCTTAGCAGATGAGCTAAACCAGGATGCTGGTAACCAACAGGCCTTAAATCCATCAGTGAGTTGGGATGATGTCTACTCCCAGCATGTGAAGACTTTCCCCGGTGGAATGGGTGGATGAGAACAATTTATTCCAACAGCCATGAAAGAGGCTAAAGCAGGTACTGTGAAAACTTAGAATTTGGTCAGGCATCAGAGATGCTAAAATCATCCACTACATCCTGGGCTATCGCCAGTTTTCTTGGCTTTTATCCTGCCACTGGACTTCAGAAAGAGAAAGTGAAACTGACAACTTTGAGCAACTTTACCTTGCTTAAATCCAATTCGTGAGCAAGTCAGTACATCACCTATGATGTCACTGATCCTTTTTGAAAATAAAGGACACACAACAACAGGCATGCAAATAGCCGAGCTGTATTTGAACATGCATCCTCTGACCCCAAATCCAGTGCTTTTTCTGCTATATCTTATCACCCTCTCTCTTCGGTTGTATTTACCCACATGCATCTAAGTTGGGATGCACAGAAATTAGTTGTCCCTAAGGATACAGGAGACCAGTATTCTGAAAAATGCTTTCTGTTGATGAAAGTGGTGATTTTTCTCAAAACTTAGCTTAAGCATAAATATCCATCTACCTAAAGTCTTGAAATCTTGGCCATCATACAGTTGAAACTAATACTTTCCACTCTTAAGAGGCTATATCTTTTTAAAAATTATTTTCAATGTAGATTCATCCAATATCTTTAGAAAGAAATTTCATCGGATGGAAATTCCCAAAGGAGTCACAATAAACTATAGTTTTACAATAAATTGAAGGCGGGGCAACTCACCACACTTATCACAAAGCCTTGAGCTTACTTCATGCTCCTCAGTAAGTGCTCGTGGATTGATTTGAAGTATTGACACATCAGTGTAGCTGTTAAATATCCTGATATCCATCCTGTATAAAATCCCTGTACTTTGTACTTTGGCACTTTTGATACTTTACTTCAAGACTTTGGTGGTCCTGTCTAAAATTTCATCTGCAGGGATGCCCTGTGGATTGTAATTCCCCAACGAATTCTCATCTCGAGCAGTTATTGTCTGTTTCTTTCTGTCAGTCTTCTGTAGAGCATTTACCCAGCTATCTAAAGGCATTTTTCTTATTCCATTAATGTCCTGGGGGTATCATTGTAGTAACTGAACTGTCCATCTCTTGTATCTCATTCTCACTGAATGATCAAGTAGCTTATCGTCTTTTCCAGCAAATACAGGACCAGAAGATGAACACAAATAACATGGATTTAACCAAAGATTTGTTGATTGTTATAGGGTTCTTGAATGGTAATAATAGCAATATTATACTGTTAGGACCTATTATTTATTCGATACCACCACTGGTGATGAAGATCAAACAATTTCCATTTCTTAGTAGATGGTATTTATGAGCTGCCATGGCTAAAAAAATCTCTACCTGGTAACCAGAATCTGGTCGTGTACCTCTCAGGCCTTAATTAGGCCCAGTCTTCATGCAACAGATAAGCAACATACCACTGGGCCCAGACTTGAAATCTATCAAGATCAACAGGATCCTGTAAAATTTTTGTTCTGCTTGGCATTGTCTTGGAGAACCCATAACAAGTATCATAATAATGTCAATAATAATCCTCTCCTCTATTATAATAAACTGTTTCTTCTTTTTTCCAGATACAAAGCAGATCCAGCCTTCTCCACCTTGGTCCTATGACCAGTCATACCAATACTTGGGATCTATCGCTTCTCCTTCTGTACACCCAGCAACGCCTATTTCCCCTGGGCGAGCCAGTGGCATGACCTCTCTCTCTGCCGAGCTTTCCAGCCGACTTTCAAGTAAGTATTTGAAATTCATTGACAACTCCAGCTATAAAAGAAGATTTGGGAGGCAGAAGGGGCGAGAAAGATACTTTGAAAAGAAATAAAGGAGGGTGGAAAGATACTTTGAATTGAAAAACATACCATATTCAGAATGTGAAAGATAAAATTTGAAAATTCCCACCCATGGGTTTTGCCACCAGAAATAGTCATGTGATCATAGATTCAGAGCTAGAAGAGACCTTGGAGATCATCAAATCCAACCCCCACATTTTATAGATGAGATAGCTGAGGGACGGCAAAGTCCAGTGACTGGCCCAAAGTCATTGGGCAGTAACTAACAGAACTGGGCTTTGGTGCCAGGCCTTCTTTAGTTCTCTTCTATTAAATTCAATTATCTTGTCATTATACTAGACTGGGTAGACTATGAGTCTGGCCCAGTTTGTTCACATGCATCCACATTTGAGTGCTCCCTGAAATATAACTGCAATACTTTTACACACAATGATGGTCTTAGTTTGTAAAAGTTGAATTATTGCAGAGGCCAGTGGGCAGCCACAAAGTTTCTGGGATAAAAAGACAAAACTTGCAAAGGTTGATGGTACCAATTCATAACAATAAAACAACAGCTGTGTAGAGAATACTTTGTGCTTCTCTTGTAACCAATAGCATAGTAGCCGCATTAGTATCCCCATTTTATTGATGACAAAACTGAGGTCCAGGGAAGTTTAAGGGATTTGACTGAACTTTTAATGTTGGAGCCAGGACTCACAGTTAGATATCTTGATTCTAATTCATTGTTCTTTCTGCTGTATCACACTGTTTATGGAATTTCTTACCCTGATATTAAGATTCCAAAAGCAACTTAGGTAAATTCATGGATGATGTGAGTATGGGTAAGAACAGATTTATTGGCTGTTAGTGCTAGAAGCAGCCTAAAGAAAGTTGTGTATCTCAGTTCCCTCGGTGGGGGGGGGGGAATTACAGATAGGGAAACTGAGGACCAGAGAAGTAATTTGCCTGGGGTCACGTATCAAGGAATTGGAAGAACAGAAATTAGCATGTTAAGTGTTAGTCCTTTAACATGGGAACAGTTTGATCTTCTGCTTCTTAAGATCACCATGCTCAGTGGAAAAGGAAGTTGACATCATGTTTCAAAATTCATTTGGTGAAAAGGAAAAGGAAAATTGTTCTCTTTGTTCCAGGCGACCATTTTTTAAAAATTATTTGGTACTGTGGAGTTGGAGACAAGCCAAACCGAATAGGATATAGAAGTTCATCAGTCTTGCTAATGGAAACTTGAATCATAAATGTTCTCAATTGGAAGGCACCTTAGAGGACATCTAGTACAGCCTTTTATATGGCAGAATCTCACCTACAATATCCCTGACAAATAGTCATCCAGACTCACTGGATGATGGGGAGCTCTCTATTTAATAAAGGAGACTCTTCCATTTGGGGACAACTTTGTGAAAATATTATCTCCTGGTCACTTAGAGTCATTGGTCCCAGTCCTTCTCTCTGGGACCACACAGGATGATAATAATGCTGCAAGTGGTCTATGAGCCCATTAGTGAAGAAAACAGTCTCTCCCTTCTTTACTGTTTATGTCTTTTCATAAATCCTCCACAGAGTATATAGAATTGTAGATCTGAGAAATGTTGTAGAGGTAGTATGCTTAGGCTTGAGCAAAACACTTGACAAAGGACTTATATTGACTAGATTAGTGGTTTTGAAACTGGTTAAATGACTGGATCCAAAAAGTGGTTGTTAGTGGGTCTAGGTCCACTTGGAGGGACATCTCTAATAGAATGGCACAGGGATTTGCCCTTCACTTGTACTGGTCAATGTTTTTATCGGTGACCTAGAAAAATACATAGAAGGTGTTTCCGTCAAATATGCAGATGACATGATGCAGGAAAGAGAGTTGACACACTGGGTCACAAAGTCAGAATCCTAAAAGATTCCAAAAAGGATAAAGTGATCGGATAAATTAGATAAGATAAAAATTAATAGGGATGAATATAGAGTAATAAACTTAGAAACAAAAAAAGTAACTTCTCAAGTAAGGCTTAGGGGAAGCACATACCTAGTCAGCAGTTCCTGTAGAAAAATATCTGATGTTTGAGCGTACTACAAGCCCAGTCTGAGTCAACAGTAGGACATGGCAGCCCAAAAAAAAGGTATTATTGTCTTACATTCTTGGTCCATGACCATCCTTTTAAAGGCATATCCTTTTTATTATACCTTTGATATTTCTTGTCACCAAAGTCATTGTTGGTCATGTACTACAGCCTCCGTAAACCCGCCATCCTCCTTTTCATTATCATTTTGGGTCACTGGCGATTTGGATTTTTCCAAGATCATGTTTTTCCATGATTCACAACCATATAATGGCATTACAAGGAGCATATTGGCATTAAAGAAATAGACTTTCACTGACATATAGCAATTTCCTTACAATAGCCCTGTGAGGTGGGTAATGCAAGTTATTATGATCCCTGTTTTATAAGTGTGGAAAGTTAGTCTCAGAGAGGCTTAGTGACTTGGCTATATCCACACCACTAATAAACTTCAGAACTCACAGTTTTCCAACTGACCAGTCCTTCAAATTCTCCACTCTAAATATGCCGAGTTCCTGCAATTGATTCTACTGTGGAGTAATTTCAAGTCCCCTCGCTCTTAGTTGGCCTCCTCTGGATGAGCTCAGGTTTGTTGATGTTGTGCTGCTACTAAAATTCAATATCAGAGTGGAACCCAATAATCCATATATGTTCTGATAGAGCAGAGTACAGGGTGATTATCACTTCCTTTGTCCTGTTAAGACATGTCAGTTTTGTTGTCTTTCCCCTTAAAAACAGTCATGGAAGATTAGGGGCATAGAAGAGAACAGAGGATAAGATTCTTCCCTTGCCACATACTTCAAATGCATGTCTTATCATGCTTTCTTTTATGGATAACTGAGGCTCCTGATGATTCCACCAAATGCTTAAATCCTAACCAGGTTTTTGACAGCCCTGGGTAGAATTGCTTGTGAGTAAACTAGGATTCAGTGGTGGCACTAGTTGACTCTTTCTCTTTTCAGATCCTTTCTAGCATGTGCTCCTCCATTTTCATGATTCCTGATGTGTGGAGGTTTGCGGGCACTGGTGTAGGCTGTAATTTTTATCTTACTTGTTCTTATGAGCTTGTCCCTGAGGGACAAAGTTTGCCTTCAAAGGCCTGTGTGTCAGCTTCCCCTGACTTGTCTTGGCATCTGAGCTATGTCCACTGGCTATATTCTGTGTCTGAATCATGTACTGTTTTTCTTGGACCCATTAAGTTGTATATAGCCTTAGCCTCACTCTTCAATGGGAATTTCCTTACTCTGTGGCTGTCCCTCGGTATTCATTATGTCAGCAGCTCTCCTTGGCCAGGATGTTTTTGTTGTTTTTTTTAGCTCATGTCAGGTAGACAACCACAGCTCAAGACTGCTGGTGACTTGCCACAGTTGACCAAGATAGGAAGCTTTAGGGGCTATTAAAGTTAAAAACTTAGCCACAACCCATTCTTTCCCAAGATGAATAGTAGTTTAGTTTCTATACAAGAAAGGGTCACTTAAGAACTTGTATGGTTACCAGCTTAACAAAGGGTCAGGGAAGGACCGTAGGGAAGTGGGGTCATAAATGGAAGTGGGGGGGAATTACCAGGAATTTCCACAGACAAAAATTCAGGTGCCTATTTTATACTCCATTCTTCAGGACAAAAAAAGGAGCTACAGGCCTGCCTTTGCTGATTGAAGGAAACAGAAACGTAGACTACTTTTAAACTTGGCAGAGAGTCCCTTCCTAAGAAATCAAGCATATAATGCAGACCTGCAAAGTATTGTAATAAACTTAGAAACAGGAGGGGACTAAGACACATGAAAGAAAACTGCCTCACCAGCCAACAAGCTTTGAGAACCCGACACTACACTGTCTGCTCTACCTTTTAATCCAGTCAGACTACTTTGAATTACCTTTTACCTTCCCCACCTCCCTGAATTTCCTTCTTTGCAGATGTATGCAGGGAGTGTACACACTCACACACTCACACACACACACACACACACACACACACACACACACACACACACACACTTTCAGACAAATTTTCCACTTTATCTGAAAGGAATTGTCATCTGAATTTTTCTTCCTTCTTCCTTAAAAAAAAAAAGTGATGTGTAGCTGCCAAATGAAAGGACTATCAGCATGCATTAATCTGAGTCATGCAAAGGATCCTTTTAAGGAGGCCCATTATCAGCTCAGGTTGTTTAATCCTTTGGGAATGGTAGGAGGGGCGATAGAGTGGAGCTGCCTTCATCCATGTCAAACTTCAGAAGGAAGAGTTGAGCTGTCATGGCAAATATTTAGCCCGGTGATCACTTGTGAATCATTTCCACCCCAAATGCCTAAACTTGCTAATCCTCAGACTTCCTACTTTCAAACCAGAGCCATGGTGGGTGTCAGGGACCCCCACCCCCACTCCCACTGCTATAAGTATTAAGGCTAGCCCAAAGGCAGGAATAGGGAAATCATAGTCAATTGTGTGTTTGGGTTAGTTTTCTGTTGTCAGACTAGGACTAAAAAGGAAAACAAACACTTAGATGGTCTATTTGAATTGGGACACATGGTATTTTAAGCTGCTTCACAAGGGAAATATGAGTCCAGAGAGCAACTGGGCTTGAGAAATACTTCCTGGTAATGAGGAATAGCTTTTATTTGGCAAAAGCATGCTAGTTTTTGGAAAGCTACCAAGGAAGCACAGGAGACCTATTACTTTGTAGCCTTACCACCTAGTGTGGGTGCCTCACACGTAGTAGGCACTTTAAAATGCTTGTTCAGTTAAATACAGTGAGGTCTGTTTTGTCCTGACAGTTAGAATTATAGCTTCATTCCATTTCTTAGGCCTCTGACAGCTCATTTCTGTGCCTGCCCCTTCTGGTGTCTGTAATTTTGTATTAGGTAGTTACAACATAGTGGTTGGGCAAAGACTGACATCATACTTGCAGACATGGCAGTGAAACTAAATGACCTTTCCATTCATTTTTCCAGCAAATTCAACTTTCCTGGTTCAGAGCAGGTGAAGCAATCTTTAGAAATAAGTGAACTCATTTATTTGTATCCTGAACATTGTACCAAATCAAACAAGTTGATTTCATTTGCCTGACTCTCTTCTTCTGACCCTGCCTGCCTCACAGAAGTCTAGATGGTATAGTGGGAACAGTGATAGAAGCTTTTTCTAGCTTGACTGAAAGCAAAGCAGCTTTGGGAGTTAGCAAAAGCAGATGTCATGATTCAAAGTCACAAGGAGAGAGCTCAAGTGTGGGGAACAGCTGCTCTTTAGAGCAGAGAGAGGCTTCAGGTTGTGGGAAGAGCTCGGAACTTAAAACCAGAAGGCCTAAGTCCAAGTTCTGTGACTTACTAATTGTATATGTTGAGATAAATCCCCTTACCTCACTAAGTGTTAGTTTGCCATTTGCAAAATGAAGGGAGATCATATTAGATGATTTCCAACATCCCTTCCAACTACAAGATTCTCTAATTCTGTCCCTGAGAAAACAGAAGGACAATCTCCGGCTACTGTTAGTTTATAACATTTTCCCTGTCCTCATGTCTGACTTGTTCCAATAGTGATTAGCAAACGTATGTGCTTGAAAGGCCCCCTGATATTCTCAATGGGTTCTAGTGGGGTTGGGAATTTGGTATGAACATTAAATGTTGCCATAAACTTTAATTGATTTTGAGACAACAAAATATCCTTTCTCCATAATATAAAGGATATGTAGTTTTTTGTCTTCATGAGGAACTTTCCATGCACCGTACACTAGTGTTGTCAAACGCAAATAGAAACTATATAAAGGATCCTTGTAGGCTTTATATTGACTTAGGAAACAGGCATATTTATATATTTCTCTTTTTATTAACACATAAATACATTCAAATCAGATGGGAACTACACTTTAATCTAGTTTGGGCCACACTTGGAAGTGTTGTGGACCATAGGTGGCCGACGGCTCACATATTTGACACCTTTACTATATATCAGTGCAGCTCACCACCCGTCTATGACTTAGAAGATAAGTCCAAAGTAGTTGCTTGAAGCAAGTAGGGGTTAAGTGACTTCTCCAGGTCACACAGCTGGTGAGTGTTGGAGGTAGGATTTGAACTAAGGTCTTTCTAAATTCCAGTCCAGTATCCCATCTGTTATGCCACATCCCCCTCACTGTAGTCATTCCAAATCCACAGATGAGTTCATGTCAAGAATGTGTGTTAGAGTAATACCTCACACAATCACAGCTTCTGGCTAGAATAAGAGGCTTAAAACATATGGATATTCATCACCTATCCTATTACTATCTTCCAAATCAGAATAGTCCATATTAAAACCTTCATCTTTGGTGCACTATTCTGATTCTGTCAAGTCTTTGTGTTAGTTCTCAAGCAAAATGATCATGTCTACTGTCACGACCTGATGAGTCATAGAATTATTTTGTATGTGTGAGAACTATCTTAAAAATGTGATTGTTTATAGCTCTGATTATATTAACCTTATTTCCTGTATTATTATCATCATCACTGATAATTAATACATAGTTTAACGATCATGTCATGCAGTCTTACCCTATACCCATATACACCTATATGGTATACACAGTATACCATACATCCTTAATGTTATACTTGTCTGTACATTCCACAGGGGTTCTCATCTCTGACCCCAGCTCCTTCCACAAATGCCTGAGACAGCCTTTGGTTAAGAGCAAAGAGAGCTACCTTAATATCTGTCAATAAAGATGTAAATGCACAGTTCAAGGAAAATGAGTTTACGACCACATAAATTTTATGAGCATTCCGTTATGTGAAAACATTTAGATAAAACAAGGCCCCATGTCAAAAAAAAACTCCACAGAAAATAGCCTGTATAATTATAAGTTATGGAAGAATTGTGTAAAAACAAGCTTATCAATTTTGGGGAAAAAATAGGACCGGGATGGGGGAGGGGGGAGATGTATCTTAAGTCAACATACAAGTCCGTGGGGCAGCTTGAAATAACTTATCTTAGACCAAAATGAAAACCATCATGACACTATTTCTGTAAGTTACTAGTGTTCATTGTTACTATATGTATTAATGACAGTGAGCATCTAATTGGAAAGGCAATATGATATATTAGAAAAGGCACTTGATTGACCATAGGACACCTGGGTTCTAATTCTGACTTTGTATGATTTGGGGCAAGTCATCTAACTTCTTTGGGTCTCTACTTTTTCATTCATAAAATTAAGAGTTTTTGACTAGATAATCACTCTGGTTCCTTCCAGCAATACAATTCTATAAGTCTGACTGAGACTGATTAAGTAGGGAAGAATTGAGTGGGCTGGAAAAAAATATCATAAGCTAATTTGTTATTGTTGAGTGGTTTCAGACTCTTTGTGACCCTTTTTGGGGTTTTCTTGGTAAAGATACTGGAGTGGTTTTCCATTTCCTTTTCTAGTCCACTTTTCAGATGAGAAACTGAAGCAAACAGGGTTAAGTGACTTGCCCAGAGTCACACAGTGTGTGAGGCCATGTTTGAACTCATGAAGATGAGTCTTCCTGATTCCAAGCCCAGCACTCTATTCACTGCTCCACCTAGCTGCTAAGCTGTAAGGCATTGACAAAATACTACTGATTATTTTCCCTCTGTTTTTATTTAAAAGCATTGTTAAAATGTGTCTGTTATACCCTGAAAAACTGATTTCATCATTCAGTCGGTTTTCACTCCACCTTCTTTCCTTCTCACAGCTGCTTCTGACCTGACGGCATTCAGTGATCCTCGGCAATTCCCGACTCTTCCTTCCATTTCTGATGCTCGTATGCATTACCCAGGAGCCTTTACCTATACCCCAACTCCAGTCACTTCAGGAATAGGAATTGGCATGTCTGCCATGACCACTGCCACAAGATACCACACTTACTTACCCCCTCCATACCCTGGTTCTTCTCAGGCTCAAGGCAGCCCCTTTCAGACAAGTTCGCCATCTTACCATCTCTACTATGGAACGTCAGCAGGGTCTTATCAGTTCTCAATGATGTCTGGTGGAGACCGCTCCCCTCCACGTATCCTGCCTCCTTGCACTAATGCTTCCACAGGATCTACCCTCCTCAACCCCAATCTTCCCAACCAAAGTGATGTGGTTGAAGCTGAAGGCAGCCACAGCAACTCCCCAACCAACATGGGCACCACAGCAAGGCTGGAAGAAGCAGTGTGGCGGCCATATTGAATTTTACCTAGAGATGGGCCAGGACTGAATTTGCTTTGATCTACTCTTTCCCAGAGTTATTCCAAATGCCCTATGGGACCTGAAGGCTGTTTCACTCCTTTCAGAAGAAACTCCCTCTGGTGGCTTGACCATCTGGCCACTGTGTCATTATTTTATCCAGCCAATGTGCAAAGAACAATATTTTCCTTGAAATGGTCCCTTTTTCAGGAGATAAAGCCTTCTGGAACCAAAAGGACCCCAAATGGTTATATCCATTGGTCTTGAAGTAGGTCATTACCCTGATCTAGTTCCAGCCCAATGGCCTCTTAAGCATCCACTGCTTCAGAGATCCAACAGTTCTCCAATGCTGTTTGACCCATCTCTGATTTTTATACCCACCACAACCATAGTGTGTCCACTTTACCATATGGACCCATTGATAGTTGTAAGGAAGTATAGGTAGATTCCCAGAGGGAAACTGTGAATGCTTCTGATTTAGCAATGCTGTGAATAAAAGAAAGGTTTTATATCCTTGACTTACATTTTTAGCTAAGTTGTATATTCCAAAGTTTGGAATTTTGGTTTTGGGGAATGCAACTCATCCTATTTTGCATCTAAGTCATTTTTATTTCTTTTTTAGGCACCTTATAAATTGCAAAATGCATATTTGCATTTGGGTGGTTTTTTAATGTATAAAACTGTGCTTGCTTCTTTCTTGCTTTGACAGTTGAAAGAATCAATCCCCTTTTCATTGAGGTTTTATTTAACTTTTCCTTTGAACTTGGGCGTAGTTGTTTTTAAAGTGACAGCTACAGCCTTGGGTCATTTTCAACTACTGTACTCCTGTAGTGAGTCCCCAGGTATTTATGTATCTTGATATCTAGACATTTACTTTGTTGAAACTTTAATTTTTATTTAAATGTACTTGCAGTAAGAGGGAAAACAATCAAGTACTGCATTTTTATTTTTTAGTAGCAACCAGAGTTAAATACATCACCTTGAAAAAGGCTGAGGGGAAAAAAGATGGGTAAGAAGAGAATCACTTAGTAATCCTGAAATATTGTTTACATTTAACTCCTTTTCATTTAAATCAACTACTTTGTAGCTAACAACAATGTTTTAACTGGTTTTTCAAACACTGAGGGCCTCTTTAAGAATCAGGAACACAGAACTCTGTTTAACAAAACATATCACATCTGTCTGCCTCTTCAAATAAGGAAGGCCAAATATGGCCTTTGTGTCTTCAGGTAGGCTCCACTGACTACAGAGGCAGTACCAGTGGGCCCAGGAGACTGTTTCTGACACCTGACAGCTTGCTGCACAATACCCAAGGTTCTGATTTTTTCAGACACCCAATATCGACTATATCATAGTGGAGCTGAGTTCTGAACTGTAACTAAATGGGAGCCTGTGGGTCTCAACTGTTTTTTTAGCTAGTTAGGTCTGAGGTGAGAACAACTTCTGAACCCAGGGCACACAAAAGTATTGTAGCCTATGGAAAATGTGTCTTTAAACTGAGCACTTGTGCCCGGGCTTAAAGTTTCTGATCACCTCAAAAAGTCAGGAGTGGAAAGGAACAACTTTTATTTCCATGAGTTTTCAGGGGATGCGACATTTGCATTGACATCTGGATGCACAATATCCACCTGCGTCAATCACTATACATGCACAGCGATATTATGTTTCCATGTAGTAACACCATGTTCCATGCTCCTGCTACAGTATTTCTCCTTTAACTCTCCCCTTGAACTCCCCTCTCCACCCTCAGCTGTGCTTCCACAAGAGGGGCCCCTTAAATTCTATAGGAGAACCCACTACACCCCCACAGCAGTATGATGTTAGATATTCCTGGTGTTCCTGCCCATCCTTAAGATTCAAACCAATTAGACATCACTCTACATTTTATGGCACTGTTTTTGTTTGAGGATTTAGTTGGAATGCAATTGTGAGACCTGGTAAGTACAAACTGCTGATATTGACATGTGTTTGTTCAAAATTATATGATTGTTATTTAATGTACCTCTTAAATTAGAAGAAACAATTGCAGGTCAACTCTGAGGAGTATTTGAAAACTCGACTTTGCATCATTGTTTGATGCTAAAAAAAAAAAATTTTTTTAAGGTTTCAAATTAGAAAAGATCCTTGGCTGCAGGCAGCAGAACAGCTGGACTTATTTAAAAACAACTTGTTTTTGAGTTTTAGAAAAAAAAATTTTTTTTGCTTATTTGTTATACATGAATGCAGTAGCACTTTGGTATAAAAAGTTACAGATTAAACAATTTATGTTGTCAGTCAAACCATTTTCATCTAATGAAAGAGCTATATCACATCTCAGAAAAATTCAGAATGTTTTTAATTTTTAGGGTTAAAACTCTTTTCAGTTCAGTTTCATTTTGATTACATACTATATTTGCTAGCAGCAAAAATGCCCAGTGATAGGAAGATTTAAAATTTCCATTTCTGAAGAAACCTCAGCCCATATTCCCAGATTAAACAATTTTGTTTTCATAAGATTTTTGCCACATCATCCCTCATGACCTTAAGTAGTGACTAACAAAATGATGAAAAATTTCAATCTTTTCCAATAAGATTCTATTTCCTCTAGGTAATCCATCCCGACTTCAAGCTAGTGTCCAACACAAGGAGATAAGTAAATATTCTCTCCAGTTAAGCCTTCCTTAAAAAAAAAATCAGGCATGATCTCTCATCTATCTAATTGGATCCCTAGTGATTAATTCTTTGAGTTGGTCATTGAGAATGTCATTCCTGACACAGAAAAACAAACAATATTTAGTTTTTTAAAAGTCAACTAAATCTTTATTGTTTATTAGAAAATAGTTTCACTCAGACCTCATAGCTACTTTCCTTAAGGAATTGCCTTAAACACCTTCAGAGATTACAAAAATGAAAACAACAAGGTGTACTATTTCAGGCATATCAGCTGAGGCCCCCTACAATGGCAAATAATTGAATCTCATGATGTCAAAGGATTATAGATTTAGAGGTGGAAGGGACCTTAAAAACCATTTAGTACAACACACTCATTTTCGCTGGTGAGAATATTGAGACCCAGTGAGGTTAAGTGACTTGCCCAAGGTGTCAGGAAGCATTTGGTGAACTGAAAAAAAAATTGGACAAACCATTCTAGTGTATATTACTCATTGTCTTATGAATTTAACCTGCTCATATTTTTCAGTTCTTTCTTTTTCCTTAACTTTAAACAGTCTCATCTGTGTGTGTGTGTGTGTGTGTGTCTGTGTGTGTTTTGCACTCTGGTTCTCTGTTTCTGTTTCTAATTTTTCTCCACTTCTCTCACTCTGGCTCTTCCTATCTCTTTCTCTATGTCTCTGTATACTTCTATGTATCTGTGTCTTTGTCTCTCTAGGTTTGTCTTTCACTCTTTGTCTCTCTCCTCCTCCCCTCTCCCATTACCTTTCTCCTCCCCACTCTGTATCTCTGACTGTCGATTTCTCTGTCTCTGACTCTCTCTTACTCTTCCTCTGTGTCTCTGTCTCCGTTTTGAAACATCTCTCTGTCTCTCTCTGTCTGTCTCTCTGTCTCTGCCTGTCTCTCTGTCTCTGTCTCTTTCTCTGTCTCTCTATCTCTGTCTCTCTCTCTCGCTCACTCACCCACTCACTCTCTCGCTCTCTCCATTTCTCTCTCCAAACTACTAAACGATAAGCCCGTTCTCTAAATGCCAAACAGGTTGAACATAAAATTTCTTTTCCTTTAACCCTCTTTAAGACACTCTTCCTTTAAAAGAATACAGTGAGTCAGCCTTTCTCCTGAACGTAGGATTTCTTCTAGCAAAACAGACTTTGCCGGCCATTTTGGATCAACTCTGCTATCTAAATGCAGAAACACTTAGAAACGGAAGCCTACAGTACAAATTAAAATCAGAAGGTAAATAGGCAGCGTTTCTGCTGCTTAGGGATTCTTTGTAGATAAACAGAAATGCTCTGATTAGAAAGAAAATGAATGGTTTCACTCAAGCAACCTGTAATTTAGAATTGAGGATTTCTGTCTTGAAATACCTGTTTTCTTGGGACATTCCGTCCTGCTTTTTCCATACCTGAAAATTAGTTTGACAATCTCAGAAAATATAATTCATTTTTGCTCTCACAAATATATGTATACATATATATGTGTACTCACACATAGATAGACACACACACAGCTGAGCAAAATATCCATTTGTTTATGAGTTGTTCATTTAACTGGGTCAGTATTGATGAGTCTGACTACTTGGATTTTTCTCCTTCCTGAAGAAGAGTTGCATTGACAGAATTAATTGTATTTATGTATGTAAATAGATTTTAAGCTTCATTGCAAAATATTTTTAGTGCCTGTAATAACTTTTTCCCTTTTTTGTGTTTTTAAGGAACTTATCCTTACGTTTGCTAAATACTGTAGAGAAACCTATTTTTTTCTACCCTGGTTATTTTAGACTTTAAAATCAGCTACATTTTATTCAATTTTGCCAACAGTTAAGAGCATGGTTCCTATCAAAGAAAAAAAACTGTCCATTCTTTGTTGTAGAGGAAACGAATGTGCGGAACAACTGTGGGTTATTTGTGGTATTCCAGATGTACAAAAAAATCAATGTAAAAATCAACTTCTCATATGAAGTGGCAGAGTAAGCCATCTATTGGAAAAATAGCAAGAGGAAAAGCAGCCTCCTTTGAACAACTCCTTCCCACCGCCAAAAAAAAGTATATCTTCGGTTAGCAATTATTGGATATATTTGTAAAGTGCACTGGATCATTCATGTGGGGAATCCCCTCCTCCTCCCCCTACCCTCCTGTACTGATGTACTGGACATTATCCGAAGGGGAATTTTCCAGGTCTGGCATTTTGAACCAGATAAGAAATGAAAGAATACAAATAGCTTCCCTCCTTACCACTGTGTTGCTTGATACCACAAAAGAGTAGGCATTTAATTGTACAGTCAATGAAAGGCAGTACCCAGTGTAGTGCTACAGAATTAATTTCTGGCATATAGGGCAGCTGGACTGCAATTGTGGTTCTCATGGAGACTTGGTTTCTTTGTACCACACTTTCTTCTGTAAATTCAATATTATAACCAGTGTGAATGGCAAATAAACAGTTTGACAAGTACATGCCCGAATCTGACTGACTTCTTCATGTAAAGGGTTGTTTATGTGTTTGTCTTTAAAGAACAAATGACTGGACCTTGAACCTGTCCCTGAGGATGACATCCAAAATGCAGCCTTCTGGATTGATTGGGCTGAAGGCTTGTGTCTGCGTTCTTGCTTTCCAGGGCTCCTCCTTCAATGTGCGCATTCATGTTTATAATGGTACAGTAGCTTAAAGCAGACCTAGGTCCCTGGCATTGATTCACTCCTATTTGCTCATTTCAATGTAAAAAAAAAAGAGTATTTTTATTCTGGAACCAATCAATGTCATTAGCATCCCTTTATGTAAATCACAGCCCTGCATTTCTGGTGGGATTTAAAAGTTTGTGGCAGATAATTTCTCCACCTTGCAAAGTTCCGTTGGTAGCGGAAATCTTAAGTACTCTCTGTTTCTCCCAGGTACCTTTCTTTTACAAATAAATAAATGCTTTATTGATTGTTTTTATACTGCTCTCATTTCACAATGACTCCTCTCCTCCCTCACCATAGATCTTATACCGGTTACCTTTCAACAAAGAGTAATAATCATTTCCAGTATCACTTGTCCTCTAATTCATTTCAGTCTGATTTCCTCCACATAGAGCTTTTACATTTAATTGTGTGCATAGCAACTCTAAAGAATTCCATGGTCTACAGGATGCTAGAGAGCCCAGAGGGAAAGGATCCAACCAGGAAAGAGAGAAGGGCAGAAAAATTTGCAACAGGGTGGAGTTATGCCTATAACAATCATAGGTAGGCCATTACCCGGATATGCACTGCCTGTAAGATAGGCACTCTGGGAGAAACATGAGCTCTTTCTGCCATTTGATGACTATAATGTTTTACTCAGTTAAATAGAAACTAGTATGCTGAGATGTTTACTTATCACAACTTCCAGAGTGCCCACAGTATGTTCCTTGAACTTTCAGAGTCATGACACCATTGGCTTGGTCAAGGAAGATACTGGATAAGGTTTTTTCCATGTCTAAAATAAGTTCATAGTAGTAGGATCACAGATTTAAATAAAAAAAATGATCTGGGATAATCTGTAATATTTGTAATATAAAAACAATACATCAATAAAACTTTAAAACAAATTAAAAAGCAAAACATGATTTCCTTCTTCCTGGCAGAGAAATGATGGACTAGAGTTCCAGAATGAGAAAGACATTTTCAGGCATAACAAATGTATGAATTTGTTTTGTTTTATTATACTTAGAGATGTCCCTTCTAGAGCAATTCTCTTATTTTACAAATGAGGAAAGTGAGAGCCAGAGAGTTTAAATGACGGGCTCAAGATCACAGAGTTAGTAAGTGACAGGGATGGATTTGGCTCTGATCCTCAGGGTAAGCAATCTGATGGAATGGAGCAAAGCCTCGGCTGTAGCCCAAGCCTTGATATTGTTACTCACCAGCTTTGTGACCTCAAATAAGTGACTCAACCTCCCTAACCTTGACTTCAGAACCTGTAAAAAGGTGAATGATAAGATATTGTACTGCCTATCATGCAACACAATATCCTCCACACCATTGCCAAAGTGATTCTCCTAAAGCACAGGGCTAACTGTGTCCTTCCCCTACTCAGTAAACTCCAATGGCTTCCTAATCTAAGTTAAATATGAATTCTTCTGTTTGGCAGCTTAACACTTTACGACTTGGTTCCAACGTAGCCTTCTTCCTTATAATACATTACATCCTGGATATGTATTGTTGGTCAGTCATTCGGTCATGTCCAATTCTGTGTGACCCCTGTGGACCTTTGTCCATTGGGTTTTCTTGGCAAAAAAATACTGAAGTAGTTTGCCATTTCCTTCTCCAGTGTGCCGCCATGTTACAGATGATGCCTCAGCTCATAGGATTAAGTGACTTGCCCAGGGTCACACAGCTAGCACGTGTTCGAGGCCAGATTTGAACTCAAATCTTCTGACTCTAAGCTCTGTGCTCCTTCCACCTTACCACCTAGTTGCCCCTGGATATATATGCTTATGTATATGCATATATACATATATACATACATACGCATATGTCTGCATATATACATGCATATGCATTCATATATGCATATGTATGCATATGTACCTACATATGCATGTGTATATGCGCATATACATGTGTATATGCATTCATGTATGCATACGTATATATACATATATGCATATGCATAACAAAATACATCTATATATACACATACATATAGATATATACACACCTGTTAAACAGAGGCCTGCTCTCTCCACTGTGCCACAGAAATTTTATATGTGCATATGTATACATATGTGTATATACACATGGTATATGCGAGTGTGTATACATGTCTATATAAATGTGTGTATGTATATAATCATATACATATTATATATTTGTATCTATATAGATGTATGTATATATGTATGTGCCATATATAATCTATAACAATGGACAGAGGGCAGGCCTTTGTTTAACACCTGTGTATGTTTGGTTTATAATGACCATTTTTCAGAGGAAACACTATCTATTACAAAGAGATGTTGGATTTCAGGTGCATAAATAAATTAATACTTGTGTATATACAACCACTGGGGACATTTCTTACTTAGTTATGCATATTTTTATAAGAAATTTGTCTTTCTTTTTTCCCAATGGATTGGGATAGGAGTAATAGAATATAGATTTCTCTTTTTTGAAGAAAGATGGGAAATATCTCCAAATATGAAATGTTACATGCCTTTTCAGGTGAGGTCACTGTATTGTTAGTTTCACTTAACTATTTTACTTCAGTGAAAGAGACCCCTCATGAAGCTAGAGTAATCTGTAATATTTGTAATGTAAAAACAGAACACATCAATAAAACTTTAAAACAAATTTAAAAACAAAACATGATTTCCCCCACTCCTGACAGAGAGGTGATGGACTAGAGTTCCAGAATGAGAAAGACATTTTCAAGCATGACAAATTTATGAATTTGTGTTGTTAAAGTTATTGTGTTATATGTATATATGTATATGTATGTATATATATACATATATATATATACACAGATATACATTGGGAGGGCTTTTATTTTGGACGCCAGAAGTTGTAGGGTGGAGAAAGAGACAGATTCAGAGAGAGAGACAGGCACAAACAGAGAGAGAGAGAGGAGAGAGGAAAGAATGAAGGGAGAAGGAAGGAGTGAAGGAAGGAAGGAAAGAACGAAAATCTTAAAATGAAAATTCCCAGGAATACTATAGCCAAATTTCAGGGTTCCCAGATTAAGGAGAAAATATTGCAAGCAGCCAGAAAGAAAATTCAAATATCTTGGAGCCATAGTCAAGATAACACAACACTTAGCACTTTCTCATTAAAGGATCAGAGGGCTTGGACTATAATATTCCAGAGGGCAAAGGAGCTAGAATTGCAACCAACAATCACGTACCTAGAAAAACTGGGTATAATCCTTTAGGAGAAAAAAACCCAGATATTTACTGAAATTGAAGACTTTCAAGCATTCCCAATGAAAAGACCAGATCCGAAAGGAAAAATTCACTTTCAAATACGAGACTTAAGAGAAGGCAAACAGGGAAGGGAAGCCATAAGGGATTCGATGAGGTTGAACTGTTTACATTCCTACGTGGGAAGATGATACTTATAACTCTCAAGAATTTTATCATTATTAGAGCAGCTGGGAGTATAGATAGAGGGCATAGATATGAGTTGAATATGATGAGATGATATCTAAAAAAATTAAGAGTTGAGAAAAAGGAATCAACTGCGAGGAAGAAGAGAGAGGTAGAATGGGATAAATTATCTCATAAAAGAGGCATGAAAGGGCTTTTAGAGTGGAGGGGAAGGTGGGGGAAGTGAGTGGGGCAGTGCTTGAACCTCACTCCCCTCATAGTGGCTCAGAAAAGGAATAACAAACACACTCATTTGGATATAGAAATCTAAATCTATCTTACTCTATAGGAAAGTAGGAGGGAAAAGGAATAAGGGAAGAGGGAGGTGATAAAAGGGAGGGTAGATTGGGAGAGGCAGTAGTCAGAAGCAAAATACTTTTGAGGATGGACAGAGTGAAAGGAGAGAGAGTAGGATAAATGAGGAAGTGGGAAGGAGGGAAATACACAGTAAAAAAATTAAAGCATAAAGGTCTTATTTCTCAAATGTATAAAGAACTGAGTCAAATTTATAAGAATACAAGTCATTCCTCAATTGATAAATGGTCAAAAGATATGAACGGGGGGCAGCTAGGTGGCGCAGCAAGTAGGGCACCAGCCCCGGAGTCAGGAGTACCTGAGTTCAAATCCAGCCTCAAACATTTGACACATTTACTAGCTGTGTGACTTTGGCCAAGTCACTTAACCCCAGTTGCCCTGCCTTCTCCCCTGCAAAAATACATATATATAAGAAGGCAGTTTTCAGATGAAGTAATCAAAGCTATCCATAGTCATGTGGAGAAATGTTCTAAATCACTATTGATTAGAGAAATGCAAATTAAAACAACTATGGGGGACCACCCAACACCTATCAGATTGGCTAACATGAAAGAAAAGGAAAATGACAGATGTTAGAGGGAATGTGAGAAAATGACACTAATGTACTGCTGGTAGAATTATGAACTGTGTCAACCACTCTGGAGAGAAATTTAGAACTACGCCCGAAGGGCTATAAAACCATGCATACCCTCTTACCCTGCTATACCATACTAGTTCTGTATCCCAAAGATATAAAAATAAAAAGGAAAAGAACCTATATGTACTAAGATATTTACAGAAGCATTTTTGTGGTGGCAAAGAACTGAAAATTGTGGGGATGCCCATCAATTGGTGAATGGCTAAACAAGTCATGGTGTATGATTGTGATAGACTACTATTGTGCAATAAGAAATGATAAGCAGGATGCTCTCAGAAAAATCTGAGAAAAGTTATATGGACTGATGCAGAATGAAATGAACAGAATGAGAACATTGTACACAGTAACAGCAATACTATACGATGATCGATCAACTGTGAATGACTCAGTTATTCTCAGTAATATATTGATCTAAGACAATCCTAAAGAACTTATGATGAAAAATGCTATCAACTTCCAAAGAAAGAACTAATGGAGTCTAAATGCAGATTGAAGCATATTTTTTAACTTTATTTTCTTGGGGGTTTTTGGTCTATTTTCTTTTACAACATGACTAATACAGAAATACATTTTGTATGACTACACAGCTATAACACATCAAATTGTTTGCCTTCTTAGTGAAGGACAGGAGAGGAAGGAAAGAGAGACTTTGGAATTCAAAACTGAAAAAAATGTTAAAAATTGTTTATACATGTAATTGAGAAAAGTAATGTATTAAAATTTATAAAAGATAGAATTAGATTTAGACTCAGAGGACCTAGGGTGACTCCTAGTCCTGCTGTTTTTGTTGTCCAGTCATTTCAGTCATGTCCAACTCTTCATGACCCCATTTATGGTTTTCTTGGCAATGATACCGGAATGATTTGCCATTTCCCTTCTCCAGCTCATTTTACAGATGAAGAAACTGAGGCAAAAAGGATGGAATGACTTGACCAGGATCATACAGCTAGTAAGTGTCTGAGGCCAGATTTGAACAACTGAAGATGAGTTCGAATTCCATCACAGATGCTGCGTACAACACAGCAAATCACTTAAATTCTCAAAGATTCCATTTCCTCAACAGTGAAACAAAAATAAAACTTGTGCACATAACTAGGTGGCTCAGAGGATAGAGCAATAGGCTTGAAGTCAGGAAGATTTGAGTTGAAATCTAACCCCAGACTCTCTTACTAGTTGTGTGACCTTGAGTAAGTCATTTAACTGTCTCCCTCAGTTTTTCCATCTGTAAAATGAAGATGATATTTGCCTCACAGAGTTTTTGTGAGGGTCAAATGAGATGATATTTATAAAGAGCTTAGCACAGTGCCTGGCATATAGTAGGCACTAAACAAATGCTTATTTCCTTCCTTCCTTTCTTCTTACCTTCCTTTCTTCTTTCCTACTTTCCTACCTCACAGGGATTGCTATATGGAAATTCTGTGAAATGTGAGTTATTATTAGTATTGTTATTGTTAGAGTAAAAATACCTGGGATTGAGTTTCAACTCTAACACTTAATTAGTTTAATAATCCTGAGTAGGCCATTTTTTCCTTTCTGATACTCAGGTTCTTTACCAATAATATAGAAATAATAAAATTTCTGCTCCAGCCCCATAGAGAAAGTGCTTGACAAACCTTAAAGATGCTGTATAAATGTATGTAATGTCAATAGTTTTGACTAATATTTATTCAAAGCAACCAGGGACACATAGAAAGAAGGATAAAATACTGTCCCCACCATCATCGAGTTTGCAGTTTAGTGAGCGTGGGGGAAGGTTGAGACATAAATTGAGATGCAGACAACAATTGTTTGTCCTTCATATTCGAAGAGGACCAAAAGGACATCACGATGTCAGGGTCAATATACTGTGTGTCTGGCTGTGGCTGATTAGACCAATATGAATTCAGAAGGCTCTACCATAGGTAGGACACAAACAGTCCATATGAACATTTGAAGTGGAGATATCTCTAAATTTATACAACTCGTGTTTCTTTTGAGCTGCTGCAATTCTACTTTTTTCATAGAGCAAATGATGTGGGCATGCCACAGCGGGCAATCCTGTGCTAGCCTCTCCCATGTGTCACAATCAGTTCCAAAGTTCTTCAAAGAAACCTTGAGAATATCCTTGTATTACTTCTTCTGACCCCATGTGAGAATCTGCCATGTGAGAGTTCTGTAAAATAGTCTTTTAGTCAAACATATGTTTGGCATTTGAACAATGTGGCCAGCCCATAGGAGTGAGTTCTCTGCAGTAGAGTTTAAATGTTTGGCAATTCAGCTCAAGAAAGGACGTCGGTGTCCCTATCTTATCAGGTGATCTTGCCAGGTGTTCCTCAGAATCTTCCTAAGACAATTCAAATGGAAGCCATTCAATTTTCTGGCATGGTGCCAATAGACTATCCAGGTTTCATAGGCACACAACGCTGAGGTCATCACAACAGTTCTGTAGATCTTGGTAGTTTGGTAAGCAGCCTGATACCTCTCCTTTCCCACACATTCTTCCATAGGCTCCCTCAGCTAGCTCTTGCAACATGTGCATCAACTACATCATCTATGTGTATATCCCTGGAAAGCAAACTGACAAGGTAAGTGAACTTATCTACATCATTCAAAAATTTCTCCATTTGCTGTAACCAATGGTTCCACATATGGATGTCATAGTGCTGCTGGTAGAGAACCTCTGTTTTCTTGATGTTAATTATTAGGTCAAAATTAGCACAAGCAGCATAGAATTGATCTATATTTTGTTATAGCATCTCAGCCTCAGACACCTCATTGAGTGTACAACCATCTACAAACAAAAAGTCACACATCAACTCTGCCTCCACTTTAGTTTTGGCTTGTAGTCTTTTCAAGCTAATTAATTTATAGTTATTGAAGTAGTTGACCATTTTCATCCCTGTTGAAGGTATCTGACAATATTACTGAAAATATCATGCTAAAAAGCAAGCACATAGCCCTGTGTGCCAGTAAGGCAAAATGGACTTAGTTTAACGGTGCCCTTGAGGAGTTTGGCTTTTGTTTACGGTGAAAGTACTTTCACCTGTTAAATGCTAAGCCCCAGGCCCAAAGCCCTATCAGGTGTGAAACCTGTGTGGGCATAG
>CM053622.1:514148892-514176607 GCA_028646595.1 Phalanger gymnotis
TAATTTGTTGCTCTGGGCCCTGAATAAATTTTTTGATGCCTTCTGCTTGGAGAATTCTGTATACCCAACGATTTCGAACCATTCAGATATTTATATGATCCTTTTTGAGATCATAAATTCGGCCTTCCTACTACACCCTGCTTCATTCCATTGGTGACTGGGAAAGTATGAAAGCATTATCCATTATTCAGGACATGGACAAGCATGCCATCATAACTGGTATATAATACCGACGACCTCTGGGCAGCCAGGTGTTGCCATGATCTTCTACAGGCCCTCATGACTGACAGTATCAAAGGTCTTGGTCCAATCGATGAATGTTGTATATAGACTTTTGTTCTGCTCCTGGCATTTCTCCTGGAGTTGTCAGGCAACATACAACATGTCAGCCATTCCTTGGCCCTTTCTGAAGCCACACTGGCTTTTCAGTAGATGACCATCTTCCAAATGAAGGATCAGCCAATTAAGAGGACTCTGTCAAGAATCTTGCCAGCTATGACTAAGAGAGATATCACCCTGTAGTTATCACAGAACAGCCTATTTCTATTTCTATTTCTTTTTCTTTTATATAGATGGACAAAAGAGGCATCCTTGATCTCATGGGGGATAACCTCCCTTTGCCATATAACCCAGAATATTTCCATTAGCTTTTGTATGAGCAGTGGACCCCTACCTTGTAAGACCTCTGCTGGAATGGAATCAGCACCAGGCACTTTGCCACATGAGAGAATGGCATTTAAAACCTCTTTAGCTGAAAGTGCAACAAGAGGTTTGACTTTAACATGCAGTAAATAGTCAATGGTTTCAGCATGGTTGATGATGATCTGTTGAGAACACTGTGGAAGTGTTCAGCCCATCTCTCTAGGATCATGTCCTTATCACTGATCATTGTGGCTCCATCAATGCTTAGTAGCTAAGATATATCAAAGGTCTTTGGCCCATAAGTAATCTTCAAGGCATTGTGAAAATACTTTGTATTGTTATTATCAGCATAAAACTGAATTGCATCTGCCTTCTTGCTAAGCCAAGACTCCTGAATCTTTCTAAGCTTCACTTGCACCTTACTTTTAATGGAGTTAAATGCTGCCTTGTTAGAGACAGATCAACTATCATGCTGGTAGACGCTGTAGAGTTCTTATTTTCCACTTAGTAGTTCCTGAATTTCCCCATCATTTTCATCAAACCAATCCTGATGTTTGCCAGTGTTCCAGCCTGGATAAGTAAACTTGGTGCTGCACACCAAATCTCTGAAAACTGCCCACTCCTTTTCTGCTCCACTGTTACCAACTGTGTGTTGGCTCAGCTTTCCCTCCAAGACAAATTGTTCACACGTGAAGGAGCACTCTGATCTGTTGACATTAAGTCTTCTGGTAGTTGTCTTGCCTTGGAGCTGCCACTTTTGTTGAATTCAAATGTTTAGCTTGGAGAGAAAAATTCTATGATAAGTACAGCACTGTATGCCACACGTTACCTTCATCACTCTCACATCCTGCTTGTCTTTTCTCCTTACAGTGACATGGTCTGTTGAATGCCAATGTTTGCTGCAAGGGTGTATCCATGAAGTTTTGTTGCATTTAGGTAAGTGGAAGATAGTGTTGGTGGTGAGGAGGTCATGAGATGCACAAGTCTTTGATAGTAAATGACCGTTGATTTTGTTGTTTCTGACTCCATTCCTCCAAAGGACTCCCTGCCATATCTGATAGTCCATGCTTATTTTGGCATTGAAATTACCTCAATTACAAGCCTGTCCTCTTTCACTACATTAATAATGAAGGTCTCCAGGTCTTTATAAATTTTTTCTTTGATCTCATCATGGTTCATCATGGTAGGAGCACATTCACTGATGATAATGGTGTGGTGCTTTCCTCAAGTGGCAATTGCATTGTCATGAGCCTGTCCTTCACTCCTTTTGGGAGGCATTCAAGCTCGTTGACTAGATTAGATTCGATTACAAAATCCAAGCCAACTTCACAGCCTCTCCGTTTCACTGCAACCACTCCAGAAAAAACATGTATCCAGCTCCAACTTCAGTAAGCTGCCCTCCATTTGTCAGCCTTATTTCACTCTTGGATGTAATACTTATTGAGTTCTCTTGCAACAAGAGCTATTTGTCTTTCAGACCTACTGGATTTCTTGTTGTCCATAAACATGAGCACATTCCACGTACATAATAAATTTGTGGTTTCACATTCAATCATCTCTTTTTCCATTCTGTTATGTTATGGAAATGCTTGTTTTATTTCTGAAGTTCAGAATAAAGTAAATAATTTTTTAAAAAGAGTCAATACAAGGGGTAATGAAGGTCTGAATGAGGACAGTTGCTATTTGAGTGGAGAGAAGAGAACATATAAGGCATATCAGGGAAAGTGAGGAGTGGGGGGGTTACAAAGGTACGTGGCTAGAAGTATGACAGGTACACACAACGGAAATATAGAAGTTTGGAAAGAGGTAAGGTTTGTGGGGAAAAGTGATGGGGACAGATTGAATGTGAGATGCCAATGAAACATCCAGTTTGAAATGAGTGACAGGCCACTGGACATGCATGACGGGAGTCTAGGAGGGACATACTATTATATAGATTTCAGAGACATCTGCATAGAGATAATCACTCAGCCCATGAGAGCTAATGCAATCATTTACCAAGAAAGGTTATAGAGAGAACTGAAGCCCAAACAGTGCCTTGGGATACAGCCACTTTATGGAAAATGACATAGATAATAAGCCAGTAAAAAAGACTGAAGAATGATCAACCCAGGCAAAAGAAATAGACAGAAGTATCAGGAAAATTCATGAGGAAAAGGTGGCCAACAGAATCCACAGCTGCTTGGCTAACAAGGATTATGAGAATTGAGAAAAGCCTATCAGATGTTTGAATCAGGAGATTACTGGTAACTTTGGAATGAGAAATTACAATTAAATGAAGAGGTCAAAAGCCAGATTGCAAAGGGTGGAGAAGCCAAATGAGAGGAGAGAGAATGAAAGCAGTGAGTGTGTACAACTTTTCTAGAAATTTGGTTATGAAAAACAATGATTACTTTTACAGCCAACTTTTCAACAACTTCGACCAATATTTATAAAGTGCTTACTGTGAGCAGGAGCAGCTGGTGGTGCAGTGAATAGAGCTATGGACCTGAAAATCGGGAAGATGAGTCTTTCTGAATTCAAATCCAGGCTCAGACACTTACTGGCCTGTGTGAATCTGGGCAAGTCACTTAACTCTGATTGCCTCAGTCCTTATCCACAAAATGAGCTGGTGAAGGAAATGGCAAACCTCTCCAGTACTTTGCCAAGAAACCCCAAAAGTGGTCACAAAGAGTTGGACGTGACTGAAAAATGACCAAACAACACTGCGAGCAGAGCCATGCACTAGGTTCTAGAAAAAATCCAGAGGATCCAAGTCCTTGCCTTCATGGAACTTACAGAGGGAGAAAGGATATGTCTGGGTATGGGAAATAGTTCAACTTTTCTCTTATTTTGGAATCCAATTAATAAATTATTGTTTATGTTACTTTAAAGACTGAATTTGACTAGCATACTGCACAACTCATCAAATCAGGCTTGTCAAATTGTCGTTTTAGATCTTCTAATTAAATATGCACTTTCTGTACACCCACTTTCCTGATTATGAACTACATTCAGAGCAGGCAGTGTGGGAGCCTTCTAGGGAATACTGAAAGCCAAAACCCAAATTAAGCTTCTTGAATGTTCCAATGTCAACTTAAGAGTTTCTGGCCTTTTTGTTTTTATTGTCTATGCTCTGGGGGTTTTATCTGCTCTTATGTGCCTCTTTCTTCCTCTTCAGCTTAGGTAAGTAGAATTCAAATCTGACCTTCTAATTGAGGTTAAAAGGAACCATGCTGACCAAAGTACACTGTGATTTGATAATTAAATCCATCAAACATTTCTTAAGTTTCTTAATTTAATGTACTATTGGACTCAGTGTGCAGACTGGGACTTTTTTGAATGTGGACAATGTAAGAATTTGTTTTAAATGATGATACGTGTTTATAACAAGGATTTTCTTTTTCTTGCTTTCTTAATGTGGTGGGGAGTAAGGAAGAGAGAGAGACAGAGAGACAGAGACAGAGACAGAGAGACAGAGAGAGAAAGAGAATGTGGGCCTAAAAAATTAAATTTAAAAAGTAGCCCAGATAGGGATTCAGCCAGAGGTTACTGTATATATATATACACATACGTACACAAACATCAATCCTCCTCCCTACCAAAAAAAAAAATCAATGTACTAAATAAAGATCTAAGCATTTTCTGTCCTCAAAGAGTTTACAATAGTTATGTGAACAATATATGTGCCTAAGTTATTATGATACACAGTAGAATATGATTGTGGCCAAGGAGGTAAGAGAGTCAGATAAAGTATTCTTGGAAAATTTAAAGAAAGAGAGATCAAGTTCATCTAAGGGGTTCAAGAAGGCTTTGTGAAAGGGGAGGGAGAAAGCATTTATTAAGTACCTATTGTGTGTCAGACACTGTGCTAAATGCTTTACAGGTATTATCTTATTTGATCCACACAACGTACCTGTTAAGAAGGTGCCATTTTAATCTTCATTTTATAGTTTAGGATACTGAGGCAGACAGATATTAAGTGACTTATCCAGTGCTACACAGCTTGGAAGTCTCTGAGGCCAAATTTGAATTCAGGTCTTCCTGACTCTAAGCCTAGCAGTTCTGCACCTCATGAAGGAGGTGGCACCTCATTTGGGCCCTAAAGAAAGAAAAGCTGGAGAAGGAGAGGAGAATACGCATGCATGCATAGAGGTAGAAAAAGATTGGCTCTTAGGGGACTGTGGCTAGATGTCCAGTTTAGCCAGAATATGGAATATCTGACTATAAGTCTGCAAAGATTGTTTTAGCCTATAATATAAGGGGCTCCAAATGCTAGGCCAAAGAATTTGTACCTTCTCCTAGTAACAATAAGGATTCACTGTAGTTTATTCCCCTCTTAATTTATCATTTATTTAATTTTCTTTTTAAATTTTGAGTTCCAAATTATTTTCCTTCTATCCCTTCCCCACCCACAGAGAAGGCAAACAATATGATGTTAATTATTCATGTGAAATCAAGAAAAACCTATTTCCATAGTAGCCATATTGTTTTTTTAAAAGCAAGAGTAATAAAGGAAGAAAATCATATTTCAGTTTGCACTCAGAGTTCATCAGTTCTCTTTCTGGAGGTGGATAGCATTTTTTCATTATGAATCCTTTGGAATTGTCTTGTATCATTATATTGTTCAGAGCCTCCCAATCTTTCACAGTTCAACTCAACTATTTCACAATTCAATTCAATATTCCTGTAACTGTGTATAATGATTTCCTGGTTGTACTCATTTCACTTTGCATCAGTTCATATAAGTCTTGCCTTTTTTTTTCTGAAACAACCCCCCCACACACACACGCATCATTTCTTATAAGAGCACTATAGCCTTCCATCACAATCATATGCTTCAATTTGTTCAGCCATTCTCCAATTAATGAGCATCCCCTCAATCTCTAATTTTTGCCAACACAAAAATAGCTTATATATATATATGCATGTATGTACACACACACACATATATACATATATATATATGGACATTATATATGTATGTACGTATTCCTACCTATAAGTCCTTTTCCTTTTTATTTGATCTCTTTGGGATGCAGAACTAGTAGTGATTTTTTTTGGATCAAAAGGTATGCCCTTTGGGCATAGTTCTAAATTGTTCCCCAGAATAGTTGGACCAGTTCACACTCTACCATCCATTCCTTGATGTACCTATTTTCCCTCATATCCTCTGGCATCTGTCATTTCTGATAGGTGTGAGATGGTACCTCAGAGTTGTCTTAGTCTACCTTTCTCTAATCAATAGTGATTTAGAGTATCTTTTCATATGACTATAGATAACTTTGATTTCTTCTTCTAAAAAGTGCTTCTTCATATTCTTTGACCATTTATCACTTGGGGAGTGGCTCTTATTTTTGTAAATTTGACTCAATCCCCTATATATTTCAAAAATGAGTCCTTTACAAGAGAAACTTGCTATAAAAAATTTATATTACTTCATTGTCTATGGTACCTTTTAGCAAAATGTAGTTTCCCGGATTATTTCTTTCAATTGTGTCTATTTTTGCTTTGTCTGAAATGATGATTGTCACCCTCGCCCTCTTCACTTCAGATGAAGCATAATAGACTTGATTCCAGCCCTTCATTTCAACTCTGTTCGTGTGTGTCTTTCTGTTTCAAGTATGTTTCTGATACACAACATATTGTAGGATCCTGGTTTCCAATCCATTTTGCTCTCTGCTTCCATCCTATGGATTAGCTCATCTTATTCATACTCACAGTTATGATCACTAACTGTACACTTGCCTCCATCTGATTTTCTTCAATTTCTCTTTCTGGCCCTCTTCAAAAGTCTGTCTTGTGTCCAACCACTGCCTCCCCCAACCTACCTTTCCTCTTATCCCCCCACCCCTGCCAAGATCTCTTATCCGCTTTCCTTCCTATCTCTCTATTAGAAAACATGTATTTCGATATCCAACTGTGTGTGTCTATATATTCTTCCCTCTTTGAAACAATTCTAATGAGAGGGAGATTCAAGCATTGCCCACTCCCCCATTTCCCCTCCACTATGAAAGCTCTACCTTATGTATCTTCTTTGTGTAAGAAATTTGCCCTGCTCTTTCTCTCTCTTCATTCTTCTCCCAGTACATCCTTCCTTCTCACTCCTAGATTCTTCTTTTTGAAGATCATCCCAACATAAACAAATCACACCCATGCCTTCTGACTATGCTGACTCCTTCTAACTGCCCTAATAATGATAAAGTTCTTAAGAATTACATGTGTCATCTTCCTATATAGGAATAGAAACAGTTTAATTCCACTGAATCCCTTATTATTACTCTTTCACATTTACCTTTTTATCTTTTCTTTGAGTCTTCTGTTTCAGTGTCAAATTTTCTACTCATTTCTGGTCTTTTCATCATGAATACTTGGAAATCTTCTATTGTATTAAATATCCATTTTTCAGTTGAAGGCTTATCCTTAGTTTTGTTGGGCAGATTATTCTTGGTTGTAATCCTAGCTATGTTGCCCTCCAGCATCTTATTCCAAGCCCTCTGCTTCTTCATTTAATATGGAAGCTGCTAAAGCTTGCATGATCCTGACTGTGGCTCCATGATATTTGAGTTGTTTCTTTCTGGCTGCTTGCAATATTTTCTCCTTGACCTGGGAGGTCTGGAATTTAGCCACAATATTCCTGGGGGTTTTCATTTTTGATATCTTTTAGGAGGTGATCAGTAGATTCAATCAATTTCTATTTTACCCTCTGGATTTAAGATATCAGGGCAGTTTTCTTTTATAATTTCTTGGAATATGATATCTAAACTCTTTTTTATCATGAATTTGTAGTCCAGTACTTCTCAAATTATCTCTCCTTGATCTATTTTTCAGGTCAGTTGTTTTTCCAATAAGATATTTCACATTTTCTTCTATTTTTTCCATTCTTTTGACTTAAAACAAAGTCATTGTTTCATATTTCTTGAAAAAAAATTCTCAAAGTCTCATGGAGTCATTAGTTTCCACTTGGTTAATTCTAATTTTTTTTTAAATAATCAATGCTAAGTGACTTGCCCAGGGTTGTACAGTTAATAAATGTGTGAATCCAGATTTGAACTCAGATCTCCCTGACTGTAGGGCCAGTATTCTATCCACTGCACCACCTAACTGTCCCCTTAATTCCAATTTTTTAAGGAACCATTTTCTTCAGTGAGCTTTCATACCTCTTTTTGCATTTGGTCAATTCTGCTTTTTATGGAGTTGCTTTTCTTCAGTTAATTTTTGTTCCTCCTTCTTCATTTGGCCTATTCTGCTTTTAAAGGAGTTCTTTTCTTTGGCAAATTTTTGTTCCTTTTTAACTATTAGGCTAATTCTGTTTTTTAAGGTATTATTTTCTTCAATATTTTTGTTCTTTTTTTTTAACCAAGCTGTAAATTCTCTTTCATACTTTTCTTGCACCACCTTTATTTCTTTTTCCAACTTTTGCTCTACCACTCATATTTTTTTAACTCTTCCAGGAATTCTTACTGGTCTTCCTTCCAATTAGCATTTTTCTTTGAGACTTTGGTTGTAGCTGTTTTCGCATTGTTATCTTCTAAGTTTATGTCTTGGTCTTCCCTGCCTCTGTAGTAGCTTTTTATGGTTGAGTTCTTTTTTTATTGTTTTCTCTTTTTCCCAGACTATTTTTTCACTTGGAACTTCATGTTCAAGTTGGGCTCTACTCACCTGGATGTAGGAAGGCACAGTGCCAAGCTTTAAGCTTTTTTGTACTGGTGTTTTCAGAGTTAATTCTGGGGGCCTGCAAGTTTTTGGTGCTTCCAAGGCGATGTTATCCTGGAGAGGTGTGGTCACTGCTCTCTTGGTCTGTACTCTGGTCTTTATCTAGGAAAAGCCCCTGCTCTCTGGCAACCCCAAATACTAGTACCCTCTACTGAAGAAATCTTGTCCTTGGAACCATTATGCAGAGAGAATCCTGAAGAGGGATTCATAAGTTTGTTTCACTTTTGTTCATATTTGGAAAGCTCTATTTTGCAAAAGAGAGCAACCAGTTTCATTAAATGTTAGAATTAGAAGGGATGTTAGAGATCATCTACTGCAATCCTGTCTAATACCCAATATAAAGAAACTGAGGCCTGAAGTGGTTCAATACTTTGCCCCTAATCACATAGCAAAGGCAGGCCTAGACTCTAGGCTCTCTATTGCCTATCCAATTCTCTTTCCACCACAATGTGCTAACCAGTAATTGTACTGACAAAAAAGTATCTACATATTGAGTCAACAAATAAAATTCAAGGAGCTGCACTAGACACTAGAGATACAAAGGGAAAGTAATCCCTACCCTTAAAGAGCTTGGATGTCAGAGATATGGGAGGAGGCTTGTTAGGCCTATATACTTCTATAGTCAAGGAGGCAACAGCTCTGGTTAAAATATTGAGAATAAAGTCTATCCCTCATAAAGCCATTCTTTTCCATGTTGTGCATCTCAGGGCTGAAAGGGACATGGAGAGCCAAGAAGAGCCAAATAGGGCATTCTGAAGGCATGGCCAGTTAAATGGTAAAGTACAATATGTTTTAAGGGACAAGCCCAAGGGCTGGAAATGACTCTTTGATCTTTAAAAGGCTCATAAACAAGGGCAGTCCGCTTGCAGCCCTGTATTTACGTGTCCAAATGTCAGTAGGTAATCCAAATGGAGTTTCAAGGCTGTAGGAGTTTGCAGTTTAGCCAGAAAGAAGCAGAGGAGGCCGATTGCATCAAACTTTTTTACAGCTTGAGACAAGCTTTGCTAATTGTTAACCAAAGAACTAAAACACTGGCAAGCACTTATTTTCAAATGTAATTTAAAATAATCATAAAAACCCATGTAAGGCATTCACAAAAGAAGGAGGAGAGGGCTAGGGGTGGGGGGCAGGAGGGGAGGAGAAAAAGATAATGGAAACTAAACAGATAATGTAAAGTGCCTTCCTTGTAGACTTAATACCTATCACTCCCCTTCCTGCATTCTTCATTCCAATCAAACTAGCCTATTTGCTGTCATGTACAGAACAATCTTCTTTCTCCATACTTTAACATAGGCCGTGCCCCATACCTAGAATGCCTTTCCACCTTCTTCAAAATTTGACTCAATCACCAACTCTTTCCCCCAAATAACCTGGCATTTACTTTGCTTCTGTGTGTATTTGCATCTTTTTAGAGGTGTACTCACAGGTGAGAGGTAGTATGGTTTAGGGAGTAGAGAGTAGACCATCAAACCAGGAAGATCTGGATTCAAGTACTATCTCTTTAAAACATACAGGCTCTGTGGTTCCAAGTCACTTAACCTCCCAGTGTCCTAGGCAACTATAAATTGCATGGAAATTGCTGACTTGTACCATCCAGAAGTTCCCTATAATACAAGTTTTTTTTTTTCCCAGATATGTTGAAAACTTTTTGAGGAGAGGTATCTTTTTGTTATTGTCTTCCTACCTTTCTTTTTTCTTCTTTTTTTAAAATTTTAAATCTAAATACTAGAACTGAAATACACAGTAGGAAAAGAAAAAGAAAATTAAATACAAAAGAAAAAAAAGAATTGCCATGTGCACATCAGAATGTAAGAGAGGATTCTAAATATGCAATAATAAATTTCCATTTCAAGAAAGCCTATATAATAAATACTACACATTGTTTTCAGAATTGCTTTTGTCCTCTGCTATGTGCTTTTTACTTTGCTCTCCCCCCCTTCCTCCCCTCCCCTCAAAAAGGCTACAATTGTGTATACACACGTATACATGTATGCATATACATATACATACATATATACATATACTATATATATACATACATACACAAACATACATATATCCATATACACACAGGTACATATGCATACATATACACATACATGCACTTACATACACATACATATACTTACATACCTATAATCATACTCATATATAGACATATACATTCATATGCATCTATGTCCCCCTATCTTTAGTACTTGACATAGTGCTTGCATATGGTAGGCTCTTAATAAATGCTGATTGATCGACCACTTAATTTTGTGGTGGTTGCTACCTTTTTCAAAAAGAAAGTTCTAGATAAGCACTTCTCTATTACCTTTCCCCTTGCCTTTCCTTTTCTCTTGTAATGAAAACATAAGCTACATAGAGAAATGGCCTCTTCAATTTTATTAAACAAGCATTTATTAAGGGCCTTCAATGTACAAGGCCAAGGTAAAATACTAGGCCTGGAGATTTAAAGGTAAAAGCAAAAACAAAAGAAGCAAAAAAATAGTCCTGTTATAATCTAGTCCTGGCTCAGGCCAGTCTGGTGCTTCAAGTTTCAAAATGGAATGAAATGCTACAGTTATAGACTATCTAATAGTTAGCAAAAGGAGGCTTACTTAGCCAGAGGATTGAAAGGACACTGAGCAAGGATACAGTATTTATTCAGTTGAGTGCAACTTTTGTCTCTATATTGACCATGCTGCAGCAATGGCTATGCCTAAGAGAAAACAATTCCTCCTTGTATATTAGTTTTTGAATATAGGCCCCCAGCTATCTACTTGTTGTTCAGTCATTTTCAGTTGTGTCCAGCTCTTTGTAACCTCATTTGGGATTTTCTTGGCAAAGATACTGGAGTAATTTGCCATTTTCTTCTCCACCTCATTTTACAGATGAAGAAACTGAGGCAAACAGGGTTAAGTGACTTGCCCAGGGTCACACAACTAGTAAGTTTGTGAGGCTGGATTTGATCTCAGGAAGAAGAGTCTTCCTGATTCCAGGCACAGCGCTCCAGCCACCGCACTACCTTGCTGTCCCAGCTATCTACATCACTGTGCTAAGCTTTGGTGTCCTTGAGCCAATAACCTCAGGAGTGGCTTCAACACATTTTAAGTTCATAAACTGCAGTAGCTGGGTCAAAACCAGGGAGGGACTTTAGTGATATTTCTTATATATTCTCCCTTCTCTTCTCCAATACTGCCATCACTATGGTGCAAGCCTTCATCACCTCGGGCCTGGAGTATTACAATGGCCTGTTGGTTTATCTCCTTGTCTCAAATCATACTCCACTCAGCTCTCAAACTGAGCTCCCTAAAGTTCAAATCTAATTATATTGTGGCCTCCCTCTCCCCACCCCACACACTCGATCAACTCCAGTGGCTCCCTTGTGCCTCCAAGGTCAAATATAAAATCTTCTTTTTGGCTTGAAAAGCCGTTTATAACCTAGCCCCTTCTTCTCTTTCCACTCTTCTGATACCTTGTTATCCCCATTCACAAAGTACCCACGTACTTTGTGAACGAGCGACACTAGCTTTCTTGATATTCTCTGCACTAGACTCTGGGCGTGTTTATTTGCTGTCTCCCATGCTTGGAACTTTCTCCCTCCTCATCTTTATTTCCTAGATTCCCTGGCTTCCTTCAAATCTCAGCTAGTCCCACCTTCTGCAAGAAGCATTTCCTAATCCCCTTTAGTGGTAGTCCCTTCCCTCTGCTGGTTATCTCCAATTTATCCTGTATGTAATGTTGTTTGTACATGGTTGTCTGAATGTTGATTGGATATGAGGAGGGAAAGAGAGTGAGAGGTGAGGATGACAGCTAGGTCGTGAGCCTGGGTGACTGGGAGCATGGTAGTACCATTGACAGTAATAGGGAAGTTAGGAAGGTGCAAAGGTTTCAAAGGAAAGAAAAAGAAAAAGTTCAAGTTTGGACATGATGATATTAAGTTAATCATGGGATGTCCAGTATGAGATGACCAATAAGCAGTTGGAGATACAAGATGGGAGGTCAGGAGGGAGGTTATGGCAGGATAAATAGATCTGAGAATCATCTATATGAGATGATAATTGAGATCACCAAGTGCAATCCCCCAGGAAGAAAGCCCAGGGCAGAGCCTTGGGAGATATTCATAGTTAACAGGCATGATCTGGATGAAGATCCAGCGAAGAAGACTGAGAAGAATTGCTCAGATAGACTATTTCTTTTCTATGTTAGTCTCCATATGTCCAGGGAATACATACCAGATAAAAGAAATAGCTTAAGCAAAAGAAAATTAGGAAAATGAATGGATAGGTAGAAAGAGAAGTGAGAGAGTAGTGTAAGGAAAACCTAGAAAGAAGCAAATATCAAGAAGAGGAGGGTGTTTGACAAGTATCAAAGGCTGCAGCAAGATTGAGAAGGATGAAGGTTAAAGGAAGTCATCAGATTCAGCAATTAAGAGATGAGAGTAGCTTTGGAAAGAGGAATTTTCTTTGAACGATGAAGCCACGTGCTAAAGTTTTGAAGAAAATGAAAGGAAAAGATGTGGATGCGTTGACTCAAGAGTTTAGCCATAAAAGGAGAAGAGATATAGGATGATAGTTAGAAGAGATGGATGGATCCAAGTGAGGGCTTTTTGAAGATGAGGGTTTTTTGAGAGATGGGTGTGCTTCTAGAAATAGGGAAGCAGCTATTTGTCAGGGAGAAATTGAAGATAAGGGAGAGAATGGGCATAATGGGAGGGCTCAAAGAAAGAGGGAAAGACACATGTACAAGAATATTTAGAACAGATATTTTTGTATTGGCAAAGAGCTACAAACTAGGGTCCACATCAGATAAAAAATCATAGCTTATGAATTTAATGGAATACTATTATACTGTAAGAAATGAAGATGCAATTTTAAAGAAACCTGAGAAAACTTGTATGAAGTGATACAGAGTGAAAAAGAAAACCAGGAAAAGAACTTATGCTATAACATCAATTAAAAAAAAAAGAATAACTGTGAAAGACATAAAAACTCTAATTATATCAATTACAATTTCAAAGAACCAGTGATAGAACGTGCTAACTCATGACACAGAGGTAATGGACTAACATGCAGAATGAGACACATTTTTGGGCAAGAAAATATAGCAATTTGTTTTCTTGACTATATTTATCTGTAAAAAAATGTTTTTTTCATTTTTTTCAGTTGGGGAAAGGTAGGAAGGAGAAAAAAAAGAATGCTTGATAATTGAAAAGATAAATAACAAATGATAATATGCAGACTGTGGGAAATGAAAGAAAATGTTCTTGGCTAGCTCTCACTATCCCATTGTGACCTCATTAAAGAGTCAGCTCTAGATATTTGGGGATTTCCCAGAATATAATAGATTGCATTCTCCTTAAATTTGCATATGATATCTCAAAGGCCTTGAAATTCCCATAATTCTTATTAAGAATTACAAATTTCCTCAGAAATATTTTCAAATCCTATCTGCTTACTGAAAAACTCTTAACCTAACAATGACATAGAAAGTCCCAAATAGGATCTGATGCAGAAATCACTCTTTTTTGGTTTTTTAAAATGTCATATTTATGGTAGCATATTCATTTTCCTAATTTTATTTTGCTTAAGCTAATTCTTTTATCTGGTATGCATTCTCTGAAGATATAGAGACTACTATAGAAAAGAAATAGTCTATACATTCTGAAAGCCAAAGGCAAATCCTCCCTGCATAAAATCTATATTACAAATAAATAGTTCATAAAATGAATTTACATATGGATAATTGAGATCAGAACTGGATGACCTACCCAGACTATGCTTTCTCTAGCCTCCGAGCTATTATTTAAGCCATTTTCCATTCCTGAAATGTTTTTTCTGCCTTCTTCTTTCTCCCCCACACCCATATCTTGTCTTTTTGAAAATCTGCTATTGCTTAAGGGTCAAGGAAAGTGTCAGTAGCTCCAGCATGTCTTCTCTGATCTCCCCAGTTAGGAATAATTCTTCTGAACTTCAGACTTTCCACAGGACTTGGTCTATACATCTTTTAGATAATTATCAAGTATTATGTAGTGGGGGATCTGGCCACCCAATCAATAGATAAACATTTATTAAGCACCTACTATATTCCAGGCACTGTGATAAGCACTGGGAATAAATAAGGAGGCAAAAGACAGTCTATACCCTAAAGGAGCTTACAGTCTAACAGGAGAGACAACATGTAAACAAATATACATAAAGCAAACTCTATACAAAATAAATAGGAAATAACTGAGGGAAGGCACTAGCATGAAGAAAAGGTGGGGAAGACTTCCAGTAAAAGATGGGACTTTAGTTATGACTTTTAGGAAGCCAGGGAGGTCAGGGAGCAGAGTAAGGAGATCATTACAGTCATAGAGGACAGCCAGAGAAAGTGCCCCAGAGCTGAGAGATAGAGTTTCTAATTCGTGGAACAGCCAGGAGGCCAGTGTCATTGGATCAAAGGGTACACGTCAGAGAGTAAGGTGTAAGAAGACTTGAAAGGTAGGAGAATACTAGATTATAAAGGGCTTTGAATGCCAGAGCATTTTGCATTTGATCCTGGAGGCAATAGGAGCCACTGGAGTTTGAGTAGGGGAACAACATTATTGGACCTGCATTTTAGGAAAATCAGTTTAGTGGCTGGGTGGAGGATGAATTGAAGTGAGAGAATGGAGGCAGGCTGACCTATAAGGAGTCTATTAAAACAATCCAAGGATGAGGTGAGGAGAGCCTGCACCAGAGTGGTGGCAATGTTACAAGCAAAAAGGGAGAGTGTATGAGAAATGTTGCAAAGGTAAAATCGACAGGGCTTGGCAACAGCTTGGATATGGGTAGGGGAGTGGGAAACACGCTGAAGAGTCTGAGATGACTCTTAGGTTATAAGCCTGAGGGGATGTTATTGCCCTTTACAATAATTTGGGGGGACAGAGGGAAAGGAAGAAAGGTACAGGGGAAAAAATAACAAGTTCTATTTTGAATAAATCGAGTTTAAGATGTCTACTGGACAACCAATTCAAAATATTTGAAAGGCAGTTGAAGATGTGATGTCCCAATTACGTGTCAAGACAATTTTTAGCATCCATTTTTCCAAATTTTGAGTTCCAAATTATTTTTTTTCTTTGGATAGTTCTTTTCTTTTAGGAACTCAAATCCTGTTACTTGTTTTGTTTTATTCCTAGAACTCTTGTATAAAATATACAGCAGACATTATCATATACAATTCTTAGAGGGTAAAATGAGACATAGAGCAGAGAATTGCATTGCAAAGTCATTCAGCATTTCTGCTGTTGAACCAAGAAAATAATCAAGAATTCTGGCTCATCAGAGTTGGATCTTACTAGAAAATAACCTGGATATTTAGCTATGGTAGTTATGTCCTCTTACCCCCTGAAACATCACACATCATTTTAATCAGCACCAAAGAACACTTACTCTAAATTACTATTCATTATAATTATCTCCAATAGTGGTTTATCCCCATACTAGACAGCATACTCCATGAGCCCAGCTACCATGTTTTATCTAAACTTTATATCTCCCATCAGCTAGCATATCTCGCACACAGTTGGTACTAGTTAATATTTGGTGAATTAATTGAATTAAAATTTTATATTTAATTTTGTCTCCTTGAGCATTTTTCTCATTTGCCAAATGGGGATTAAAATACCTTCACTCCCTACCTCCAGACATTATTGTGAAGAACAAAGAAGATAAGGTGTCAGGGGTTCCCATAGTGTGGCTACAGACCCCTTGAGATGTAATTCAACTATTAAAATTGCACCTCCCTTTCAACTATAAATCTGTGTAAGGCTAGCTTTTCTTCATTTACTTCAGCCAAAGCAAAACATCCCAACAGATTGTAGAAGCAGACATGAGAATATATAAAACAATGCCACTTTTTGTATTAATGTTTTTTGTTTGGAAATTTTAAGTTTTTTTTAAATGAAAATATATTATTTGTGCTGACATGTAACTGGTTTAGTATTTTTATTTTACTGAATTAATAAAATTTAAATCATCTATTTTAATTTTTAATATAGTAAATATAGCTGGGTACAACTCATATAAATCAAAGCTCTCAGGAGTTCTCAATAACTTTTAAGAGTGTAAAGGGTTCCTGAGACCATAAAATTTGAGATCCACCGGTGTATATGAACTGCTACACACATGTGAACTATTGGGGGGCGGGGGAGGGGAATGGTGGAACCAGACCTGTTATTTCACTGAGAACTCAATATGAGGAGACTCCCTTGCTGATGTAGATTGGTACATGTTCTGTAGCTTATAGCTTTGGAAACTTGCCCAGAGTCACCAAGTCAGTATGTGTCACAAGACTTCCCGACTCTGAAGCTGGCTCCCTGTCCAAGACATCATGCTACTATCATTATGAAAACCAATAACCTTTATAGAAGTCAGTAGCTTGTTTCAGAGCCTGGCCCTAAATTGGGCTTCTATACGGATTGGAATTCAAGTTAAGTGTACCACCTGGTCCTTTCAAAATAATGATACTACAGCAAAAATACTATTTTGATGCCAGTTGTCCCTCGAAGCTTCCTTATTCAATGTCCTAGTTGATTAAAGAATCAGGCCTTTTCTGTGCTTTCCTTTGCCTTGATTTATTTGCCGGAACTATGCCAGTTTTCGGAAACTTAAATCCCTTTTCTTTTCTTCTTGTTTCTCCAGAATGATTCTAGCTCTGCGATTCTGGCTTATACTCGGTAACTCTATGTATAGGTGACAACCCATGCTCCCCTCAACATTCTAGGGGACGTGCCTTCTAATACAATTGCTTGAATCCGCATACAGTGCACCTCACCAATATTTCCTGAGAAAGCAAAATTTTTGAGGAGGCAATATTTCCTGAGAAGTTACAAAAACACCCCCCTATTTCCAGAGGAGGGCTTCTCATATGTACACCAAATTTCTGGAGAAAGTAGGAGCATGCCTAAAAGAACCAACACAAAGGCACACACACAGGAGCCCAGATAGACCTTTCTATCCTTGGCTCTGGGGGTCGATCCTTTTCTGCCTTCTCAGAGTTCTTGACTAACACTGAGACTTTGAGAAGATATTTTTTCAACTGTGATTGACAGTTTATTGTTTCCTGACTGTGTTCAATCTTTTTTATAGTATTTTATTTTTCCCAATCACATATCAAGACAATTTTTAGCATCCATTTTTTACAAGATTTTGAGTTCCAAATTTTTCTTCCTCCCTCCTCCCTTCCATTCTTCCTAAAATGGTAAGCAATTTGAAATCAGTTGTGCATGTGCTATCATGAAAACATATTTCCACATTAGTCACAGTTGTGAAAGAAGAAATAGATCAAAAGGAAAAAAAAACCATGAAAAGAACAAATAGAAAAAAATACGGTTCACAGTACATTCAGAACCCATCAGCTCTTTATCTGGATGTGGATAGCATTTTCCTGTGTGAGTCCTTTATACTTGTCTTGAATCATTGTGCTATTGAGAAGAGCTGAGTCATTCATAGTTGATCATCACTCAATGTTGCTGATACTGTGTACAATATTTTCCTGGGTCTGCTCATTTCACTTTGCATCAGTTCATACAAGTCTTTCCAGGTTTTTTTTTTTCCGAAATCTGCCTGTTCATCATTTCTTATTGCATAGTGGTATTCCATTACATTCATATACCATAACTTGTTCAGCCATTCCCCAATTGATGGGCATCCTCTCAATTTCCAACATTTTGCCACTTCAAAAAAAGCTGCTATAAATATTTTTGCACATATAGGTCCTTTTCCCTTTTTTTATGATCTCTTTGGGTTACAGACCTAGTAGTGGTGTTACTGGATCAAAGAGTACGTACAGTTTGGTTTCTCTTTGGACATAGTTCCAAATTGCTCTCCAGAATGGTTGAATCAGTTCTCATCTCTACTTACAATGCATTAGTTTCCCATTCTTCCCTCAGCCTCTGCAACATTCTCATTTTCCCTTTTTGTCATACTAGCCAATCTGATAGGTGTGAGGTAGTACCTCAAAGTTGTTTTAATTTGCATTTCTCTAATCAAAAGTGATTTAGAGCGCTTCTTCATATGCCTATAGATAGCTTTGATTTCTTCATCTGTTGCAAAGGTAATTTTAACCTCTCTAAATTTCAGTTAAAAGAGCTTAGGTCCTTATCAGGGCTGTGCTGACATAACCAAATTAGCAAATTAAACAAATCCCTCTTCAGATCTCTTTGTAGTCACTTTTCAAAGTCTACTTTGTAATAGTCATTTTCCAATTCTGCCTTATTTCTAATACTAGATTATAAATTCTTTAAAGGCAGAAACCAGATTTTAGTTGTCTTTGTCCTAGGGTCAAGCAAAAAGGATATCCTGCATTTTTTTTTTCAGTTTGAACCTGTGATTTTTTCAGTGTAGGAAACTTCCATTGTGGAATGCCTTGCCACCAATGCAAATTACTATCTTCTAGTCTTAGAGAATCAACTGAGGTATACTGACTTGCCCAGCATTCTACAGACAGTATGTGTCAGAGTTGGCTCTTGTAATTCCTAAGGGAGATCACTACGCTAAGCTGTCACTCGTCCTGCACACAATAAGCTTTCTAGTAACTGTTCCAGAAGGCAGAATGGGGAGCACTGGGTAGAAGCTGCAAACTAGCAATTCTCAGTTTAACATGAAGAAAAACCTCCTAACAATTACAACTGCCCAGAAGTAGAAATGTTCACTTTGTAGGGTAGAGAGTTTCTTGTCTTTGGAGTTTTTCAAACAGAAGCCAGATGGTCCCAGAATATTTTATTGTGTAGTATGCACTCTTTTTTGGCACAACTGTTCAATTGACCAAAGACATTTTCAAGGCCATTCCTCCTCTTCTTGAATCTCCCCCCCTTCCCCTCCCCACCCTTTTCTTCTCCTTCCCTACCTTTCTTCTCATTCCTGTTAGAGTATACAGTGCTTTACATAATCAATATCCCATTGCCACCATTGTTAAAGCCTACTCCTAGGAAGTACTGGAAATCAGATATTTACACCTTGGTGTGAATTCATATGTGAGTGTTACCCCTTCTGTGGACATTTACATTTGAAGCCTTATCTATCACTATGGATTAAAAGAATTTGTCTTCCGTCAAAGGAATTATAGGTGCAGATAGGTAGATGAGGAGGGTTTCTTGTGTGAGCATGAAGCCCTATCTAGGAACCCTGAAATGACACCTCAACTATGACAAACTCTACCCAAAGGGCAGCCTGTGTCACACAGTTGTGATTATTGCTGTCCTTGAGTTCAGTGTTCGGTTGATGCTCATTGAGAGCCCTCCCATATCTTTCCCTCACATCTAATTTCTAACCACTCTCCGTCACATTTCCAACCAAACAACCAACTTCTCGGGGAGCTCCCAGGGTTACCAATGAAAATGAAGCATCTTTTCATCAAAAGGACTTATAATCAGCAACCAAGGTCTCCACCCTTATGCTAAATTAATACATATGCTCTTTTGTGTATTTGAGGGTGAATGATTCGGGGTGCTGTGGGATACTTGAAGAGAGACAAGAAGGTTTAGAATAGAATGGAATCTTCACCAGCCACTACATCAGGCACACAGCACTGAAACTTCAGCCCTCCTTCACCTCATAGAGTGATTTCTCTGGGGATTTGCTCAGGGAGGAGGCCCTAAACCCTTCCTCACCAGTGTGTGAGCCTATGAGAGATTACATGCTTATGGGTGTAGAGAACTAAGAATTATTTTATTGCTTGATTTTTTCCTATGATTTACTTTGCCATTCTTTCTCAATTAAATGCTTTCCTATTTTATTTGTAGTTCCTCCCTTGTTTATTAGCAGCACAGGGGCCTTGAACTATATATTAGCTCCTTTTATAAAACTCAATAACTCATAAGAAATCCAGAATGAGTGGAATGTGAGTCCTACAAATAATAATCATGATAACACTAATAAAAATAGTAATTATAATAATAAAGTGTAGTTGTTGGAGGAAACATAATAATAATGGAATTAACTCTTTGCTCTGAAGTCAGAGAATCTGGGTTCAAGTCCAGCCTCTGATAGTTACTATTTGTGTGACCATAGGCAAGTCTCAATTTCCCTGGGTTTCATTTTCCTCATCCCTAAGATTAGCGGGTCAGACTAGATATGTTCTGAGTTTCCTTCAGGCTCTAAGTCTCAGTTTTATAAACCTAGATATAACAGCTGATACAAATATAGCTTTTTTGTGGTTTACAGAGCAATTTGATTTTAATAAGAACTTTGTAAAGCCTGTACTACAGATATTATTGTCCCCATTTTGTGGAGAAGGAAACTGAATTTCAGGAAAGTTATGCAACATGCATAAGGCCACACAACAATGTTAGCAGAGTAAGATCAGGACTTTAGAGATGATCTAGTCTAATGCTTTTCTTTTTAGAGATGAGTAAATTAAGGCCCAGAGAGAAGAAGTACTTTAATAGGATTATAACCCTTCTGGGCTATAACTTCCTTATCTATTATGTGGGAATGAAAATATTTGCACTACCCAACTCCTCCTGGAAAGGATAAAAGAGGAGAGTCACTCCAAATTGAGCGACTCAGTTCAGAACCCTTGGTTTCATCTACAGAATCCAGATGCTGCATCAAAGTTCTACCCCTGGCTTAGGAGCGTGTGATGAGATGATAAAGTGAAAAAAAGGAGGTTGAGCTGATAGCCCTAATGAGGAAAATATGTGTGAAAACCAACTCTATACCCCACTACCTTGCCTCTGAGATAGTGAGTAGCAGATTTATCTCATCCTGCATCTGGGTGAATCCCAGATAGCTGCCCCTTGTAGGTTGAATTTGGTTTCTTTTTAAGGCCACGAATGAGTCATCCCAGTACTTTCAGGTCTTTGTTTGTTGAAAACAAAGGCAAGAACCTTGGCAACTCATGTTTTTAAAGACTGATAATCCCATTTGAGAATTATCCAGGATCCTTTATGAGAGCAGTCACAAAGCAGAGAGAAAAAGTGGAACAAAGACCAGTCAATTTTACTTTGTCATAGCAATTCTTATTAAAGATAAGATAGAGGACAGAGTCAAGACCTCTGGCAATAGTGAATGTCTGGTAGTCTCCCATCATGTTGGGTCTGTGGGTGGCAATGGGTGATGGTAACAAGGTATATGTGAAACCAAGACCTGAACAGCCAGAGAATATGTAGAAAATGAAAATCTAAGTAAGTTCATGGGCATTATGAGTATTATTATGTTCTGAGGCAGGTGAACTATGGGACCAGAACAGTAAATGCTACATTGAAGACTACCAGCTTCAGTCCCATTTTTGGAGCTTTCTGAAGTGAAAAATAAAAATGGAAAAAATCAGGGCTGTTCCTGAGTGCTTCTATGACTGAGTATTCATGCTTCTATTGCAGAGGTCTTGGAAAAATCAATTCTCCCTCTCCTTTGGAGTGGCTGGAGCATTGCAATACCTGGGTCTCCAGGGCACATTGATCCCCAAATCTGGAAGAAGCATATAAGTCATATCATGCTGGTATAAAAGAAATAGATTCACAACATAACTGGATTTTCAGATTCTACACATCAGGGATTATTGAATTAGGGAACTAATTCAATACCTTCATTTTATAGTTAAGGAAACTAAACTCCAGAGAAGGGAATGTCACAGAAGTGTAAGTGACAGGACCAGAATTCAAATACCATTCTGACTCCAAATTCACACAGCCTACCTGACTTCAGCCGAATCTATGGGCTCAGAGATCAGGAGAATGACATCCCTAATGAAGGCAGATCATTGTGAGTTTGTTACAGTCAAGAATCCCATCCAATTATCATAGCAAGCCAACTGTGTCTTAGATTATTGTCTCCCTCACTGTTCCTGAATCCTTATAGTCCGAAATTAGCTTCTAGAAGACATCTCAAATTAGAATTGAGTGGCACTGGAATGCATTTAGCATCACCAGCTAGTTGTTTCATATGTGTTTTCACAGTATTTCGTATGCCCCCAGTTAGATTAGGAGCCTGGACCTCTTTTACCACAGTCTTCTATAGTATGGAACCAAGTGGGTGCTCAGCAAAGATTTGTTTGGTTTTGGAGGCAATTGGGATTAAGTGACTAGTAAGTGTTTGAGGCCAGATTTAAACTCAGGTTCTCCTGACTTCAGGGCCAGTGTTCTATCTAGTACACCATCTAGCTGCCCCTAGAGATTTATTAAATAGGTACAGTGCTCCTCAAACTTTTTCCAACAGGGCTGAAGAAACTTTCTGCCATTGTCCATTTCCTCCAGGAAAACTAGAAAGAATAGTGATAGTGCTGCTTTTGAAAACATGCCAATGAGATGTCCAGTTGTTATTGAGAATATAGTCTATGGTCTCTAGAATGGGGCCCTTTTAAGACAAGGCCTATTTCCTTTCCATCACTGTATACCTTGTGTCTAGCATAGTGCCTTGCTCACAATAGACACTTGTTGAATTAAATCAAATTGAATTCATGCCTGAACTAGGCCCTACTCAAATTCCTTCTGTTCTATGAAGCCTTCCTGACCACTCTAGTACAAAAGGCACTCTTCTTCCTCTCATATTAGTACTTAGCAATTTAGAATATGTTACTTGTCATAGACTAGGACCTATAATTTCCTTAGGATAGGAGCATGGGATAAGAAACTTCCCTCTACCAATGCAGATTAGAACCTCTTCTATAAATAATGCTCTCAGACAGTTGCCTAGGACACTAAGAGGTTAAGGGACAAGGATCAGGGTCACACAGTAGTATTTTCCAAAGGCTGGACTCAAACTTAGGTTGTCCTGACTCACAGGCCAGCCCCCTAACCACTAGTCAATGCTGCCTCTTAATGGTGACCTTTACATGTATATACTCACGTCTTCTCTCCCTGAGCTTGGTCCTTGAAGGCTAGAACAATATCCCTCCAATTCCTCTCTAATCCGCACCATGTCTAGTATAGAGAAGCAGCCCAATTGGTACTTGTTGATTGCTTGTTTCAGACACTATCCTATTATTAACAGAAGCACTATTTCATTTAATTCAAAGAAGACTTGTTGAGTACCTGCATTGCACCCAGAACTACCAGAAAGCAGCCACAGAGCAGTCAAAGGAGCTACCCAAGGGTTTCTGGGAAGATGACATTTTCTGAGAGCAATTGGATGACATCCTCCTGAACATAATTCAAGTTAGTCGTGATCCAATCTGCCTAAATTAGAAAAGGTTTCAGGAGAGAATTCTCCATCTCAATGACCCCAAGAAATGGGGTTATAAAATGAACATGATATTAGGGGCCCATAGGATACCTTCTTCCCTCCTCCTCTCTTTCCCTAAGACAAGCCTAGATCTGGGCAGTCACAAGCATCTCCTCATATACCTAATATTAGCATATTAATCCTCAATAACTTAGTTGCCAGAATTCTAGAAAAGTTTGCTGATAAATTCCCAGTAGGGCTATCATTGTAGGCAAAATTGTGAAATAAGAAAGGTTTGTTTGGGATTCTGTTTCCTGCATGACAGATACTGACACATCATCATGAGCATTTTATATAGTGTTTTAAGACTGGCAAAGTACTTAATAAATATTATTTCATTTGATCATCATGGCAACCCTGCTATTGATATCTTCATTTTACAAAGTGGAAACTGAGGCAGACAGCAGTTAAGTTCCTTGTCCAGGGTGGCACAGGGGCAAAGTCTTTGAGACTGGATTTGAACTCGGGTCTTCCTGACCCCAGGTCCAGCACTTTATCCACTGAACTACCTTTACGAGATAGCGTGCAATATGACGACACAAATAGAAAAATGTCCTTGAGGAGCTTATGGTCTACTGTCACCCTATCCCACTTCACTCCATGCCTTTATGTAGGGTTTTTTAGGTGAATCACTGAAATTTGCCTGTGCCGAACGCCCTCCTCCCCTTGACTTTCCAAGGTGCCAAGATTCCAGGTCATCGAGTTCTGGCTCCTATAGGGTATTAGGTTGGGCACAGGCAGATACCAGAAGAACAGGATAACTTATCTCCACACTGACCCACCCTTTAAATTCCTATTCAGTTCCTTGGTTGTTTTGACCCAAACTCCCTTCTGCTCCAGTTTTCCCTCCTCTGTCCTCAATTCCTTTAGCAGCAATATGATCTAATCATAATATTTAGAGCTGGAGAGGACCTTAAGGAATATCTAGTCCAACCTCTTCATTTTACAAATGAGGATACTGAGACCTAAGGAGTTTAAGTGACTTGTCCAAGGTCACATAAAAAATAACAGAACTAGGATTTGAACTCAGGTTCTCTGAGTCAAAATCAAGTGTTCTTTTTAGTCTACCAAACTGCTAAGGTCGACTCTGAATGGATTCTAGTAATTGACCATGTTTATACCTTTTCCTCAGATAAGATGCAGCATTTCTCTGTTATCTTCTTTAAATTAGTCCAGATTGGTAACACCACCAACTAGCTAACGTGGCTTCTTCCCAGGTGGCATTAACCTAGCTATCCATAGGCTGCACCCCACATTAATGGCTGTACCCCAAAACCATCTGCCTTGTGACTAAAACCTTATAGATATGTTGTCTCTCCCTATTAGAACATGTGTTCCTTGAGAAAAGGAATTGTCTTACTTTTCCATTTTATCCCTAGCACTTAACACAGTATTTTGTGCATAGTAAACATTCAAAGGATTTTTTTAAAAAGTTCATTCATGCATGCGTGCATTCATGCATTATGTGGATTTCACTCATCCTGGACTCAGAGGCTTCAAGTTGGTGTCTTGCATCAGTTGCTGTCTTTGCCTTCCACCACTCTCTAGAAAATTCTGATTTTAGTTAACAACTATTTAACTGGAAAAATAAATTAATGTTATACTACTAATGGTAGGAAGTCCTCAAACATATCTGTATTTTAGCATTGGTCTTCTAGAGACAGTGCCTCATACACACACACACACACACACACACACACACACACACACACATGCTTCTGGTCCTCCCACATAGGACACATCACTAGGCTCATATTTTAAGTCTTTCCACTTGGCCAGACCCACCAGAGCTTGTGTCCATTAATGTTACTCTGAAAAACCAGGGTCACATACTTCCCTGAATGGACCATTAGGGCAGGGAACACACACACACACACACGCGCGCGCGTACACTTACTGGGAAACTTCGGACCAGATAGGAAGGGAAGCTGTTAGATATTTCTAGGGAACCTTTCTGGTTTGGTTATGCCAGCATCCCTGCCACCTTGGCCAATCCTTGTCATAGGCAGGTTTTATTTCAATCCTCTCTGCCCTCCCTTACTCCACCCTATTCACCCCACCCCAACTGGCCTCCAATTTCCAGGGTAGCTCCTCCCTCTGAATAAGGCTGGATCAGATTAGCAAAAGCAATAGCTTTCACAAGATTGCTCTACTTGGCTCCAGAAATTAATTAAGAGCTGCCTTCAGAGCCTTCAAATTCTCGGCATGCTCCAGCAAGATCTAACACATATGGCTTAATTCAAAGTATTTGCAGCATTTTTCCCCTAGCTGGCAAACCAGTCCTTGCCTGTTAATTGAACGTGATTAAATTTTCAAGCCTTTGTGCTATGCAACCTGTTCTGTGGCAACAAAGAACCAGCCTACTGGTCATCTGGAAGGGGGCATGTTGGCCAGAATCCTTCTAAGGATAATTAATAATTAGTTAGTAAATGAGTAATTGTTACAATGAGGCTGTACCAGAAAGTATCCAAAGTAAACATCGAGTATCTCCTCACCCATGTCAAGTTGCTGGTACATGTAGGAACCCCACAGTTCAAGCGTGGGTATCACAGCAGAGAACAATAGAAGTGAACTGGCAGAATTCTCTTTCCTTTACTCCACCCCTGCCTCCCAGATCCAATCAGCCATCAAGTCATGTTGATTCTGCCTCTTGCATCCATCCTTTTCTCTCCTTTTATCCATCTCCTTTCTCTCCTAACACAACCACCTTAGTTCAGACTCTTGTCACTTTTTGACTGGACTGTTACAAGAGCCTCCTAATCAATCTCCCTGCCTCCAGTGTCCACCCTCTACTCTCCATCTCCCATCTAGCTGCCAAATTAATATTCCTAGAGCGAAGTTCTGACCATGCCATTCCTCTCAAAAAGCCACACTCTCCCTCTAAGATTCCATATCTTCCTTCAGTCTCAGCTAAATTCACATCTTCTGCAAAAAAGCCTTTCCCAGTCCTCCTTAACCTTACTTCCTTCCCTCTGAGATTACTTCTAATCACCTTCCCAATTCCACGAGCTTCTGTGAGACCAGGGACTTCTGCCTTTCTTTGTATCCCCAACAGTTTGCATGGATGTCTGGCACATAGTAGGTACCTGCTAGCTGGTTGACTGACTCTAAATCTGTTCTCTTCTAAGAGTCTGAGAAGTAACACAGCATGTTGTAAGAAAAGGGAAAGGGAAAGCTGGACCAGAAGTATTGGTATCTACTTATCTGTGTCTATGTAGTTTTCTTCAATAGAATATAAGTTCCTGGGGTCACAGATTATCTCCTTTTTGTCTTTGTATCTCCTTTGTTTAACATAGAACCTGGCACATAGTAGACACTTTTAAAAAGCTTGGTTAAGTAAATGATTGAACTCTGAGCTGTCCTGATATTCTTGCTTCCCTAGAGGTTGATTTTGCAGATTTGCCCCATTATTACTTCACTCCTCCTGGTAGCTCTGGAGAATAGCTTAGACACCTCTGCCCTTAGGAGTTCCTTGTCAAGCAGGTTGCAGTGCAGGAGGGGAGAGGTTAAATTGGCCAGCAGTGGCTGATATAATAGGGAAATAAGGGCTAGGTTGAGCAGGAGCTGCATGGAGCCATATTTGAAGGTCATCTAGAGTTAGTAATGAAACTAAAGGGAGCCAAGTTCATCAGGTCTTATCACTCTAGCAGGATGTCTGGCCATATGATAGGAGGGAGGAGAAATTGGGGGATAGAAGGAAGGGAGAAGCCAAGGAATCAGCTCCAAAGTATCTGGTGTAGTCACTTTCTTTATCTAGAGTTGGACTAAGGCTTTCTGAGGTCTCTTCCAGTTCTAAATTGATCTTGCTAAAATGTAGGTCTGACTATATCACCCCTCCCCGCCAATAAAAAACATCTAGTGACTCCCTATCAAATATAAAATCCTTTGTTGGACTTTTAAAGCTTTTCCTAACCTTGCCCTTTCCCACCTTTCCAGACTTCTTACACCTTGATCCCATCCATATATTCTTTGATGAAATGTCACCTTCCTCTTTTGCTGTTGTTTTTGTTCAGTTGTTTCAGTCATGTCAACCCCTTGTGACCCCATTTGGGGTTTTCTTGGCAAAGATGCTGGAGTGGTGTAGTAGGAAGGCCAAATTTATGATCTCAAATATAATCATGTATATGTTTGAATGGTCCGAAATCGCAAGGTATGAGAGATTCTCTAAGGAGAAAACAACAAGAAATTTATTTAGGCCCCACCGCAGCAAA
>CM053622.1:514177107-514204871 GCA_028646595.1 Phalanger gymnotis
TTTAGCCAAATCATGTTCACTGGCCTCACGTTCCTGCTCGCACTGGGGTAAGCCCTGCTTCCGCAGCTTCTGGCTTCCGCACCTTCCGCCGCCGCTACTGAAGTTGTCTCCCGGCTCACCCCTCCTCGCAGCCGAGCTTCCGGCGTTCTCAAGCCCCGCCTCAATGACCAGAGACCATTGGTTCCCAAGCTGGCCCCTCCCAAGTCACCAATCCACACCCACACAGGTTTCACACCTGACAGGGCCCTGGGCCTGGGGCTTAGCACTTAACAGCTGAAAGTACTTCCACTCAAAAGAAACAAAAGCCATGCTAATGAGACAATTTAGCTTAACAACACAAGTGGTTTGCCTTTCCTTCTCCAGCTTATTTTATAGACAAAGCAACTGAGGCAAACAGGCTTAAGAGACTTGCTCGGGGTCACACAACTAGTAAGTGTCTGAAGCTAGATTTGACTCGGGAAGATGAGTCTTCCTGACTCCAAGCCTATTATTCTATCTACAATGCTACCTAGCTGCCCATCAGCCTCCTTACCTTTAATCAAAAAGACCTCTTCATCTCCAGACTCCAAGAATTTTCACTGGCTGTCTCCCATGCTGGGAACACTCTCTCTCCAAGCTTCCATATCTTCCTTCGGTCTCAGCTAAATTCACATCTTCTGTATAAATGCCTTTCCCAGTCTTCCTTAACCTTTCTTCCTTCCCTCTGAGATTACCTCTAATTATCTCCCTAATTCTAGAAACTTCTGTGAGATCAGGACTTCTGCCTTTCTTTGTATCCCCAACAGTTTGTGTGGATTTCTGGCACATAGTAGGTACATGCTAGTTGGTTGACTGACTCTAAATCTGTTCTCTTGTGAGAGTCTAAGAAATAGCATAACATGTTGTAAGAAAAGGGAAAGGGAAAGCTAGACCCAAGAGCAATTTGAATCAAGATTAGAGAGATAAGCCAAATAGGAACTTTGGTCAGTCAAGTGCAAACAAATCATCAGGCCGTAAGGTGACAAACGGTTTTTTTTTTCTGTTTTGTTTTGTTTTTTGTTCTGGACCTGTGACTTCATCAGCATAGAGTATTGCTGGTATGCAAAAATCCATCCACTGATGCTGGTTGGCTACTTGAGAGCTGTCTGGATAGACTGAGAGTGCTTATGATACCTCAGCTACTATAGTCACAGGTATGCCTCTAATATGTAACTCAGTTCAAATGGTTTCCCAGTACCCTCAGCCACTTAAGCCTTCCCCCCTAAAGTTATCTTTCTTTTACCCACGTGTACCTAATTATTTAGATGCTGTTTCCCTTATTAGATAATATTCTCCTTCAGGGCAATGACGTTTTTTGTAGTTTTACTTTTCTTTGTTTCTGCAATACTTAACACAGTGGCTGACACAGTAAGTCTAAATGAATGCTTGTTGATTGATTTATTGAATTATTATTATGTTTAGTAGTAGTAATAGTTAAGTACAAAAATAACATCTAAAGAGAGGGTTAAGGTCATGACATTGACATTTTCAGGTAGAACAAAATGTGGAGATAAATACAATAATCAAATCTATTTTGATACCTGAACAAATCAACTTTCCGGTTGCCAGACCGTGTCTTGAGTATGGTGTTCAGTTTGAGATTCCCCATTTTTTTTCAAAATTTTTTCAGTGAGTAAGCATTTGTTTTTTCTATATACCTTACCCTCCCATTGAAAAAATAAAAATGAAAACAAAATACTTGTAAGAAATTTGTAGCCAATAAATGAAATTCCCACATTGCTGTGGAAAAAAAATGTACATCCCATTCTGCATTTTGAATTCATCACTTCTCTTTCAGGATATGTAAAGTATTCCTCATCGTCAGTCTTATAGAATCATGGTTGTTCATTGTATTCATCAAAGATCTTAAATCTTTCAAAGTAGTTTTAATGTTGTTATTTTATAAAATTCTCCTGGTTCTACTCACTTTACTCTGCATTAGTTCTTCCCAGCTTAACTTTGAAATGAAGCTTTTCATTATTTCTTACATCGCAATAGTATTCCATTAAATTCACAAAAAATAATTCGTTCAGCTGTTCTCTCATTGATGGGTACCTCCTTAGTTTTCAGTGCTTTGCCACTACAAAAAGAGATGCTATAAATATATTTTTGTACATTTGACTCCTTTTCTACTTTCTTGGATATAATTGGTGTCTGAACTTAGTAGCAGTATCATTATGTCAAAGGGCAGGCAAAGTTTAGTAACTTTGTGGGGCATATTTCCAGATTGCTTTCTTGATTGCCTAGACTAGTCTATTTTCCTGCAGCCCCTTTACTATTTGTCATTTTCCTTTATTGTCGCTAATCTGAAGAAGTGGAACACCAGTTATTTGGAGCATTTTTTCATGTGGTTATTGATATTTGAGAAATGCCTATTCATATCTTTTGCTCACTTAGCATTTAGAGAATGGATCTTATTTTTATAAATTTGAATCAGTTCCTTATATATCTTGGAAATGAGACCTTTATCAGAAGAGCTTATTGCAAAGATTTTCCTCCCAGTTACTTGTTTTCCTTCCAATCTTAGCTGCATTTTAATGATGCCCTAGTTTGGGAAAAAAATTAATTTATTTTTTCATATGGCAAAAATCTATCACTTCCTCAGATCTCCTCCGTCAACCACCTGCAGCTGCACTGCCTCCCCACATTGAAAAAGAGAAAAACAAAATGCTTGTAACAAATATGCACATTCAAGTAAAACACATTTCCTCATTGGCCTTATTATAAAAACATGTCTCAGTCTATACCTTGAATCCATTACTTCTCTTTCAGCAGGTGCATAGCATGTTTCATCATGGAATCATGCTTGGTTATTACATCGACTCAATTTTCCCATCCCCTCTTTATAAAGAAAATGTGAGGGCTGAGAAAAGTATGCTCAGGATCAGTGCTCTAGGTTTTAAGTAATCTGCTTCTGCTTTCCTACCTCTCTTCTCTTTCCCTCACCTAAAGCCCTATCACAAGTTATCATTTCTTTCTTTTTAAATTCTTCTTGATCCATTTTCAGTGGTTAGAGTTTGTTTATATTAGGGTGAATCTCTCCCTTAATTTAATCCCTCCTTCTTCTGTCCTATCCCTGTTCTCCCTTTTCCCTCCTGTTTCCCCACTAAATAAAATGTATTTCTGCACCCAACTCTGTGTGCATATTCCTCTCTTCTTTGGCAAGTTCAGATGAATGTAAGGTTCAAATGTCACTAACTCTCCCTATCCTTTCCTACTTGTTTATATAGTCTTCTGCTTGTGTATGCAAATTATGTAAGATGATTTCCCTTCTCTTCCCTTGCCCCACTGTATTCCTCTCCCCCTCTCTTTAACATTGTCAAGACATTATTTAAAAACTCCTAGGCCTTTTCTTAGACTTTTTTGTAATTTTTTTTAAACTTAAATACAAAATAAAAAAGGAAAAAAGAAACAAATACAAAATAAGAAAAGAAAAAGAAAACATTTCCATGTGCACAGTAGAACACAAGAGAGGATTTAAAACATAAAGCAATAAATTTCCATTTTAAGAAAGCCTGTAAAATAAATACTACATATTGTGTTCAGAGCTGTCCATCTTTTCTTTACTTCATTATAGGTTTTATTTTGTTACCTGCTGTGCATGTATGTGGTATGTTTATACGTATGTACATACATGTACATGTATGTATATGTATATACATTCACTTACGTGCACATACATATACATAGATATCCATAATACACATAAATATACATATATGTATACACATAAATATATGTATACATTTATATGCATCTATGTAAGAGTATACTATACTTGTTTGGACTCTGTTTCTCTGAGAATGGATAACCTCTTCCTTCAGAAGTCCAAGTCTTTCCATATTTTTCCAAATCCACCAACTCATCATTCCCTACACCACAGCAATATTCCAACCTTATACTGCCTAGTTATTTTAAGTAGTTTAAACAATATTGATCAATATAGCTGATATATAGAGAAGTTTCTCTATTTTTCTCTTTCGATTAAATCGATTTTAGCTTTGATTTTGTCTAAGATCATGATAACTACCCCAACTTTTTTCCCCTAATAAATTCTACTCCTGATCTTTATTTTATGTTTGTGTAGACTTTCTCTATGGCTGCTGATAATGACAAAGTTCTAAGGTTACACATATATTCAAATGTAGATAATTCATCCTTTTTTAAAATTCTTTTGGACTGAGAATTCATATTTTCCATTTCCTTTTTCCATTTCCATTTCACTTCTTACCTTTGTATTTCAAAATGTCTATGAAGTTCAGTCTTTTTTATCAGGAATGCTTGGAAATATTCTTTTGTAAGAGTGCACTTTCCCCGTGTAGGATTATAGTCAGTTTTGCTGAGTAAATTATCTTTAGTTATAAGCCTATATCTTTTGTCTTCTGGAATATTGCATTCCAAGCTCTCGACTCCTTTATAGTAGTAGCTGCTAAACTTTGTATGATCCCGACTGTGACTTCTCAATACTTGATTTCTTATTTTCTTGCTGCTTGAAGCATTTTTCACCTTTTCTGTAGAATCTCTGAATTTTGTTTCTTTTAGGAGGTATCCAGTGGATTCTTTGTATTTTAACTTTGCCCTCTGTTTCTAAAAGATCTCAGCAGCTTTGTTTTATATTTCTTTGATATTTGTGTGTTATGATAACTAGGATCCTTTTTGGCATGGCTTTGAGATAATCAAATGATTCTTAAATTATTTCTCTTGATGTTCTCTATGTTATTTGCTTTTACTATGAATTACCTTATACTTTTATTTTTTTAATATTTTAGCTTTTTTAAAAATTGTTTTTTTGTTGTCTCATATATTCATTAACTTCAACTTGGTCCATTGTAACTTTTAAAGAAACCATTGTTTAGATAAAATTTTGTACTGTTTGTGCCATATTGTGAATTTTCTTTCCAATTCTTTCTTCTATAGCTTTCATTTTCCCCTTTCCCCCCAACAATCTCATTTTTTCTAATTATTTCCTCTGGTGTTCTTATTTCATTTATAAAGTCATTTTAGCTCTTTTTTTTTTTTGCTTCATCTATTCCAGGAATTTCAGTTGAATTTTTGTACAATTTTTCTTTGAACCTTTGGACTTTTTTGTATATATGTTGGGACCATTCTCTTCTATATTTGTCTCTTAAGAACCCCTGGTATTATAGTGAATCCTCATAATGGAATTTTTTTGTTTGTTTGTTCAGTATTCCATCCTTCCTTCTTGACTTCAGACTTTGTGTTAGGGCCTAGTTCTGCCTCTGACCACTTCTAGCGGCAATAAGTGGGCTGTTCTTAGTTCTGTTTTGTGTCTTCTTATTTTCCACTCCTGCTTTCTTGGGGTATTTTGTGTTGCACTATTCCAGAATCATTCAGGTAGAGAATTGTGGTATGATCTAGGGTGAAGTCTGAGTACTGTCTTCCTGCTTTGAGCTCTGCAAGTTCCTGACCTGGGTTTGTGTCTAAGTAATGCAACTATGAGCTTGAGTTCCCCTTTGGTCTTAGCTTCATGCCCTGGTTATTTTGTTACAGGCTTCACACTATATGGGGTGCCACATCTGAGTTGCCTTTCTGCAACTAGGATCAGAGATACATAACTGCTGCTTGCTGCTCTCTCAGTATACATCCAAAGGCCCACTACTGGCTAAAAGCCCTCAAGCATGGACAGTGACAACGCTGCCGATTAGTACCTGCCCCTGCGCCCTGCACAGTCTCAGGGCCTTCTGTGCCAAATTTGAGTCCTCTTCTTGCCTTGGTGCATTGCTACAGGTAGACCTTCATTCAATCTCTGTTTTAGAATGTTCTGTGCGGTTACTCTTGGCTAAACTTCATTGCCATCTCCCACAGACCTCCCCATCTGTCTCCCTTAGCCAATATAAGCTAGAGGAATGATTTTTCCCCCTTAGGTTTCTTGATCAGATATATTTTATTGGTCTGGTGTAATTTTTGTGATCTTTGTGAAGGAGTTATGGGAAAGAGCTTGGCAGTTCTACTTCTCACCATCCTGCCATCTTGGCTGGTCTCCTGGGTGCCACCTCGGCAAGCTGAAGACTATCCAAAAGATGCTAAGATAAGCAGGGGGGTAACAGAGCTTGAATATCATGCCTCATGATTATTAGCTGTATTAGCTTATCACAAAGAATTGTGTTTGCAAATAATTCACTTCCTTAAAAATATTCTACTATTCTTCCTTTTCATTAAATCAGACTGGTCTTTATTGGTATTTTTCTGAATTGACCTCACATTGATTTACTCTGAATTAACAGTTGGAAATGGGGGCATTTGACCTGGCAAGGTTATCACATCATTTTGCCAAGACTCAGGGAGAAGCATTAGAAGAACCTGGTGGAAATTGTAAATATATATTTATACATATACACATATATATGTTCACATATGTATTTATTTAAAAAAAAAACATTTCAGCTCACTATAAAAAAGGTTATATTGGTTAGAGCTATTGAGAGGAAATATTGCCTCCCTCTGGAGGCGGTGCCTTCTGCACCTTGGAAAGTCTTTTGGTGGAGACCAGATGACCACTTTGAGGGAATATGGTGGAGGGTGTTATTGGTGTCAATTTATTGTTCCCAAAGTCTTAGACTCCTTCTCAAAGACATATTATACAAAGTCTCAGATGTCAGACAAAAGTCTCAGACTTTAGGGGCCCCCTATATAATGATTAAAATAGCGTATCCAAAAAAACTACAGTACCCAGACGGCTCAGCGAAGCTGTGGATGCTACTAGGAAGCAATTTACTGCTATGGGATGATACAGAAGGACGTACAGCTCCAGTAGGAGTTTCAGGAGTAAGGAACCTGTGTCCTTGAGGCCACATGTGGCCACCAGGCCTCAGGTTCCCCACCCCTGAAAGAGATGTGGCCTACAGTCTCTCCATCCAGTTTGAATGGCACTGTTTCAAAGACACCTTCTTCCTTGACTGACTGATTTTCCTTGATACCCCATAGGGTGAGGTTAATTCAGAATAATATTAGTCAAGGCTAATCTGATTTAATAAAAAGGGAGAATGGTAAAATATTTCTAAGGAACAAGTATTGTTATTTTCAAATACAGTCCTTTATGGTAAGTTATGAAATATGTGGCTATAAAGAGACCATGTAGTTTGAGGTTGACCATCAAAAAACAAGGTTAAATCAAAGGATTCCAACAAATACAATGGAGAGAAAGTAGTGTTATTGTTAGTTCTGTCTGACTCTTTGTGACCCTGTGGGCCACACTGTCCATGGAGTTTTCTTGGCAGCGGTACTAGAGTAGTTTGTCATTTCCTTCTCCAATGGGTTAAGGCAAAGAAAGGTTAAGTGACTTGTCCAGGTTCACACAGCCAGTAAGCGTCTGACTCCAGGCCTAGCACTCCAATCACTGAGCCACTTACCTGCCTCAAAGAGAAAGTATAGTCAAGTGAAAATAGCACTTGACCCAGAAGCCTAGGATTTAATCCCAGCTATAATAATAGTAATAATATTAATAATAACTAGTATTTATATGCTGCCCACTTTACAAATATTGTCTCATATGCTCCTTGCAACAATCCTGGGAGGTACCAGGAACTATCTGTGTAATCTTGGGTGATTCAATTCCACTACAATTCAAGGAACAACTTACTAAGTCTCTAATGTGTGCAACATACCATGTTAGTCTCTGGGGGAAAGATGAATCCGTGGTCTCTTGGAGTTTATAACCTGGTACGATACATGCGTAGGCGACTGTAATAGTGAAAAATGTATTCTAAGCATCTGAGAGAATTGTAATATAATGTATTATATGGAGTCCGATAGGAGAAAAGATATTACTAATTGGAGAGATCAGGATGAGCTACCCAGAAAAAGTAGCATTTGAGCTCAAATGGGTAAGAATAAGGTGCAGTCTACACAGTCGATGGCCTAAGAATCAGAAACCCTATGTTAAAATCTCAGTTGACCCATGATAGCTCTGCATTCCTGGGTAAATCACTTAACCTCTCTTTGTCCCCAGGCAACAATCCAAGAGAATAGGTTGCAGACCTGCAATGGTAGAAAGAGTTCTCTTACCAGGAGTCCCCAGTATTAATCAAATCACAGGTCCTGTCATAAACAAACAAACAAAAGGTGAGGAACAGAGAGAAGATGTTCCAGGCAGAGAGGACAATATGAATTAGAACATGGAGTTAGCAAAGTATAGGGAATCCAATCCAATCTGGCTGAAGAATAATGAAGAGTAGAATGAGAAAAGGCTAGAAAAGTAGTGGGGATCCACATTGTAGGGAGCCGCAAATGTCAGGCACAAGAGAGTTGGAATTTTCCTCAGTAGTTAATAGAGAACTATTGAAAATTAATAAGCAGAAGGATGATATGATGAGACAGTCTTTTCTGGGCCTTGTTTTCCTCAACTGTAAAACTAGGGGCTTTGATTTCTAAGCTCTCTTCTATCATTCTAACATACAATATCACTATATGAAAGCCGCGGGCCACCAACTAGTTAGATGGAAAGAGTAAGGTGTAGGGACTGTGAAAATGGTAAAGGACAAATATTTATATGTCAGAGTTACTGTTTATAGCAAACTCTCTGCAAGGCTTCACGTTACTATTCTAAAAGGGAGAAGGACACCAGTACCTGGAACTGGAGGTAAATTTTTATCTCCTGAGACTTTTCTGACCCTTAGAAAGTGGGAGCTGAGCTTTTACAACATAATTATTTCCTCCTTCCTTTACAACCTTCCTTGAAGCCATTACAAGCCAGGGAAGTTCTCTCTGAAAGCATTACTGCAAATTAGGGATCTGTCTCCTATAGTTACTTAATACATTCATTGGCATGATCTCAGCCCAAAGTTTATGTATGTAAGTGTGTATATATGTATGTGTATGTGTACATGTAAAAATCTGTATGTATGTTTACATATATACATACATATAAATGTACATAAACATATACACATACACACACATACACATATATATACGCATATATATATGTATATATGTATATATGTATATATATCCGTGTGTGTCTTTGGGAATGAGCTCCAGAAAGGAATTGGAACAAAAAAGGTTCAAGGTCTACGGAGAAGCAGCAAATATAATTAAATAAATTCCTACATAAGTTAGAAGACTTTCCCTGCCCCCACCCCCTACTATTTGATTCCCATTCTATGATGCTATTAGAGCTGTAACTCAAATAGAGAGCAAGGGTTAACCCTAAGGTGGAAAATTTAGAGGGAGTCAATAGCAACACCCCGAGGGCCTACGCTCCCCACAACTCTGCTCCTGCAACATTTAACTGCAACAGCAGCCTCATCCCAGAGGCACTTCTCTCCTAAGCAGCACCTCAGGTGAGCCACCCCAACTCCCACCCCACCCTCACTTTCCTCAGGAGCAGAAATTGCTAGTTGTGGTTTTGCTAAGAGTAAGTGATCTGCACGAACAGAGACATCTAAAGGGTTCTAATACTTTTAGGGACCTTAGACCTTCTCCATATCCTTCTTGGATTTCCCAACAAATGTCTGGAAGCTGTATTTACACACCCTAAACAAACTTTTTAAAAAATGCTTTGAAAAGAACTATTCAGTAACTATGTCTTTTTAAACCACTGGTTCTCAAACTTTTTGGTCTCAGGACCCCTTTATAACTTTTAAAATTATTGAGGACCCCCCCTTCAAAGAGCTTTTGCTTTTGTAGGATATAATCTACCAATGTTTACTACAAATTAGAAATTAAAATTTCTTAAATATTATTATGAAAGTAGTTTTGACCTTGAAGATGCCTAGAAAGGTTCTCAGGGTCCCCATTGGTCCCCAAACCACAGAACTGCTATGTTAAATGAAAACCATTTTGGAGAAAGGAAAAAAACTATTGAAGTCAGTCCAACCATCAGCTATTTTCAGCTCAACTGGTAGTATTGACCTGTTGGACAGAATTCAATAGGATATTCTTCCCCCCCCCTTTCCCCCCCCCAAACCAATTTAAAAGTGGAGAAACAAATCAAGAATGCAGAACTTTCTGCAAGTTTATTGCGGTTCTCTTCAGACTTCCAGGGAGACTGACAGGTTAACTTAGGCTTTAACACTTCCAGGATCCATGGCTTCCTCACTGTGAGTACTCCCACCACTAACACACATAGGACCCATCCTTTGACCATCCTCCAGGTCTAAGTACATGGTTTTTGTGGGATGCCATGGTCCAGACTGTCATCACTGCTAGTCTACTGGTAATCAACCTCTTTAAACTTAGCTACCACTAAACTCCTAACCAAAGCCTTTCCAGATTTGTTAAACTTGCCAACATTTGTGCTGTCCTGTCCCGGTAGCTAACAGTCACAAAGTCCTTTAAGATCAGCCAATCACTTGACCATTACAACAACCCTTGGAAGTGGGTACTATTGTTATCCCCATTTTGTGGAAAATTGGGGCTGAGAAAGATTAAGTGACTTGTCCAAGGTCACACAGCTACTAAATGTCTGAAACAGGATTTGGACTTGTTTTACTAACTCTAAAACCGGTCCAATATTTACCACACCACCTTGGTTCTAGGAATAACCAATCACCTCCACACTATGAAGAGACAGTGCAGGCTTAGAGAGGCAAATATCTAAATAAATGGATAGTGAGTTATTTTAATGGCCTTCTCATATGGCGTGCTTGAATAAATGAAAGTTTTTGATTACTACACACTGGAGATTTTTCAAACTAAGAAAAAAATGTTGATGCGATGCTCCTAAATGTAGACATACATATTCATTTAAGCCAGAGATGAGAAATCTCAAGCCCATGGGTAATATTTGGTTCTTAGATGAATTTTGTCAGACTACAGGGAGAGTAAAAGGTGATATCTTCACATGTGCTTGTATTAATGAAAACATGACATAGTTTCAAAAGACTTTAGTGGAAATCCCTGTTTTTCCTGCCTTTGTTTATCTGTCTCTGCCTCTCTCTTTCTGTCCATTTCTCTCCTCCCTTAATTTTCTCTTCTCTTTGGTATCTGTCATTACCTGGTCATAAAGCAGAACTGAATGAAAAAAATGCTTCATTATTATACTTACTGAATAAGGTTCTATAGTATTTGTCTTCCCTTTAAAGTGTGATTAAGTGGAATAGGTTTTGGTTTGTTTTGGATTTTTTCATTTTTAGTTCTCAATTGGTTTTTCCTGCCCTGCCCCCTCCTTCCTGGGAATCAAGGGCATTTGATAAGAATGTTTCCCTACCCCTCATGCAGGTTATGGGATCATAGAACTGCAAGAGAACTTAGAGGTCTAGTCCAACCCTTTCATTTTACAGATGAGGAAACGGAGGGTCAGAGGGGTTTGCCCAGTGATTTGCTTATAGTCACAGTTAGAAAGTAGACAGCATTTGTACCCAGGGCTTCCTAACTCCAAGTACAGAATTTTATCCACTAAACCATTGCTTCTCTTTCCAAATGGAAATTGTGAATTAAGAGAGCTCATTTCATCTTTCCATAAGAGGTTTTGGTTTTGGTTTTTAAGCCATAACCCAGTTTAAGGGAGTGCAGCCAGGCTATTTCAGGGAGGTCTATTCAAGGTATCTTTTCAAATAAATAACCACTTTAAGCTGTTGTTATTATTAACTTTATTTTGGATTTCCTGACCAAGGTCTTATTTATTCATAGGCTCTAAGGCTAATAGAGGCATTATTTAAAGATCACCCTGTCCAATTCCCTCATTTTACAGAACTGCCCAAGGTCAAGAGGGGCCAGGATTCAAACTCAGGTCCCCTGACTGTGAACTCAGGTCTTCAGATTACAGAGTTCTGGAGCATGGCACCTAAACACAGAGTTTGATGTGATCTAATTGTGGGCTGTGATACACACATCAGTCCTGGTGAGTCAGATAATGCTATAGTAGCACCACTGATTTTCCTTGGTCATGAAAGACACTCGGAATCCTCCCTGAATCCAAAAACTCCTTGCTATTTTTTGTTTTTGTTTTTTTAACCCAAGGCCCTGACTGATTATATTGCCTTGATATTTAAGGGTAAAATTGGAAAAAAAAAAACCACTTGGCCGAGAGTCAGGAGACCTATATTCTAGATCTACCTCAGTTAAAGTATGTGACCTTCATCTATCTGGGCCTGTTTTCTTCTCTGTAAAACTAGTATGTTGGATCAAAAAGTCTTTAAGATCTTTCGAGCTGTAAAACTATAGAACCTTGCTACTTAGGGGGAAGCTGGGTAGTGCAGTAGACGAATGCCAAGCCTAAAGTCAGGAAGACTTGAGTTCAAATCCAGACTCAGACATTTACTAGCTATGTAACCCCAGGCAAGTCACTTAATCCGTTTGCCTCAGTTTCCTCATCTGTAAAATAGGGATAGCACCTACTCCCCAGTTATTTTGCTCGGATCAAATGAAAAACTATTTGTAAAGTGCTTAGCATCATGCCCAGAACAAAGTAGGCGCTATATAAATGATAGTTATTGTCATTACTGGGCAGCTATGGGGTGCAGTGGATAGAGTGCTGGGCCTGGAGTCAGGAAGACTCATCTTCATTTGTTCCAATCTGATCTTAGACACCTACTAGCTGTGTGACCCTGGGCAAGTCACTTAACCCTGTTTGTCTCCATTTACTCATCTGTAAAATGAGAAGGAAAAGGTAAACTACTGCAGAATCTTTGCCAATAAAACCTCGAATGGGGTCATGAAGAGTCAAACGTGGCTGAGCAACAACAAAATCATTATTATTACTCAGTGATCATCTGATGCCTGGGACTCAATGGAGTACCTAGATGTATCCTTTAAGGGCCACACATGACATAGGCCTGTTTGGGACAATATCCATACCCCAAAGACCGAGATATGATGGACAGGTGGAAGAATGTGACCTAATTACTCCTGCCTCTAACAGCAGGGTCTTGTAAAGGTTTCCAGCTGCTATTTTCAATGCTGCAAGTAGCCAACACTTTTATTGACTCCTTGAAATGTTCTCTGCAGTGGCACAATTTTGGCTAGAACATCCCTGTCTACCCTCATTTCTTTCTTTAGTATTTTATCATTCAGGGAAACTCTGGATTCTAATTTCACATCTATTAAGAACAATTGATTTTCCCAGGGAAATGGCCTCATGGTGATGCCAGGAGAGGGCAGCTTCTGTTAGCTTTATATAGCTAAGTCCCTCAAGGGAAAGTGAATCACAGATACAGAATGTCAAAGATGGAAGGGCCCTTTGCCATCATTATACTCAATGTTCTCATTTCCCAGAAGAAGAAACTGAGGCACCCTGAAGTGAAGTGACTTCACTAAGGTTATATGCAAAATAAAGGGCAGGCCCATTTGGTTCCTAGTACCCAAACCTTCTGATCCCATATTTAGGACTTTTTTAAGTCACACAGCCTCCCATTGCTATTGGTCCAAAACAATAGGAATTGCTTTTGAAAACTGTGTTAATTAAGAGGTCCGAAGATTTCTTTAATTTGGGGATAGACTGCTTATTCTGGGTTAAGCCATTGTAAAGAAGAGTTCAGAGGGACCTTGGTGGAACAGAGGGAAGAAGAGAAGCTTTATTGCCACATTGTTCAGCACCAAATATATGCATCAGATCTCTAATTAGCATCTGGCTACCAGGGCCATAACATAGGGTAGAAGGTTGGCATGTTTTTCCTCTGTGGCAAGTTTGTCCCTTCCCTCCCTCACCCAAACTCATGCTGCCCACCCTAGAAACCAGAGCCATCATAACCCTGTCCTCAGGTCTGGCCGTCCTCACTACTTCACTAGTATGATTGTACCTGCCCGGGACAGATTGCCCTCATGCTTCACCCATGCCATATGGAACATCCGGGATGAGGGGAGACTGTTTAACATGCTGCCCTCAGAGTGTCCCGGAATCTCTATGTCATCCCTCCCTATCCTTTCCTCCTCTTTCTCAACTGAATTTAATCGAGCTTCCAGGATCCCCAATAATGCTTTGAATTTCCATGGCAATTGTACTATGGACAGCGTGAAGAATCCATCCCTTACAAAAGTTTAAAATGCAGTTAAAAAGATAGGACATGTATATAAATAGATAATCACAATACAAAGCTTTTATTTATGATAGATTATTTTGCAAAGCATCGCTACTTGTAAGTTCGTTGAGGGGTGGTGGTTGGTTCTGAGAAAGATTTTTGCTTAGAAGCAATGCTGTGAATGAGGGTTAGGATTAAAGGAACGGTACCTACAAGAGTTTATTTAACCTGTCTACAGAGAGAGTACTCACACAGATGAAACCCACATCATTAGTCTGTTTTAAACTATATCTAGCCCCTGTTTGTAATATTTTCTCTGTAGAAAAAAAGCACTCCAATTTCCAACTAACTAGACACACTAGAATACAACTCTTCTGCCTACTCTGTAGTATTGAGACTGCTGGGGACTAGGGCAAGAGGTTGTGTTGGAATAGGGCAATAAATACTCCTGGGTACTAGTAACCTATGAGATAGATCTCCCCATTTAGTACCTCTATAAGTCCATCAATTCCCAGGCATTCGAAATTAGGGGAAAAAAAGCAGCTGCCCCACAGATGGGCACCACAGCCACCCCTGGTTCCTATCTATAGCTTGTTTGTATAATAGGTGGCTTGATTTTCCCTACTAGTTTAAAACTTCCTAGAGTTTTACCTGTATTGTTACAGGCAAAAATGAAGCAAATTCTGTTCCCAGAAGAAATGGTGGCTGGAGATATAATAATATTATTGATAAGCCTCCAGGATTGAACCAAGACCTCCCATCCACCACATTTAGGGGTATCGGGCTGAGGATCTGAGTTGCCATGAAATAATAGGAATGGAAAAGAGCACAAAGAAGTATTACTGATCTGAAGATGGCCAGGGTTAATTATGTCAGAAAAACACAGAAAGAGTTCAAAGGGACCTTGAAGGTCACCTAAACCAACCTATTTATTTCCAGATGAGGAAACTAAGGATCAAAGAAGTTAAGTGATTTGCCTATAGTTACATAGCAAAAAACTGACATACAGGTGACTAAAGTATAGGGGCTGAAATGCAAGCCATGTTTTTTGCACATCACTACCAAGACCTTAGTCATAAGGACACAGGCTTAACCACGAGGCCAAATAAGGGTTGCCTGAAATACAAAATACCATATGTTATTGTTAGAGGTTATATTGTTGTTGTTGTTGTAGTTGGAAGTAAACCATAGGGAAATTAATCTAGTGATTTAGCTCTGAAGTACTACTTGTTAACATCATGTTGTCTAACTCGAGATCCTATGCACAGAACTTTCCGACTTGAGGATTGGGGCTGGGGTCTGCAGTCATGTCCTGGGAGAGGGACCCAGAGTAGGAGCAAGCTTGTAGTAATGTAGCTCTGACCCCAAATAGGCATGAATTGAGGGCAAAGAGTATGGATGTTGGGGTAGGAGCAGAGTGGGGTTGCTCCTACAGTTCTGTTACCTCAGTCTTGGAAATTTGACAGGATTCTGATAGGAGTGGGCACCAACATTACTAGTCTGCTGGAACTCTAACCAGGAGCTAGTCTGCAGATGTGTGACTCAGACTCCAAACTAGAGGTAGAATCCAGGCCTGAGCCACATCCTTATTGACATCCTTATTGATCAGAGATGTTCAACAAACTGCCCATGGAGTATATTGAAGCCTGCAACACTGCCAGATGTCGCCCAAATGAGATTAAAGTGTAATTGGGGAGTATTTAACAAAATAAATAAAATATGATAGAGCATGGATAATATTAACACATGGTTTTCTAAGTCAATATGCAGCCTACATGGATCTTTAATGTATGGTTAATGGCCCTCATTTCTGTTTGACTTCAACACTATGGTTTTAAATCACATACCTGGAGAAATTAGTAGCAGGACCACAGATAATACAGATCATAATTAAACAAGACCCTGCTGTTCCCTCCAGAAGTGCACAGATATTGGCTCTGAAAAAAGCCCCAAATTCAGGAATTAAAGTTGAAAAAAATTGGTAAACAAAAGAATATCAAGGGAAAAAAGCCACGGATGCCCAAGGCACAAGCCAAGAAAAAGGAAGATAACTCCTCAACAGCATCTGCAAAGAAAGAACCAAAGAAAAATGTGACTTGACTATAACGTTAACAAGAATTCCTAGAAGAAATTAAACAAGAGATTTTTTCTGTAAAAATGATATTATAAATGAAATAAAAGCTCTAGTGGGGGAAAAAATAGAAAACAACTGAGAGATCCACAGTAAAGACTTGTAAAGACAATGAAGAGCTTAGTAGGGCTTAGGAGGTATAACACCTTACCTACATATCAAACTCCATTAAAAAAATAGAAAAGATCAAACAAAAATCAAAGATTCCATGTGACACAAAAATATTGAAACAAAATCAAAAGATTAAAAAATAAGAAAATTTAAGGTATCGCCAGTCAAAAATAACTCACCTAAAAAACAAATCAAGGAAAGAAAAATCTAAGATTCATTGGATTATCAGAAAAACATGACCAAACAAACAAGCCCTGCATGCTCTATCTCAATCAATTTCATCAAAATTGGTGGCAATAATCTGACAACATATCATCAAGCTAGGTATTCTAAATGGCCGAAATGAGGATGGAGAAGATTCCAGTAATAGGGGCAACCTCTACAAAGTCATGGAGACAAGAAACGAAATATTATATATGGAGAACAACAAGTAGACCAGTTTGGTTGGAATGGAGAATGCATGGGGATAATTAAAATGTAGTCAGTCCACAAACATTCATTAAATGTTTTTTTGCCTTGATATTTAAGGGTAAAATTGGAAAACTGTGATAAGGAACTGTGCTAAGCACTGAGAAAACAAAGAAAAAGAAAAAATAATAAGACCTGTCCTCAAGGAGCTTACATTCTAATGGATGGAACAACATCTATGTAAATAGTCATATATGGAGTAGATAGAAGATTGTCATAGGAAGGAAGAGTCTAACAGCTGCATGTAACCAAGAAAGCCTCTCCTGTAGAAGATGGTTGTTTAAACTGAGTCTTGACAGAAACCAAGGGATCTAAGAAGAAATAGCATGGAAGAAGAGCATGGAGTTGGGGTGAGGTAGTGGGTGGGCAAAGAGAACAGACACGGAAGAGATAGGTGGAATTTCATGTGAAAAAAGAATAGCATTGTAGGTCATTATGGCTGGTTAATAGATTAAATAGAGGAGTGAAGTGTAAGAAGTCTGGAGAGATAAGAAGGGACTAGGTTGTAAGAACTTTAAATACCAAAGGATCTTATCCTGGAAGTAATAGGCAGCTACAGGAAGTATCAAATGGGCTGGGAGCAGAGTCACATGATCACATCCGTGCTTTAGGAAAATCACTTTGGCAGCTTGTGGAGGATGAATTGGAGTGGAGAGTGATGAGGGGCAGAGAGATCAATTAGAAGGTTATTGCTATAGTTAAACCAAGAAAGAATAGTCACACACACACACACACACACACGCACATACATACATGCACACATACACCAGAAAGGAAAGAATATTCAAAAGGATTGAGAAAAGACCGTTTTCTTAGGCCATTAAGAAATCATTGGTAACTTTGTTGTTTTGGGTTTTTTTTTGAGGGGGGAAGGCAGGGCAATTGGGGTTAAATAACTTGCCCAAGGTCACACAGCTACATCTAGTATGTGCATTAAGTGTCTGAAGTCACATTTGAACTCAGGTCCTCCTGACTCTAAGGCCAGTGCTCTACTCGCTGCACCAGCTAGCTGTTCCTCACTGGTAACTTTGAAAAGAGCAATCTGGAAAGATAGATTGAAACCTCAGCAACAGCAATATCACTGTTAAGCCGTGTTAATTAGTATAGACTTAAATTCTCCTTAAAATTAGTGCCACACACACTTTATGCTCGCCTTTTTTCCTTTGTTTTTTTTTTCTCTATTGTTTTTGTTTTTGTTTTGTTTCTTCTTTCTAATGATTCATTCCATTGGTGATAATTTTTCTTTACAACTTGACCGTTGTGTAAATAAGTTCAATGCAAAGTTATATGTAAAAGATATATCGGATTCCATGCTGTCTTGGGGAGGGGGGGGGAGGGGGAAGAAAATCTGGAACTCAGAATCATGTAGAACTGAATGTTGTAAACTAAAAATAAAAAATCTCAAAAAATAAAATAAAATAAATAAAATTAGTGCCACAATTATTCCCATAGAATAAATTTATCTTATGAGAATTTCAGTTTCATCTTTCTTTGTCTTCTTAACCATTTTTCCAACTGGGTACATGAAGATGGTCTCCCTGGAAAAGAGCATTCTAGCCAACCCTCAAGTATCCTGGCCCTAACGATACACAGATATAGTTGGTTCATCCTCTACTGCCTTTTCCTTCTTTCTTGGTCTGCTTGCCTTTTGGAATGTTTATTGCTAATTATTAATCCCCCCACATCCCAATAATGGGACCAGCTAAAAATCAAACAACCTCCTAAATTAACTACCTGTTAGCAGATTCTAATAAAATGTTTAGTAGAAATGTGGAAATGCAGGCTAAAATCTGGTTTCAGGATGACCTGCATATTTCAGCTATTCAGACTCATAATCTTGTTTGTCCTGTCATCCCTATTCCCCTCACATAATAAATGAATGAATGAATGAGTGAGTGAGTGAGTGAATGAATGAGTGAACAAGTGAATGAATGAGTGACTGAGTGAAAGAATAAATGAGTGAGTGAATGAGTGAATGAATGAATGAAAAAGCATTTTTGAAATACTTATTACATGTCCAGCACTGCCTGTAGTGCTGGAGATGCAAATAGAAAAGCTAAGCAATCCCTACTCTCAAGAAGTTGACATTCTAATCAAGGGAGGCAACATATATGAAGATTCAGCTGCAGGGATGACGGAGAGGCTTGTGGTCCTTGGGGCTGATTTGGAAAGATGGAAGGCTCTGATGGTCCTCGGGATGCAGTGGCAGGACAGAAGGGAGGGTGAAGTGGTCAAAGGTTATAGGGTACATGACAAAGCTGTTAGGACCAGCATAATATACTGGATAATGTATAAAATTTGGTATCAGGGAGACCTGGATTTGAATCCTGTCTCAGAAACTTACTGGCTGTGTGACACTGGGCAAGTCATTCAAGCCTTCTATGCCTCAGTTTCCTTACCTTTACAATAAAGGACATTGGACTCGATAATCTCTAAGGTCTCTGCTACCCCAAAATCTATGATCATTAATATCCCCTATTATCCCTTTGCCCACTAGGAAGTGCCCATCACTCACCACATAGTTGCTGAAGAGGAAGGCCAAGTTCTTCTTCACCCTGGGCTTCCTCTCCTGCCAGTTGCTTACAGGTTGAGTGCAAAAGCAGTCCTGTTGCTGACTCCACTGACCCTCATCCCCTTCCTTCCCACCTCCCAACCACAAGTAACTGTACTGAGAAGGAAGCCACGGTACATCAGAGTGGGTAAAGGCTAAAGTGGTAGGTTTCCTCTGGCTAAAGACACATCCCCGCCAAATAGCCAAGAGGGGTCCACCTCCCCAACTCCAGGGAATGATCAAGTCTTATAGAATTCACTCTGGTCCCTGAGGAAACTATAATAAAAATACCAACGCCAACTTATGTTTCTATAGCATTCTATGATTTACCAAGCACTTTCCTTCCGTCGAAATTCTAAGACAAGTAATATGTGCATTATTAACCCCCCACAGGAATTCATGGCATTTAGGACAATGGAAAAGTTGCACCCTGGACAGTTCCTCTAGGGTTCTTTTCCCTCAGCCTTCCTCCCAAATTAGGACAGTGAGACTCAGAAATATTAGATCACTTGCCCATGGACACACAGCTAGAATAAGTGTCAAAGGCAAGATTCAAATCCAGGTCTCCCGACTCTGCGGCTAGAACTCTTCCCACCACAGAGGAAGTAAGTTACTGTTATATAATCAGTTTCCTGGGTGTCCAAGGCAAAGCCACAAACAAGTAGGATAAGGGGCAGACTGACATGTCCTCAGGGTCCATTGTAGCCAAGAGCCTTTGATGTAAGTTGTTCCTTTTCATGCCACAGGTGAATTTTCAACAGGTAGAGGCCCTGCCTTTCAGATGGGAAATCAGAAATGTATGAATGCTGAGCATAACCTACAAGTCATTTGTCAGGGCCTGAAACAAAGAAAGTGTTTGCAGATCCAATTCACCCAAAACGTGTCGTTCCCTCTATTCCCAAGTAGCTGATTGCCTAGTGCAGATTCTGAGCAGACCTCCAGAGTAGACTTGTACCTAGTATTATCACTTAAAAGAGATGAGAGAGAGAGAGAGAGAGAGAGAGAGAGAGACAGAGAGAGAGAGAGAGAGAGAGAGGCAGAGAGAAAGAGAAGAGAGACAGAGAAGAGAGCGAGAGAGAGAGAGAGAGAGAGAGAGAGAGAGAGAGAGAGAGAGAGAACTCCACTGGAATGCCTAATGGCAGCTATAATCAGCAGCAAAATATTATACATTTATAGGTAACTTTGAATCTTCAAAGAGTTGTATGCCCTCCAAATGAGAAGGATCAGCTATATGCTACTACCCAGGACAAGCCCTTCAGTGTTTCACCTGGAGAACTTAAAAGGGGAAGGAGGGATTCGGGATCTTTTAGGAAACATCAAACCAATGGTTTTGTTTAAAGAACAAAAACTTGTACTGTGTGGAGCAAAATTATAAACATCCAGAGATGGTGGTTTGCTGCCACCTTGTGATGCATATGAGAATTGTTAATAAAGGTCGTCGACAAGGGGAACGATAATGTTACAGAAACAAAATGTTTTGTCTGTGAAGCAACATCTGGTGTGCTTGAAACTTCTTAAAGAGGGGAAAATATTAGCCCAGGACACAATAATTCCTCTCTTTCTGGTCAAACTCTAGATTATTCAAGCCTGGCTCTGTTGATATTGCATTAACAAGTTCCGTGGACTAATTCTCTCTGAACAAAACTAGACGAAAATGTCTTTTCATACATCAGAGAACTGTAGGAAAGTCATTGCTCAAAATATTTATTTTCAGATTTGGAAAATCTAAAGCAAGAAAGTTTTGGAAAAGTGAAGATTTGATTTTAATTCTAGGCTTGATGCCAATGGGATAAATTGTCTGGCAACTTTTTTCAGTCATTGACTCATTTTTGCATCTGACGCCAATGGCTCAGCATGGTACAAAGCCTTCTAAAGCTCTAAGTAAATGGTGTAATTCCTACTTCATTGACGAAATTCAGAACACCGGAGCTAAATTGCTCCTTCCCACTCTTTAACATCCTTCTCACTTCAAGAATCTACAATGTATCAATTGGTCGGTCTCTTCTATGGGAATCCTTTATATTGTGGCCATTTTAAAGATGTCTGCTTATGCTGCTGTGTTCTAAATTCATATCTGAGGTTATGTGTCTGGGATGACACTAAGTGGAAAACAGCCTCCATCCTGGCTACTCACACACATATTTGGTTTGGGAGGTATTCATACAGAATTTCATATATTCAGCATTAAACTTGAAAAAAAAAAACCTTGGCCTCTTTGGGCCTAGGATTGGTGAGCAGCCGAGCAAAGAGACATATCAAGAAAACTATCAGTAACTTATGCAGGTAAGTCAAAGTTTGACTTCTGCATCCCTCAGCTTTCCCCAGTCTCAACCCCAGAAAGGAACAAAGCTAATTAAATCTATGTAAAAAGAATGATTCATTCATTTAAAGCAGAACTATGCTAGTGCCAGTGACACAAATGTGTCAAGGGTTTGGTAGGCCAGTGGCAAAACATTCTATGAGCCTTAAGTTCGTGACTTTCTGGGATGAATTTTTTTCTGCCTTTCTTCATAGGGAATGAGAAGCTATCAGGAAAGAGTGTACACCATGACAAAGGATTGGAATACTTAGCACCAAACAGTGTGTGTGTGTGTGTGTGTGTGTGTGTGTGTTAGAGAGAGAGAGAGAGAAAGAGAGAGAGAGAGAGAGAGAGAGAGAGAGAGAGAGAGAGAGAGAGAGAAGGAGACAAGTTGGATGGGGAAACAGAAAAGAAGGGCAGTCATCCATGGATGATGTTGAATTAAACCAGGCTCCTCTGTGATGCCCAGCACTTTCAGCAGCCAAAGCAAATGGAAAACTGAGACCCAAGCAGCATAGGGCATGTCCAATCAGTGGTGAAGTTTGTGCCAAATGAGAATTCATAAGATTAGATAAAATGCCTCTTTTCCCCTTCTCCTCTCTCTTCTTGCTGTCCAAGAGGACAGATGTTAAATTCAAACCTTATCTCCATTCTTGAAAGTTGTTTACTTATTATTTTAATCAGAACCAAACCTAGCTGATTTAAAGTTAAAAGATCAATCACCTCTTCCTTAGATGCATGCCTTATCTGAGAAGGGGAAGACAGAAAAAAGTAGGCAACCACAAGCATGCTATATACAGAAATATAAAGAACAGAAGTTTAAATTCTCAGTCCAAAGTTCTATCCTGCCTGGTAGACTATAAACTAAAAGACAGAGAATCTTAATGATATCAACAATAATTTTTATACAAGTAGGCAAAACTAGATCCAGGGTTGTTTTTTTTTTCTTCTGCTCTTAGATGAAAACAAGTCATCACTGCTGTCTGAAAGGCACTGAGTTATCAGGTTGTTTCCTTTTCCATTGCTTCCCCTTATTCTTCTCCCTCTCTCTCTCTCTACCCCCATGATGGTCATGGTCTTTGTAAGATCGGAGTCAAGGGTGAAGACTAGAGATAGGAACTGTCTAGTAGGAGAAGTAATGCCCAAGTTCCTAAAGTGGGGACTAGACAAGAAAGCAAATACCTCTTCCTTTCAAATTCTCCTTCACCCTCCAAACGCAGAGAGTACAAAGACTAAACAAAAACAAAACTAAAATAATCTCTGCCCTCAACAAGCTTACATTCTATTGGGCAAAAACAACATTCTCTCCCGAGTTATTTCCATTAGCAACCTATGCAAAAGAAACTTATAATTGTTTGGAGATAGAAAAGATACATCTTAGAGTAGAAAGCAGCTTGACCAGGACTTTCCCTCATCCTTTCTCCTGAGAGGATGAGTGGGAGTTGAATAGAGTTACAGCAAATGAAGCACAGTTAATAGATTCCCAAGGTGCAGGGAGAAGCCAAGAAAATTATTCAATTATTAAAATGTGTACAACATTTCTTTTTGTTTAAATAATGGAACAAATAGCCATTTAACCTAGCTGTTTCCAGAACTTCAAAAGACTTGACAGCACTAAAAAGGAACCAGGTAAAAGCAACATAGCTCTCAGTATCCGACATTTGCACCTTTGGAAGAATAGGCCCCTTCCAAGTGGCATATCAAGTGATCTAGACCTGAACAAATGGAATACTGTGCCAGAAATTCCACCTACAGTTTTCAGATGATGCAGCAGGATATCATGAAGTAGTCTGTCCAAAACCACAGGGGGGAAAAAATCTAATAATCAAATCCCAGTTACCCCACCCTGTCTGCACTTACTCATAGCTCACTGGCAGGTCTCCAAGGAACAGACCAAGTTAGGCTGGAAATTTATCCAAAATTTCATTTTCAATTGAAAATGGAAACAAGTCAAGCCAAGACAAATCTAGTCCCTGCTTTCCCAGTGACTGACATAATAAATTCATCACCATACAGAGATCAGATTCCCATAGGCTCACACCATCTGGGGGTGGGAAGGCTATATTCTGCAAAGGATTTTTTTCTGGGAACAAGTTTGCTTTGTATGAAGGGCAAGAGTGTTTGAAAATATCATGTAGAGAAGGTCATAGGTAGTGATGGGCTAAGATCATAAGAAGCAATAGGCAACTGTTATGGGAACAGAGAATCAGAGCTTGAGCACTTGGAGAGACCTCAAAGCCTATGTAGTCCTAATCCTCATTTTACAAGTGAGGAAATGAGGCCCAGTCACTTCACAAATTTCTATCCATTTTGTATTATTTCCTCTCACATCTAGCGGTTTTATCATTGTTACTTATGCCCTTAAAAGTTGGCATTGTAGGATTTGAAGTTCCCTTTATTGCTTCCCCCACCCAAAATCTAAACTTCTAGAGGACAGACAGTATGTATACTCTGCTTCTATTATAATCTAAGCCCACTATGTTCAAAGGAATGGATGTTTCTCAAAATACTAATAAAAAACATACATGTTGCAAAAGATTTTTTCAAAGATCTACCAAATTCCTACAGCAATGGTCTCCCAACCTCCTTCTTTTGAGGGAGAAGGGTCTTGGTTTAAGTATTACCATTTGAAGACTAGGCCTCTTCCAAGTGGGATATTGTCAGCTTCCAAGACTCCAATATTCATAAAAGTGTTAAAACCTGTGAGTCTGAAGGTGTTCTCCAGATCGTCTTAGGGCTTGAGAGCAGATCTGTCACCATGAGTCTGGTCTTCACTCATGAACTCTGCTGGTTGTGCAACACACTCTGATTAAAAAAAAAAGACTCCAAGGGGAAAAAATCTTGAAAGTCTCAGTAAGTAATTGCAACATGGGTGCTATCTGACCCACAAATGTTAGTGTTCCCTTCCAGTAGAGGGATGAGACCTACGCAAAGGAGGAGTTCCCGAAAGAATGTGGCATTGTGTCTTTCTGGTGACCCAGAATAGGGGATCTGTCAATTAAGGGACACTCTGGGCACACCTTCTTGAGCAGGGAGATCTTACAGGGAGGGAAAAAGGGTGAAGTATATTCTTCTGTGGATAGCTATTCTGCAGGATTAGAAGACATTTGGCCAGCGGCCTTTCTGAGAAAGAAGGACCAAAGATAATCTACTATATTCTGGAGATTGACAATAACTTGATGAGAATTTGCTTAGTCTGATTTGTGGAGTTGTTTGCTTCTGGGTACAAGACCTTAAACCATCCCAAAGCCTTTTTTATGGCTAAGTACAGTTTTCTTCATCTCTTCTGCACACTTATGATGTCTGGATTTGGCTAAATGGTATTGGGGTGGGGAAGGTAAAACATAAAACAGGCAGAAATAACAGAATCATAAACTTCAGAATACTTGATCACTAAAACTGGAAAGATTCTTGTCTTGTCTGATAGTCATTTTTAAGTGAAGAGTTGTACCCTAGAGAGCTTACGGAACTTATAAGACCAAGGTCACCTAGCTCACTGGTGTCAGAGGTAGGCCTTCAATCCAGATTTTCTGACTACTAATGCAGGACACCTTCTATTAGATCATTATGACAATTATTGACAATATTACTTTATTCATGATAAATCTGGATCCTTACAAACTTCCTGGATAAAGACCACAAAAAAACGAAGCATGTACAAGTGTATAGGCATCTTGTATATGTTAACTTACATTTGTTAATAATGCCACCATAATGGTGGTCCTCCTGTTTCATACACCTGGCTAAGGACCTTGGGGAAAATCCTAGGGAAGTCCACTAATGGAGATCAAAGGGATTAGTGTGGGAATGACTACTAACCACTTGGTGATTACTGATGACTGTGTCATTCCAGGGGAGGTTTGTGGTTGTGGTTGTGGTTGTGGTGAATAGTGAGAGCTCTCAAGTTTTCCTCTATGTATTCTCTCCAACATGGGATGGCCAAACCGATTGCTTTGGATGGATGCCAATGAGATAATTAGCCTTCGAATATATTTTAAAATGGGGAGCTTGTAGGCTTCCTTTCATGGTTCCAAACATATCCTTCATGAGGAAAAGACATACATCGGCAAAAGCAGCCACCTGGAAAACACCTGCCAAAAGAAGTCTTCAGTGTGTGAGACATCACAACTTTCCCCAGAGTGCCATCTTTGAAAATGAAAATTACCACTGTAACCAATCACTATTTTCCACTGTGGCACTGACCATCTGACACTCTTCTGTGTTTCAATGTGAGCATCACCATGAATGTGGTGAGAAAAAGAGGAAAGCAAGGGTGAAATCTAAGACTAGTCTGGGAGTCTTCAAGATACCTAAGGATGTAGGTCTAGAATCTAGATAAGATTAGACTCAGGGAACCTACAGCCCACACAAAGGGTCCTGTGAATCATAGAATTTTAAAATCTCAGAGCTTGAAGGACATCAAAGTTCTTCTAGTTGAATACAAATTTTAAGAGGCAGCCTGATTCTGCAAGGAGGCAAAGCTAAGCATTTTTGAGAACAGATCCTCCTTGCAGTCTATCTGATACCCATGGGGACTTTGTGCAAATCCCTCATTTTACAAATGAGGCAACTGAGGCCTGGAAAGTTTAGGTTTCTTGGCCACCCATGGTCACAGAGCTAGACATTGGCAGGGCAAGCATGAGAACCAGAGATTCTTCTGCTCTAGCTCCCATACTCTCCTGCCTCCTCTTGAAACCTAGGCATTGACTTTTCTAAATAACTATAATCTGGATCTGCCCAAGTCCAAATCTGTATCTCTGGGTACCTCCAGATTTCCCCCAGAGTCTTTCTAGATGGGTAGGTCTCTGCTCCCCACTGGGGTGTGAATCACAGGATCTTAGATGTAGAACTGGGAGATTCATTAGATATCAGGGAACCTTAACCTTTTTTTGTATCAGGTACTACTTTGGCAATCCAGTGAAGCCTGTGGACCCCTTCTCAGAATAATGTTTTTAAAAACATAGAATAAAATATATAAGATGACAAAGAAAACCAATTATGTTAAAATGCAGTTATCAAAATGTTTTTTAAAATATATTCACAAATCCCAAGTTAACAATCCCTGATCTAGTTCAATCCCAACTTTGTAGTTAAGGGAGCTGAGGACCAAAGAAGTTTCCAGATGGGAGAGTGGGAGGTAGGGAGGGAAGTATATGCTTGGCGCATTTATAAGTATAGCCTGAATTATTATTTTCTCCATCAATTTCTTAAGTCTAGACAGTCAAGAAAACAACAAATCAAGGACTGATTTGTAGATTTCTGAGACTCACACTGAAGAGTTAACAAGTGGTTCCCATAAGGTAGTTTGAGCTGTCTCTAGCATAATCCTGTGGGTGTTCCTGGTGAAAAGTCTCCCTCTGCCAGTACAGATTGCCCACTGTTCTGCATCTTACAGCTTAGAGATATTCTTAAAGCACAGACAGTTTAGTACAGATAGTGTATGTTGGGCTACACTTGAACTCGGGTCTTCCTTACCCTGAGTCCAGGTCTCTATCCGTCACACTATGCTACCTCTCAAATGCATATATACCAAGAAATTTGGTTCCCCTTCAGAGGTATGCCATATTGTTCTAGTAACCTGAACATTCTATTAGATTCTATAGCCATATATTAAGCACTTACCATATACAGACACTGCTTCAGGGGTGTTTTAGTCAATGTTTCTTAACAACCATCCCATGGGAAAAAAATAACATACATACATACCATACACTTTTAAGTATAACTTACATTATTTTTTTGTGTATATATTTATATATTTGTTTCTAATGATAGCCATCTGCAGGGTTGGGGAGGAAGGAAGAAAAATAAAATTATGTGATGACTTAATAACTTCATATATATTTAAAAAGAATAGTAAGTTCTACATAGTAAATTTGCAGTTTCATGTGCAATCATAGTTTTAATTATACTACATTACGTAAATATTTGTTTTATTCCATAAACTTCTCTGCTGTCTTTGCTCTTTGCGGGTTGAGAGGTCTGGTACATGCCACAGCTCAGTATTTCGGGGTGCCAGGGTACTCTCCGCTCGTCTCCTGGTCTGGTAGGTCCGCGTCTGGTCCGTTCGCGCCGTGCGCGCTGGTCTCAGCTCCGCTCCCCTCGGCTGGGGGCTGGGAGGTCCGTGTGGGACAGACCTTACCCAGAGACCATCCAGGCTGTCCTGGGGTGGGGCCCTGCTTCCCTCTGCCACTTTGTGGGTTCTGCAGCTCTAGAATTGGTTCAGAGCCATTGTTTTATAGGTTTTTGGAGGAACTTGGTGGGGAG
>CM053622.1:514205371-514233060 GCA_028646595.1 Phalanger gymnotis
CGCTCCCCTCGGCTGGGGGCTGGGAGGTCCGTGTGGGACAGACCTTACCCAGAGACCATCCAGGCTGTCCTGGGGTGGGGCCCTGCTTCCCTCTGCCACTTTGTGGGTTCTGCAGCTCTAGAATTGGTTCAGAGCCATTGTTTTATAGGTTTTTGGAGGAACTTGGTGGGGAGCTCACGCCAGTCACTGCTTCCCAGCCACCATCTTGGCTCCGCCCATCTATAACTTACATTATTAATGTTTTCTTTGTCACTAAGCTAAGTCTAGACAATCTACAAAACAACAAATTAAGTCCTGGTGTGCAGCATTTTCAGATTTTTGAGGTGTCAATGCTCTCACTGAAAATTTCACAATAGGTTCTCCCCGGCCCCTTGGAGCTGTCTCCGGCACACCTTTATGGTGTTTTCCCTATGGCACTGTTCAGCCAGGTAAGGAAAACCTCACTTGGCTAGTGAGCTTTGCCGTCAGCAAAAGTAATTAGCACCAACTTACAGCAATGGGGTGCTATTTATCTCCAGATCTCATAGCACCTGACAAACATTATCTAACGATAAGCATGTTAGCTCCCACTTTACTGATGAGAAAGCAAGGGCCCAGACAGGTAGAGTAAATTGCCTTAAGGTCTTATGCTCTGGCGAGGGAAAAACCAAGCCTGTCCAGGTCTCCTGATTCTGAGCCTGGAGCTGGCAGGGTCCTCCACATGGCCCCTGTACACCATTAAATAATCCCTAAATGACAATGAATGGAGATTGTAAGAGGCAGCTTGACACTATGTAGCAACAAAGTTAAGCATCCACATTTCGGAGATCTAGTCCTCTTCTGATTCTGTCCGGTCATGGGTTCCCCTCTACAAGTCATTCTAGGTTTGAATCCTGGCTTCCTAACTGTGACCTTAGGTGATTTACTTCCCTTCTCTGGGCCTTGTGTCAAAGGTCCCTTTCGGTTAGTGATCTTATTGCCTCTGAGCTTTTATCACTTGTGAGGAACATGGATTTCTGATTTGTACGTTATTTGAAAACTCTGAGAAAGCAGAAAGAGCTTTCTAGATCTTCACAGAAGAGGAATAGGGCTATGGTTTGAAAAAAAGAATAGGGTATAAAAAGTTCATTGAGATACTAGGAAAAGGATTAAACATGGCAGAAAACAAAAACGCCAACACTAGATAGGAATCATTTCTTATCTGGTGGTTGTGCATATGACTATGTGTAGAACTGAACAAGAGAAAATATATTTATTTGCCACCTACTGTGTGCAGAAGAACATTGTGCTAGGTACTGGAGTTGGATACAGAGTTTACACAGATTACAATATAAAGTCATATTTGTTGACAATATTGCCCATGGACAGAAACCTTTCCACAGACTTGACTAGGCTGTATCAGCTTTAGCCAATGAATGGGGATGACATTGGGTTTCCATCAAAAGAAGGAAGTACTTCCCATACTGGGAGCCACATGTAGAAAGGACATGTCAGCTGTTGAGCGTCCAGAAGAAGGTGACTGACATTGTGAAAGGTCTTAAGGTCATTCTTTTTGAGGGCTGGTTGAAGGAAAAAGAGATATCTCCACAGCGTCTCTCCCATGTGTCTCCTTCTTTACACTCACACAACCACTGCCCTGGTTTAGGCCTCATCACCTCTCCCCTGGACTCTTGCAATAGACTCCTAATTATGTCCTGACCTCAAGTTTCTCCCCTCTCTAATCCAGCCTGCATGGTCACCAAAGTGATTTTCATAAAGTGCATTCTGAACAAGTCAGGATGCTACTCATTATACTTAGATGGTCGTAGATTCATCGCTGAGAGGACTCTTGGAGACCCCGCTTCCTCATTTTACAGATGAGAGACTGAAACTGAAAGAGGTTAAGTGATTTTCTCAGAGTCACGTAGCTAGTAAGTATCTGAGACAAGATTTGAATTCAGCTCTTTCTGACACCAAACCCAGAGCTCTAACCACTATGCCAACTCCAGTGGCTTCTTATTGATTCTAGGTCCAAAATATTATTGTGTCTTAATTTTGTTCTTTTTAAAAATGTCTGTTTTCAGCACTGGCCCTGCAGTCAGGGTGATCTGAGTTCAAAGCTGCCCTCAGACACTTGACACTTACTAGTTGTGTCGTGCTTACTAGCATGTCACTTAACCTCAATTGCCTTAAAAATAAATAAATGAATGAATGAATGTATAAATAAATAAGTAGATAGATAGGTAAACAGATAAATAAATACATAAATAAATAGATAAATAAATGATGTTTATTTTCATGTAAGTTTTATAAAGTGTGCAATAGTATAGATTGCAATTCTTACTTAGTATGGAATTCTTTACCTCTTTCTCTTAGAATCCCTACTTTCCTTCCAAGCTCAGCTCAAACATTCCCTTCTACTGTACATGAAACTTTTCCTGATTGACTCCATCCTAAATTGCTAATGCCTACCCACTAAAATGGTTCAATGTACAGGATTCTGGGTCTGGAATCAGGAAGACCTGAGTTCAAATTTGATCTCAGGTATTTACTAGCTGTGTGACCTTGGGAAAGTCACTTGACCTCTTGTTTGCCTAAGAGGCAACCAGGTGGCTCAGCCGATAGAGTGCTGGACCTGGAGTCAGGAATGTTGTTGCTGTTTAGTTGATTCCAGTACTTCATGAACCCTTTCGGAGTTTTCTTGGCAAAGATGCTAGAGTGGTTTTCCAGTTCCTTCTCCAGCACATTTGACAGATGAGAAAACTGAGGCAAACAGGGTTAAATGACTTATCCAGGATGACACAGCTAGTGAGTGTCTGAAGCTGAATTTAAAATCAGGTCTTCCTGATTCCAGGATGAGCGCTTAGGCTACCCTATCTCATTAGACATGTACATACATATGAATGAATTTCTATATGCATGGAGAAAGAGAGACAGAGAGACAGAGAACATAGCCTTGGGAAATAGAGAGCAAGTCATGAAATCCGAAAAACACCGGGTTCAAGTCCCACCTCTGACACATACTGTCTATGAGACTGTGGGCAAATCACTTAACTTCTCACTGCTCTAGGCAACTCTGTAAGACTGTAAATTGCAGAAAAAGTCAGGTCTCCATTGGCCAAAAGAAAACAAGTTTCCTCACCTGGAATTTCTTTGTTTTAATGAAATCACAGGTCCGCCCCATCCCTCTCTATTTTGCAGATATCTTGTCTTCCCCTCCTAAATTGTACGCTTCTTGAGGGCAGGGATTTTCACTGTTGTCTTTGTGTCTCTAGCACCTGACACAGTTCCTGACATGTATTAGGCACTTAATACATGCTTATTGAATTTATTCATTAACTCACTATAAAAGAAAAGTAGTAGGTGGGACATGATGAATGTCTTATGGTATTTGAAGGGTGGTCAAGTAGAGAAGGAACTTTTATAATTGACCTGTTTGATCCCAGAAGACAGAGTAAAGGCAATGAGTATATGTTTCAGGGTCACATTTGGGCTTCCTAACTATTAGAGGAAGTTTGTCATTATCTATCTACCTATCTATCTAAATATCTACCTACCTACTTACCTGCCTCTCTCTTTCTTTCCCTCCCTCTCCCTCTCTCTCTCACCATCCATCTACCTACCTACATATCTATCTATCTGTCTGTCTATCTATCTATCTATCTATCTATCTATCTATCTATCTATCTATCTATGTAGCTGCTCTTGTGAAAGTTTTGGAAATTCTAGTCTGTCTTTGGTGTTGCCCTGAATGGTATGGGCATTCCTAAACCCAGAATTCACCATGCCTACATCTCCAATAGATTCTCCAAGATAAGCACATGATTCCCTCCAGAAGCCTTGCTATTTACTACTGTGTTCCTCATGGTTTGCTATGCCAACTACTGGCGTCATTGGTTTGTTTGAAATGCCTTCTTTTGAATGAGCAATATCATTCCCCTGGCAAGAGGTGGGGGATATGAGAATGGTGATAAGGATGGTGGGAAATTGTCCAGTTGTCTCAGTTCTTCAAATCTTCTCTCCATTCCAAAACCTGGGGGCTTTGCTTCTGTATAAGTTCCTTCTGTACAGATAATGATAAAAGAAGGTTAATGTGTTTGCTGGAAGAGATACAGGGGGTTCTGATGTGAGAACGATTGCTAGGAGAGCGCTGAGCAAACCATCAAAAGAAGGGGTATTTTCAAATGTTAAGATTTTAGAGGTTAGGCTGCCAATGACATTTTTTGGGTGACAAGGTGGGAAAACAGACATTGTCCCCAAGTTAATGCAAGGGAAGAGAGAGAGAAAGAGAGAGAGAGAGAGAGAGAGCGCTTTAAAAGCTGATACCCTCTGAGCAACCAGTCAAGAGGTTGAGTGGGGGAGCCCTAGGGAAAGGCCCCTTTTAGTCAGACTCAGCAAGCCTAAGGAGATTATTCGGGGCCACGATGAAAATTAAAACTCTAGTGACACTGATTCTCACAGTTCTCATGCCTGCAGCTTTTCCAGCCTACACATCTACTGGGCCTACTGAGCTGACACTTCAAGAAGGTAAGGTTTTCCCATTTCTGGGAGTAGTTTGAGAAAATTTCAGCCATTTCTAGAAGAGGGAACCAGAGAGAACTTCCCTGAGAGACATTCTCCTCCTGTCTCTGAGATTAACCAGATTGTGATCTCGGACGAGTCAGTTTGCCAGGCTGGTACTCAGTTTTCTCTCCCATAAAAGGAAGCAGTCGAACTAGAAGATCTCTAAGGTACCTTTCGTTCAACATTTAGTTAATCAGCACTTATTAAATGGCTATTATGTACTGAGCTCTGAGGGATACAAAGTCAAAAACAAAAAAAATCTACCCTCAAAAGGCTTATATTGTTTTGAGGGAAAAGTATGACAAAAAAGTTTCCCAAGTAGGGATGCTAGACATTGGGGATGTCAAGATAGACTTCCTGTAAGAGGTGGCATGATCTAAATTTTTAAAGCTAGGTTGGAAATGAGACTGGGATATATTTCAGGACATTTTGCCAGTTCAAGAGCAAAGTGGAATGGGAATGTCCTTGCTTGAAGAATAGCAAGAAGTCTGACTTGGCTAGAACACAGAGAGGATGAATATAGAATATAGAATAAGCTGGAAAGGTGGGCAAAAGCCAGATTAAAAACCAGACAGAAAAGTGTCCAACATTCTGTAGTTGTATGATTTCATGACTTAGCTCTCACTAGCAGGAATGAGAAGTCAGGTGTGAATTCCGATCTTTGACTCAGTTTGTATGGAAGATCTAAATTAGTATACTCAGAAACCAAGTGATAAAGTGAGACAACAAATCAATCCAAGCCTGAGCTTAGGCAGGACTACAGAGACCAGGATGCTAGAGATCCAGAGAGGCTACCGAAGGCTATTAAAGGCTATATAGAAGAAAACTGTGTTGTCAATTGGTATTATTATTATTATTAATGATAACCCTCTGAGATAGGTACTACATGAGAAATGCAGCACTTATACCACAACAAGAAAGGAGACTTAAACGGTAGAAGAGGGATGGGACTGACTGACAGATATCCTTTCCACACAGGTGTAAATACCAAATAGTAACTGCTTCTCTTTTGGCCAGGCACCCTGAGGGTCTTCCCCTCCCAGTTTGACTTTGTTGGGGGGGTGGTGGAGAGTTTTGATTAAAGGGACCATCCCTTGATTAACTTCTTAAAGAGGCCTATTCATTGAATGGGTTTTACCTCACTCAAAGTGAGAACCTGAAAAGACCTTAGACTAAAAGGGCCAGGGTCTCCCAATGCATCCTGGGCCCTCTCCAGTCATCCTGGTGAATATCAGGCCTCTGGACCCAGATGGCTGTGGAGGAGAAAGTGAGGCTGGTGACCTTGTACAGCCCTCCCTCCCTCAAATCAAAGTCAACTGCAAGTCATGTCATCATTTCTCTGATGTCATAGTCCTCTTCGAGAACAAAGGACAAACAACTTGGCTCCCTTTCTTTTCCCTTTTAAGTCTGTCTTAGGGGTCCACTTAAACCACATGTCACTCGTATATAAATGATGGGGTGGAGAAAATCACAGTGATTTACAGAATCAGAGTTGGAAAGACCCTTAGAGGTCACCTACTTGAAACTCCTTGTTGATGTGAATTTAATTTAATAAGCATTTATTAAGTACCATTTATGGGCCAGGAACTATGCTCAGTGCTAGGGATACACAAGGAAAAAAACAAAACATGGGGTTTAAATTCTACTGGTGAAAGAGAGTAGTTATTGAGTTCTACAGTTATGCAATGTATTTACAGTTTAAAACACTATATAAATAATAGCTATTTATTATATAATAAAATACTTATAGCCTCATCTTTTGTTGTAGCAATGATTAAGAAAAAGTGAGTCTCAATCAAATAAAAGAAATGTTGATTTTCTTCCATTTGCCTCTCTACCCACCTTTCATTAATTTTTGTAGACAAATAATCTGACAATTTTAGAGAGCTTAACTTATAGTTGATAACACTGTTCTCTTGTCTTATAAAGACAAAAGACTGACACCTTTGGAAAATCCCAGGGCTGACCAAAAAGGGAAAATTCTAAAACTTTCATCTGCACTTGAAGAAGCAAAACAAAAACCCAAAGTGAGATTGAATCCTACAGTCGCTGAACTCAGAGGTAATTATTCAAACAAACAAACCATTTATGAAGTTTGGAAGAAATAACCATTTTTATAAAGGCATAAATATTGCTTTGCCCATGAGTTATTTTCAAAATGTTAAAAATATGAACTAGATAATCAAAAACATAAACATTCCAACATACAAAGAACAAAACTCAGGATTGTGTACAGGGCAGCTAGGTGGTGCAGAGCTGCATCTGGAATCAGGAAGTCCCATCTTCTTGAGTTCAAACCCCACCTCAGACATTTACTAGCTGTCACTAGCAAGCCACTTAGCCCTATTTCCCTCAGTTTCCTGAGAAGGAAATGGCAGACCATTTCAGTACCTTTGCCAAGAAAACCCCAAAATGGGGTCACAGAGAAGTAGACATAGCTGAAAAAAAACTGAAGAACAAGAAAACGGTTTTTTTTAGTTTTTTAAAAAGTATATATTAAATTTAACATGGTAGCAACAAAACTACTCTGTGTATATCCTGTTTCTTTTTGTTTTTCCATTGTCCTTTTATTATTTTATCAATTAGCTTTTCTTCCTGCGTCCATCTCTTCCCACTAACCCTGCCCCCAACCCCCATCCTGAAACCTTCCCTTATAACAAATAAATATAGTTAGGTAAAGGAAAAAACACATTGACAACATCTGAAAATGCACGTCTCATTCTGGATCTCTGGCTTATCCCCTTTCTGCTAAGAAGTGTTGGGGTGGGGGTGGGGAGCAGTGTTGGAAGTGAGGATATGCTTTATCAACGGTCTTCTGAAGTCATGATTGGTCAAAATGAGCTGGAGAAGGGAATGGCAAACCCTGTTTTTGGTCAAAGTTCTGGAATCTTTTACAACTGTTTTCCTTTACATTATTGAGAAAATCATATAAATTGTCCTCCCTGATTCTGCTCATTTCACTGTACATCCATTCCTCTAATTCTACGTTTCTCTGAATATCTGTCATTTTAATGCAATAATATTCGATACATTCATATACCACAATTTGTTAAATCATTTCCTGATTAATTGGTGCTCACTTTTTCTTGTTTGTTGCTACAACCAAAAATGAAGCTATGAATATTTGGTATTTAATAAGAATAACTACTATTTATTATTATAACCATTATTAACATAGTGATACAATTATTGGTAAAAATCAATATTATTAATATTACAACAATTACAATAATAACTAATTATTATTAACCCTTTGAGGTAGGTATTACTTGAGAAATATAGCATTTATACAACAACAAGAAAGGAGACTTCTAGGGTAGAGGAGAATTCAGACTGACAACATCTTTTCCATATAGTTGGCCTGTGACTTTCTTTTCCTTTCTTTTCTTTTTTAAGTCTGTGAACCTTTAAGATTCACAAAGCACTTTACAAATGTCTTATTTTACCCTTGCAACAACCCTCGGAAATAAGTACTATAATAAGCTTCATTTTACAGGTAGGGAAATTGAGTCAAATAGAAGCTTTGCCTAGGGTCACACAGCTAGTAGTCTTCTGACTCTAAGTTCACTCCTCCACACACTGCATCACCTAGCTAGATTCTTCTGTCTTTCACTTCATTGGAGGGTATATGCCTAGAAGTGTCAATATACAGTTTATTGACATTATGGACATAGTTACCAATAGTTTTCCAGAACTGTCAGACCAATTCACAGCTCCACCACCTTTGCATCGGTATGACCACACTCCCTATGGGTGATTTTTTTAAAAAGACATATATAAAAAGATGATGTTGAATCTTACAAGTGGGATTTACAGATCTCTATACAGAAAATCTGGAACTATGACTCAGGTCGGGAAGCTGAATGTGAGAGCTATCGATCTGACTAATATTTATTATGTGGCTTTAAATAATGAAGAAGCAGAAATGAGAGTTGATAGAGGCCCCTCCCTAAAGGAATTCACAATATATTGGAGGGAATATGACACATACAGGAATAAGCATGATTCAAGATAGAATACAATGATGATCTAGATGAAGTTTACTGAGAAAATTTGAACAGGAAAGGATCATTTTTAGCTGATAAAACAGGGAAAACTTCATGTGGGAGATGGTAGTAGGGGTAGATCTTGAAGGAAAAGAAGGATTTCGATGGGTAGAGATGAGGAGTCAATGCATAGAAGGTGGCTTTTAGGAATGGACAAAGGTAAGACAGTGAAACGTAAGAGGGGACTATTTAATGTTCCAGTTTGGCTTGAATGAAGAACATGTTCGAGAGGACAACATGAAATATGACCGGAAAGATAGGAATCTGATTGCAGAGTGCCTGGTATATGAAGGTCCTTACCTTCCTTCATATTTATTTAGTGAAATAGTTAAACATTGAGGAAGAGGAGGAGTTAAGCCATCGGAACTTCCCAGAATTCATGTGTGATATACCTAGACAAATTTCCAACTCAGCACCCGACATTTCAGCAACTTGGCATACTTGCTGGGTTTATTCAAATATGGAATAATCCCATAGTTATAGGGTATCTGATAATTCATCCCATAAATGTAAAAATAAATGCCCACTCCAGAACGATGTGCTTAAGGACATAGAGAATTCAGAATCTTAGAACTCTTATTTCTGCTCAGATTAACACATGTCTAAGAAGGGAATTAATATCCTAGCAGCTTAAATGATGAATGGGGACAAGCCATCCACTTGAATAGCACTGAAAGTTTCTCAAATATGCTCCCTTGGTACAGGTCTCCTCAATTCCCAGCTAGGCTCATCCTAAGCCAAACAAAGCATCAAGCAACTCTCTAAATATAGGAGCAATTAAAAATGCCTCAGGAAGAGACTCCTAGCATATAGAGGGAGAGGATTTAACTACAGTCTATCTCCAATTATATAATTGCCCTGTCCTAATTAAGGGTAAATAATAGTCTTCAGAGATTGAGGTGTCTCAAGGTGATTTTCTTAGATACCTCTGGTTTTTTTTTTACAAGAAACAATAAAATAAGATTACTCTAAAACTCTTTCACATAATAGTCATAAAATATTAGAGTCGATTTGGAGATCATCTAAACCAATCCTATCATCTCATAAATGAGAAAAACTTAATGGAAGAATTAATTTTAAAGTGAAGCTGATTCTGCAAATTATATAATCTGGATCTCAGCAGTGTGATATAGTAAAAAGATGACTGAACTTGGACTTGAGAGAAAGAGGTTTGCATCCTGATTCTGATACTTGCTAGTTTTATAATGTTAGGTGAGTAATTTCACTTCCCTGAACCTTCATTTCCTTATCAATAAAATGATTATAAAAATACTTATAATGCCTAACTCATATGGTTCTTATAAGGAAAGATCTTACAAACTTTAGTGTGATACAGTCTCAAGAGATGGTATGGTATAATGTCTAGAGGCCCAGCCTTAGAGTCAGAATGACCTGGATTTATATTTTGCCTCTCACACATACTAGCTGCGCAAGTCACAATCTCCCAGGGTCTCAAATGATTCTCTAAGACTGTAAGTTACATAAGAATTGCCAATCTACATTAGTGAATGGAGTTTTCACACTGAGAGTTCCCCTATACTAATGAAATCACAGATCTGGACTCCCTCCCCAAGGATCATAAGCTCACATTACATAAATGTTAGTTATTATTACAATTTCCAAAATAGTAATTCAGATCATTCACTTAAAATAAGTTGCAAGTTGGCAGTTACTTTGCTTCTTAATTAAGACTAAAGCCATGGAACCCTAGGATTTTAGAAGGGACCTTAGAGGCTATCTAGGTTAACATTAAATCATGTAAGAATCCCCACATGAGTCAATTCTTGCAGCATGGGATAGATGTTTGGGGGAAATGGTTAGGTTGACAAATGCAGATTTTAACTTCTCAAAGTACATTTAAATTTACACAAATTTGTACCAAGAAAAACAACAGCTCTTGGATAACTGAATTCTAAAAGTACCACTTCCACATCTTCCCACCCATCACCCTAAGAGGCAGACACATTTCCAATTAATACTGTTTTCAGTCTGGAATTTATTTAAGTTAACCTAGAGCTAGTTTGTTAGATAATATTGAGTATATCAAATAGATAACTTAAAAACGATAGCAGCATACATCATTTTTCTTTGAGGAAACAGAAGCTATTTCTTTAAGGAAATCAAAGTTATTTTTAAAAATTTATTCATAATAACTTCTTTGTTTCAAATTTTATATCTTTCCTTTGTCTACTTTTCTTATGCTTAAGACCCGCTTTCCTAGCAAGATCGAATCCCTTGGAAAGTTCTGGTTTCAGAAGTGAGCCTTGAACAGTGTGCCCCAATTTAAATATTTGTTTACACTCCAACCATAAAAATTCTCTATGACATCAATGAGAGGCATGAACTCATAAGGTACTCATTTTTTGTCTAATATTTTTCAAGAGTTGAAGGTCTGCTTACGAAAGCAAAGAGTAGAATTCAGCAGACGGGTTTCAGTTCTTGATATTACCAACATACTAACACCTTTTAAAGGAAGAATGGGGATCTGTGTGAGCTAGAGAGCTGTAAATCATTGACCGAAGGAGCTGACATGGGATGCATCAATAAATGTGACTTATCTAAAGATGCAAAATGCCAAGACCTCTCAGCCCAAAAAGGGGGAGAAAAAGGAGAGACATTTTTTTTGTTATGATGTTAACACGAATTTGTGAAAGATCAGTGTCCTGAGAGCATCAGAGGTTAAATGTGACAACCCCATTAGAGAATTGGAAAGATAAAAGTTTAGTATTAATTTGTAATTTTATTGATATGCTCTAACAACTGGTCACACTCCTTTTTAAAATGAAATTGACTAATTTAAAGGCAAATTTTCCTGGTTGCTTACATTGACACCATTAGAGACAACTTTATTACCACATAAATGATTTGACATTTGGAGAATGATTCTATCTAGCTAACTGATTTATTGTTATTATTTGCAGTCTTATCTATGAAAACGAAGAACACATGTACTTTTGCTATGTTATGCCAAGTTCTATCCCATAGCCACCTCTCTCATCATTGGACTTCTATGGCATTTTCTGTCTAGATTATTCACTAATTCAAGGGGGTTACTCACATGCCATAATATATTTTCATTCATTTATCCATCTAAGAAATATTTTAAGTCCTGTATGAAGAATGCTGTACTAAGGACTAGAGGTGCTACAAAGTTGAGATAAGACTTAGTTCTTATCCACACGGAGTCTATAGTCTAGTAGAGATAAGAAACCAGCATAGCTATAATATGCAACATTATATGGCGAGTCCATTAGAGTTACGAAAGAAAGTGAGGTCTGATTTGGAAGGTTGTTACCAACCAGGGGATTTGGGAAGGCTTATTGGTAGACTTAGTATCTGAGTAGGGCTCTAAAGGATGGGAAACAATTCAACACGCAAAGGAAGGGCATTAAAAGAACAGTTTAAACAAAGGCATTGTCAGCAGGAAAGTTCAGAGGAAATTAAAGAAACAGAGACTTTGGCTAAAACATAGAGACCACAAAGGTTAGTAGCTATGTGAAATAAATCTGGAAAGAGAAAATAGCGCCAGACTGTGGAAGGTCTTGAATAACAGGCAAATGAGACAGATCTTTGCTTGGTAGACTTTAGAGAGCCGATGAACATTTTTGAGAGAAGAGTTTTGAGAGCAGTGGAGCGACACGATCACGTGGACATGTGAGAAAGATTACTCTGGCAATAGAATGACTTTTTGGAGGGGAGAGAGAGTCAAGCCTGGGAGACCTGTTGAGACTAGCAATAGCAGAGACAAGACAGTAACAAGGGTCCAAACTAATATGGTTGTAGTGGAGATGGAGAAAAGGTGCCAAGTAACAGCCCTGTTGCTGAGGTAGAATTGACAGGTTTCAATGGAGTATTAGGTGAGGAATATGGAAGAATGAAAATGGATGAGGTATTTGGGAAAGAAATCACAAGCCTAGTGCAGAGGCAAGATTTAGTAGTAGTAATGAAGCATTGCAATTATCTGTTGTACTTCTCTCTCTTTCTCTGCCCCAAGCAGAGCAATGAGCAATGTCTTGACTTGTCTTAATTATCATTCCACCATCCAAAAGATGGAGAAACAAATGTGGGGAGCTACTGTTATAAATCTGATTCTTACCCAATAAAGTGGTAATTAACTTTAGGGACACTGGATTGGGGGGCATACTCTGATAGACACCTTAGATTTGGGGAAAACAAATCTCAGTGTCCAAAGAAAAAAAAAGTAAATTCTAATGGTCTAAAATTCTATAGGGGAAGCCAGTTCAAGAGTGATAGGAAATTCTTTAGTGAACTTCTGAAGATTCAAAAAACGTAGTTTCATTGATGAGTCAAGGGGAGCGTTGTCTAAAGAGAACAATGTGGTTGCACAAGGAATGAAGCCAACCACTTAAAAAGGTATGTACAAAAGCTCTGGTTTTCCCTTGGTCAAGTCACACACGTGTACACACACACACACACACACACACACACACACACACACACACACACACACACACTTTGGTTTTTATTGGAGGAAGACCTTCCAGATTTAAAAGTCAGAGAATAATGGGCTTTCCATCTTCTTTTTGGTATCCTAAATGGTATCTCCGGATTAACTGGCAGCAGTGTCTGTACCAGGAGCCAAAAACAAATTGGATGCAAATTCACCATGCTTAAGGAGAACTTTTTGAGTACCCCACAAAGGGGACAAAATGATTTCCAGCAACAGGGCCTGTGAGTTACCCATTTGCCACATGTAATCTCTAAACTTGAGCTCACTTTCCCCTAGAATCTAAAAGTACTTGTGGAAAAGTGTGCCATAGGCTTTGAAGAAGATGTTTTGTATCGTCTATGCATCCTGTACCACCTCAGTAAAGTCATTCCTAAAAAGTCACTTAAGTCTGGCTGACTAAATGATTAGTAACTGCTTATCTTATGGGGGAAGCACACTGATAGGGGCTTTACCCAATGACATTGGCCCCTGAACTCTCTATCCATAGGGGAATATGTAGCTAGGAAAGCTTTGGAAACCCAATTCATTAGTGGAGGTGGGCATTGAGATAAGGATTCCCCACAGCTTACATGGGCTGTATCTATACAACTAGGTCTCAAATGATATAAATAATGAATCCTCTAAAGTAGTCCAAGTATTCGGATTTGTACCACTGAAAGGTATAATTAGATAAAATATGGTAATTGGTTCCAGCCCAATGGAAATATTTAGTATGATTTTGGATAATGAGATCATTTCAGAGGGTTCATTATTTGAACTAATTAAACCTAGTTTTATACTGTGCATTTGTGTATGTATAAGGCCATAGTTTTTATTAATGGCGCTTTCTCTGTATTTTATTACCTCTGAATTTCTGAATTATGTATTCTTCCTACTCTCTAGTTACTCTTTACAGTTGAGGGGTGTGTGTGTGTGTGTGTGTGTGTGTGTGTGTGTGTGTGTTATACATATGTAGGTTTCTGTAATTCTTTGGATTAGATTTGTAAGACTTCAGGCAATCGCATTCTTACTAGCCATTATTAAGTGCATTCCACTCCTGGCCAAAAAATTATTATTCCTTTATCTTAAGCCATGTTCTAGAAATCCAAATCCTACTCTTGAATACCATGTTCTTAAGCAGCTATTCACTCCTCAAATATGCATTTCCCTCTTCTGGAGAGCTTGCCTTTCATGGAATGGCTGGGTGACATGGTGAATAGAGTGCAAGGCCTGGAGTCAGGAAAATTCATATTTGCGAGTTCAAATCTAGCCTTGGACACTTACTAGCTGTGTGTCCCTGGGCAAGTCACTTAACCTTATTTGCCTCAGTTTCTTCATCTGTAAAAAGATAAGCTAGAGAAGGAAATGGCAAATCACTCCAGTATCTTTGCCAAAAAAGCCCCAAGTGAGGTCACAAAGAGCTGGACATGACCAAAGAACAAGGTCAATACCACTCGTGCTCTTATGCTTTTCCATTTCTTGTCCAAGGCTTCATAATATTCAGTAGTGACTTTTTGATTCCTCGTGACAATATCATTTCATAGGATCATATCTCTAGATCCAGAAACTACTTCCGAGATCACCTTTTATTTAAAAAATCTTTTTATTATTATGAACTTGTCAAGTATCAGTAAACATGAGCATTTCCTTATAAAAAGAAAATCAGAAAAAGAGTACTTCGTGTGAAACTGAATTTCCACTTTTTAAAAAAAAATACTCTAAATTTAACATGATTACAACACTGTGTTGCTAATCTCTGTGCCCTTCTAATTTCTTTCTGCTTATTTTTAAATAATTGATTTTTACTCTTTTCTTTCTTTTAAAAATATTGGTATCACTAATTCTCCCTCCTCCTTCCTCCCTCCCTTGGAACAATTAAATATCACCAGGAAAAATAAATCCCCTTCTTGTTTGTGGCTGGAAAAGTATTTCTAATTCTGTGTGTCTAGTCTATTATCTCTTTTCCAAGAGCTGGGAAGCATGATTTCTCCAATTCCTTCATTTTATAGATGATAAAAATGGGGCCCAGGGAGTTTAATTGACTTTCCAAAGGTTCCATGTGTAGTAAATGTCAGAAATGAGTTGTGAATCAAGGTCCTCTGACCCCAAAGACAATGTTTTCTCCTCTGTACCAAGCCTGAATCACTAGAAGCGGTAGTTATCCAGTTTAACAAGTATTGAGAGTTTCTTTGGCACGTCCTGGATGCATACTGCAGGAAAAGAGCAGACCTCTCTGTTGTTGGTACCTGTTTGACAAATGGCTGCCTCAGTACTGCCAAGCAGGAAATGACCCACTCCCCCTACTCATCTGGTTTTCCTCTGGCCCTTGTGGGGTGCCCTCTCACCTGACAGCACTTTGGATCTACACCAGCATCATTTGTAGGAGAAACAGTTGCTTCCATTTCAGAAGGTACAACTTTCTCTACATGAAGAACTTCACTCTACTCCCCACCCCAATTCCCAATATTCAGTGGTTCTACTGCATTCCTTTTCCCTTCATGCCACACTCTTCTATCCTCCAGCCTCCTTATATAGGTCAGAATGCCATTGTGTCTCTTTAGATTCTTTTTGCTATTTTTCACATGGAATTCTTTATTCTATTTTGAAAGTAATACTTTGCCGCATCCCCACCCCTGAAAGCCTGAACAATGAAGACACATTCCTCAAACCCTTTCATCTTTTTTTCAAGGAAGCTGAGAATTACTTTATTTCTATACTTCAGTCAGTCTTCTGCCATTCTCGATAAGACATCCTCCAAACCATCCCTACTTATTGCAAAGTTTAATGTAAGGAAAAACTTCTTAACAATTAGAGCTAATTCAAAAGTAAAATGGACTGTCTTGGTTTATGAATTACCTCTGCCAGTCACTGGAAGTCTTCAACAAAGGCTAAATGGCCATTTGTTGGATATTTTATAGAGATGATTACATCTTACAGTTTTACAAGGAACTCTCCAGGAGAACTATTTGCAAGAACAACAGCATTCTGGGGTGCCTTTTCAGAGAAATCCTGGATTGTAGATTCCTTAAAGGCAGAAATTGTATTTTATATTTCTTTTTATGCCCTATATTACCTAGGGGGGAAGGGAGCAGATATTTATTAAGCACTTACTATGTGCCAGACATTGCGCTAAATGCTTTAAAAATATCATCTCATTGGTCTAGCATAATGCTGAGACATTAACATTTGTTCAATAAATATTGGAAAAAGGAATTTGATCCAGTTGGTGAACTAATCACTATAAAGCACTCTACTATTCATTAGTCTAAGTTCAGAAATATTTAAGTTGACTCCCAAATAAGCCATCTATTTCCTTTTCTTGATGTGTACGTGAATGCTATAGCTGATCTTCAGGGATGAACATGACTATTTATTTCTCTAAGATTTTAAAAAAATTAAAGCACTTCCCCAGGAGGCCATCTTACTCTCAGGTGAATCAAGAAATATTGGAGCAGCTAAAGGGAATCGTCGACTAATTTTCCCAATGAAACTGAATCTCAATGAAGTTAAAAGACTTACCCAAGGTCATATCATTCATAGGTGACAGAGTTAGGGCTAGAACTCAGGTCTTGTGATGCTTAGCCTAATACTCTCTTTTTATATCACCCTCGTGCCTGTTGACACACAGACTGAACTTGAACTTGCTGTAGTCTCTCAAAAGGGCAGCAGCAGAAGTGAGAATGACTAGATCTGATGTCTCTGTGATTCAGTATCACCATCCACACCAACTTCCAGATAGTTACATTATCCTGGGGATATCTTCTGTCCCCTGCATGAGGATAAATTAATGACTATGAATTTTGTGATCTTATTCTCCTAGAGTTGATGAATCTACATCATCCCTTAGGGTTCTAGGACTACCCTGAGTGTTTGGCAGGTGTCTATAATGCCATCAGCTGAGCCCCAACTGGCACCACTGTTTGGTGCCAGTGAGTAGTACCTCAGTTCTATTAAGCCACTTAGCTTCAATTAGCTTTTACAAATGGATATTAATTTGAAGATAACCAAGAACAAAAGTATCAAAACTTTTCACAACACCTCATGGGCAACTCCTCCCTATCTCACCTTGATCCTTGGGGAGAGTTGGCTCAAAGCTAGCATATTTGCTACATAGCATTGGTTTCACCAATTTTACATCCAGATGAGGCATAAAGAATAAATGAGTCCTTACTTCAGCTACTCTTGGCTGGGTTCTGAAGGTTATTCCTTGCTTGTCAAGGCATTGATGCTAGGTTGGCTGCAAAACTTCGCATGGAATCAGATTCCTAAAGTCTCACTCTCTTGATCTTTCAAAATTCAGATGGTCAGAACTTCCAGATTAATCTCTTTCAGCAAAAAAAGGAAAATAACAAATGTTTAGGCAGGCAAAGAAATGAGGCCTATTTTCATGGGACTATATGAACTTGGAAGGGAGCCAAGACCTCTTCTCTTATGTCACGTCTCACTCCAGTACTTAGCACAGTGCCTGGTATACAGTAGGTACTTAATAAATGCTCATTGACTGAGTGACTGACCAGACACTATCAGCAAAGGAATAAAAGAGATCCACCAAGAATATAGCCACACAGAACGACCAAGCCTTTGGTCATTGGTGCCCTTTTGAAAGCACCCTCAGTTCAATCTACACTAATACAGCCAATAAAAAAAGTTTCCTCTTAAACTTGTAATCAGTTACAGAATGTACACATATCTTCAAATCTCTCTCAAGTACTTCTATTACATGTCATCATGACTCTCCCAGAAGCAGGATCCTACATTCTCTTCACATGGGTAGACACTGTCAGAGGAGTACGTGTGCCAGATCCTCTTGCAAATGAAAGAATTTTTAAAATCATTTATTAAGTGTTTACTGCATGCCAAGTGCTTCGCTAAACACTTAAGATACAAACATGAAAGAAAATATGAATATGAAGTTCTTGACTTCATGGAATTTATAATCTAATACAGGAGACGACATGTATAAGGGAGTGGTACCTAGGAAAGAGAGAAATGAACTGGGAATCATTGGTACCCCTTCACATTCTTTGTACACAAAGAGCCTGAGTAGTTTACTAGTAGAGTGAAATCCCTACTTAGAAGTTTAACAACAAAATAGACACCCCTCTGTCTCTGACTGGGTAAGCCTACCTATGAGCAAAGAAATGTCAGCATAAGTCAGCTTTGAGAATACAAAAAGGCTAGATCTACCTGCCATGGATGCCAGATGGTAACTGATTACTGTCTATCTATCTTGAGAAATTAGACATTAGTTCTAACTTGATGGGCTTTATGGAATTGGGACTTCATGTGATAAGGCTGCATCGGGTTCAACTGTAAAAGACAATGAAAGCCTCAACAATAATACACTATCAAAAACATGTAACTGGGGTTAGAAGACTTCAATTTGAGGCTAGGCTTTCCCATTTACCAACTGTGTGACTTTGAGCAAGTTATTTCCCCTTTCTGTGCCTCAGTTTCCTCATATGGAAATGAAGGGTCAGGACCGATGGCTTTTAAGTTTTCTTCTGGCTTTAAATTAATGATCCTAGGATCCTAAGTAAATTAACTTTTCTGAGTCTGTTTCTTCATTCGTAAAATAGGATTAGTAACACTCTACCTACCTCACAGGGAAGTTGTAAAAGGAGATAAAGTGCTTTGCATCCATGAGGTTCCAGGTAAATATGAGCTATTATTATGTTATTTTTAGCCTAGAGTGATAAGCATAAAATCAATAAGAAGCATACCTTTGAAGTGTGAGCAGCAGGAATTGAGTTATGCAACTGAGAAAGTGATTGAAGATAACTTTGTCTGGATCTCTCCTTTGTTCCAACATAGCCTACTACCCTGTAGTACACTTATTTGTGTATGTCATATTTTTGCACCGTGGTATCCCCAGCACCTAGCATAGTGCTTTACATATTATGTGCACCCAATACGTGTTTTGAATTAAATTGAATCAAATGGAAAGGTAGTTTTGCCATCTTCCAAACTAGAATGTACTTTCAGGCATTTTATTTACTTTCTCTTCTTCAAAACTTTAAAAAGTATCGAAGTTAAAGTAATTTTGAAAGTTAGTGGCTAGCCAAGTCTTGAGTAATTTCTTATTTTTCTAAAGATTTCTGTTCCTTTTTATCTTCCCAATCATAACAGCAGTTCACAATCTAGCTGAGGAAATGAAGTAGAAAGAAGTGTGCATTCTAGGGGAAATGATTCAGTGCATTGCGTGTTTGTTACAGCTTCAGATGTGATACTTGAAGCAGAGGGGATATCCCATGTACTTAGTTTCAGTAACAGTCTTTAAGAGGATTCTGGGAAGAAAGGCCAACTGAGATGAAGTGGGATGAAACCTAGATAATTTTTCCAAAAATTATTATTTTACTTGTTTTTTTAATTATCAAGCATTTTTCCATCCCACCTCCCATCCACTAGGAAGACAGGAAGAGAGAGACAGAGAAAAGAAAAGAAGGAAGGGAGAAAATAAGAAAGAAAGACAGAAAGACAGAAAGACAGAAAGACAGAAAGACAGAAAGACAGAAAGACAGAAAGAAAGAAAGAAAGAAAGAAAGAAAGAAAGAAAGAAAGAAAGAAAGAAAGAAAGAAAGAAAGAAAGAAAGAAAGAAAAAAGAAAGAAAAGGAAGGAAGAGAGAAAGAAAGTGTATCCTTGTGTATGCACTTATGTGTATAAGCACAGTTAAGCAAAACATATTCCCACATTAGTTGTATCCAAAAATGAATTTCTTATTCAGTATCTCTCTGCCATGAGGTGGACATCATTCTTTTTTTTTCAATCCTCTGAAATTGTGATTGATTATTTAGTTGATTAAGGTTCTTGTCTTTTAAAATTATTTGTTTTTATAATATGAATGATACAGTATAAATTGTTCCTATTCTGTTCACTTCATTCTGCATCAGCTCATACAAGTCTTGCCATGGATCCTCGGAATTGTCTTTTTCCTCTTTTCTTACAGCACAAGAGTATTCCATCACATTCATATACCAAAATTTGTTCATCCATTTCCCATTTGATAATTATCCAAGGCTTGTTTGTTTGTTTGTTTTTGGTTTTTGCCAACAAAAAAGAGCGGCTTTTTTAATATCCATGCATATATAGGACCTTTATCACTTTTTAAAAAAATCTTCTTTGGGTATAGAACTAGAATTGTATAGCTAGGTCAAGGGGCATGAACTATTTAGTAACTGTGCATAATTCCAAATTGCTTTCCTGAATGGTTGGACACATTCATAGCTCCACAAACAATATATCAATGTGCCGGTTTTCCCAGTGTCTTCCAATATTTGTCATTTGTGTTATTTGTTATCTCTGTCAATCTGATGGGTTGATTGAATCAAAATGAATATCAGAATTACATTAATTTCTCTAATTATTAGTGACTTGTATGTTTTTATGTGGCTATATAGATCCTTGGGTTTTTTTTTTCCTTTGAAAACTGTCTGTTAACATCTTTACATCGTTTATCAATTTGGGAATGGCTCTTATCCTTAAATTTTTAGATCAGTTCCTTATGTATATTTGAAATTGACCTTTATTAGAAAAAACTTGCTTCAAAGATTTTTTCCCACTTAATTGTCTCCCTTTTAATATTAAATGTATTAGATTGGTTTGTATAAAAGCTTTTAAACTATAGACAGTCAGAATTATCTATTTAATATTCTGCAATCCTCTCTATCTCTTGTTTGGAGGAAATTAGATTTAGACCAGCATCTCACTCACCCATTCTACCAAAATAAACTCCAAATGGATACTTGACTTAGATATAAAGTCACATAATAGTAATTGATATTATATCTATTGTGTGCCAGGCATTGTGCAAAGTGCTTCAAAATATTATCTGATTCTATCCTCACTACAGGTAGATGCCATTATAATCCCCAGTTTTACAGCTGAGGAAACTAAGACAGAGGATAAATGACTTGCCCAGGTTCAAACATCTGTTAAGTATTCAAGGTCAGATTTGAACTCAGGTCTTCCTGACTTCAGGCTCTATTCACTGTGCCACAGGATTATAAACATATTAGGGAAACAAAAATTTCCTGTCAGATCTATGGATAAGGGAAGAGTTCAAAACCTAATACAATGGGTATACACGTGGCACTTTTCTTTTAACATAGCCCTTTTGATCTCATTTTCTTTTGTTGTTTAGGGCAGCTAGGTGGCTCCTGGGATACATGCCAGGTCTGGAGTTAGGAATACTGATCTTCCTGAATTCAAATCTCGCCTCGCACATTAACTGTGTGACCCTGGGCAAGTCACTTAACCCTATTTACTTCAGTTTCCTCACCTGAAAAATGAGCTGGAGAAGGAAGTGGCAAACCACTCCAGTATCTTTGCCAAGAAAACCCCAAATAAGGTCACAAAGAGTTGGACATGACTGAAACAACTGAACAACAACATTTTTTGCTGCTATATACAAATATTTTATTGGAGGGGAAGTAGAGTAGTGGAATTGTATCACAGAAGAACTAGATTTCAAGTCAGAAGACATGGGTCCTGGTTCTGCCATTTACTAGCTATTTGACATTAGACAAGTCACTTAAACTATCTGATCCTCAATTTCTTTTTCTGTAAAATAGAAATAATAATATTTACACTACCTTAAAAAGACAATGTTTTATACATTTTAAGCTTCAAATTCATAGGATTTTGCACTGGAAGAGATCCTAGAGACCATCTATGATCACTTATAATTTTGAATATTAATATATTTAATTTATTTATTAAAAATTACTTATGGAATGGATAATGCCTGTTTGTTGTATAGAACCTACTTCACAAGATTTGGTAAGGCTGTAATGAAATAATATGCAAAATGCTTTGAAAACTCAAAAGCACTGTTGAAATGGTGATGATACCTTAAAAGGCAGAAAATGCCAAACAAAAAAGGAGGTCCAAAAGACCACTGCAGAAAATACTGCCTTAAAAATTAGAATGAAATGGTGATGATAATGGTGATCTTCTAGTCTAACTCCTTTGGTGTGTATGTGTGCATGTGAGTATTGTAGATAATTAAATTGTGGTCCAAGAAGATTGTGTAAGATGTTCTCTGAGGTCACATGAGTAATAAGTAACACATCCAAGGTTTCAATCCAGATCCTTTGACTTCAAATCCATCATTCTTTTGACTATACAACCCTGTCTAGGTCAGCCATAGGTCTTCACCTATTACAGATGAGGAGAGCCTCATTAAGTCAGTAAAGATCACAAAATCAGTTAGTGTCAAGACTCACCTTAGTACCCAAGGTGTCCACAATCCAATGAGAAGGACTTTGGGAAGAGAAGGGAGAAGGACAATTCTAAATAGAATTGTAAATAGAAATACTACTTTGCTATAAGTCATTTGCATCGAAATGGAAATGAGAGAAAAGTAAAAGCAAGTTAGAAGTATGATGAGATAGTTCTGCAACTTTCTAAAAAATTTATAAAACCTAGTCATTCTCTAATTTATTCAACAAATAATACCTAGTATTCATATTATAGCTAGCCTTTTCATACTGCTTTGAGATTGGCAAAGTGCTTTATAAATATTATTTAATTTCATGTCTACAACAATCTTGAATGGTAGATATCATTATGCCCTTTTTACAGATGAGGAAACTGAGGCAGAAGTTAACTTGCCCAAGTACACACTGCTAATGAGTCTCTGAGGTAAGATTTGAACTCAGATCTTCCTAATTTCAGGTCTAGCACTCTATCCACCGTGACACATAGCTCCCTAAGTCCTTACAATGTGCAAAGTGAGGTAGCAAGGGCTAGTGGGCAAAATGTTAAACCTGCAGTTAGGAAGACCTAGGTTAAGATCCCATCTCTGATACTAGTTTTGTGACCTTGGAAAGTCACTGTAGCAAAAAGTCTGCTAGCAGCTACTGTGGCTGTGTAAGACCAATAACACCCAGCACGCAGAGAGTTGCCAACACAGGTTCTTTGATCTGCTTTTCTAAGGAAAGCAACTTTAAGGGGTTAACCATCTCAGTTTAATCAAACATACATATATCATTCACTTAGTTCTGGGGGAAAAGATCAGCCCCCTGAACTTCAGAGCAAAAACATACAGAAATTACAAACATCAACAGACAGACTTTGTCTGTTCAAAAGTCCCACCTTAATTACTGATATAGTCACATAATTTTCTGTGCCTTAGGTCATTCCCTAAAATGAAATTATTTTTCAATATTGACCTCTGTAAAGAGTTCTATGTTAGTAGGGGAAGTACAAAGATTAAATAAAACACCAGTCCCTTACCCTTACAAAGCTTGATGCCTAGTAGGAAATATATCACATTCTCAAATAACTATGGTACAAAACAATGCATGAGATGAATGTGAGCAGAATTCTTTGTGAAAACTGAGGGGAGAAAGGTTACCATTAAAGAGTCAAGGAAGACTTCCAGGAGGAGGTGACATCTGAGTGGGCTAGGCTGACAAGGATTTTGAAAGGAGGAAACAGGAAGATAAGGATACCCATCAGACAGTATATGTCCCAGCTCTTTAATAGCTCCAAATCCTAATACTATGTGGTTTTATATTTTTTAAAAGAAAACCATCTCATCATTTTAATGTTAATTAAACAAATTCTGTAAGCATTCGTCAGAATGGCTTATTTTTGTCAATGGTGGAAAATTACCTTTTTGTCAGTTCATTCTCTTATTTGAAATAATAAACTTTGTGGGTCTACTGTTTGAGATATTTAACCCACAGGATATCACCTTTCCCTTTTTTCCAATGACTCTGAGAATGTTTAAAATAATGTCTGCCAGGCAGGTTCTTCACAACAATCGTTATTGAAGAGTTACAAAATAAAATTGAAAATAGGCCCTTCTGTTGATTGCATTATTAATTAAATCTCTATGGTTTTGTTCTGCATATTTATTTTTGATCAAACAAAAGATACCCTGTTCTTTTTCTAAGGCCCATTGATTAAAAGTACAAATGTTAGGTAACTCTGCTACTCCCACCCATTTTAAACATGACTCCTTTCCTCATTCTCCATCAACTTCTCCTCTATTATCTTAATGGAAAGGTAAGGTGCAAAATACATCTATTTTTGCACACATGTGTGTTTGCATGTTTATGTGTCGAACACATTTAGAGTATCACAGTGATACTCACAATAGTATATATCAAAGTGTTGAGAAGCTAAGAATGACAATGATTCTATTGATATTATGTATTACCATAAATTTAAATCTATGCCTTAAACTGATCTACTCTCTCAGTCCAAATGTTTTTTTTTCCACTAGTTACACAGAGTTGGGCAGGGCCAGGATTGGCTGTCATCCATGAGGAAGACTGAGCAAAATCTTCATGATAATAGGACAGTCTCCAGAAATGACAAGCCATTTTTCCCACATTTCCATCTTACAAAAGAGTAGGCTGTCCCATAAGCTGCAAAGTAAACTCTCAGTGGATCTGTCTATAATGGTCCAAACCTCAGAAAGGGATAAAAATACTTTCATGTTTATGCTGCCAAGGTGTTGTGTCACTGTAATTTTAGTGGCAGTATGAAATGGGAGAAAGAAGAGCTTGGTTCTACCAATGAGGTATAGCATAGATTTAGAGTAGGAGGACCTGAATTCAAATCTTCGTTTTGCTACCTGAGATCCTGTGACACTTGAGTAAATAATTCCATATTTCTAATAATTTTGATTTTTACTTCTATAAAGTGATAGAGTTGGACTATATGATTTCTAAGGTCTTTTACAAGGTCCCTCTAAATCCTACAACAACTTGATCACTGTGTACCTTGAGCAAATCACTTAACCACTCAGAGCTTGGGAATCTCTGGGGATTATACTTCTATGACTGCCTCCCTAACAGGGATGTTGGAAGGATTGAATGAGATAATGGTTTTACCTTTGATGATTTTGCCTTTCAAAGAATTCTCTCAAAAATAAAAGCAATGTACATATTTTCTAGTAACATGTAATACCTCTTCTCATGTGGAATTATGCTCCCTCACATAGATTAGATTGACAGAGTGGTTCATAATCTCAAGGAAAATTTTCTAGCTTTGTTTTTAATGAGGAAAAAAAAAGAAATCATTTCATAGGCAGAAATTGGCAATGGATGTAACATTTTTAATTTGATTTCTCACATAAAAATCTGTCTATGTTATGTGTGGTAGAGAAAATATCGTAATTGTGGTTTTTTAAACTTTTTGCTTTCAAAATATTTTTCAAAATACACAAATTCAAAGGAAATGTTATATAACTTTAAAATGGTGTGTGACTCTTTAAAAAGAACCTAATATCTCAGACATCATGGGAAAATATCTGAACCTTAGAGAATGACCTTAACATGCATCTATCCATGTATCTTTCACTCATTCAGTTTGCCCTGGAGAAACTTATATTCTTGCTTTATTAGAAAAGTTGGAATTTTAATCTTTAGCTCAGTACACACAAAAGTGAAGTAAAAAAAAAGTTACGTAGTTCATAGTTTGGATTTTTGAGCCAGAAGAGACCTTTAGTGGCCATCTAGTCCAAGCCACTCATTTTGCAGATGAGGAAATTGAAGCCCAAAAAGGTTGCATAATTAGGTAGCAAAAGAACTGGTATTGCAATTCAGATTCACTAACTCTTAGGTCAGCGCACTTTCTATTATCCCACATTGGCCTCTCCACGTTCCTTTAGTCAGTAAAGACAACCAAACAAATATTTGCATAGTTCTTCATTGAGGTTTTCCTATGTAGATAGAGCCTTCACATGGCCCAAGGAGAAAAAAAAAATTTTTCTTCCCTATGGTTGAAATACATGACTGTATGTCTCCTAAATGGGTTTTTAATGTAGGTAAGAATCAGCATACCTATTTAAGCTTCAAATTTTCTACCCAAAAGACCATTCTACCTGGGGAAGGCAGAATTATCTCTAGCCAAAAAAACAAATAATCAGACTTGCACCAAGATAAAATACACATTCCTGGGTGACATGGAAAGAAATTTGAAATGAATAGGTTATAAAGCTTTCCTTGGTTTGTACTTTTTAGGTTTGTTTTGGTAAGTACTGAGTAATTGCTCTCTGATCCTTTATTTTCTCTAAAGTAAACTTTCCCTATAGTCAGAAAGAAAAAAAAAGTAAGGTCATTGTTTTCATCCTCGATTTTCATAATTTGCTTTTAGTCTTCAGGAGAAAAAAAATCCAGCTATTACATGAGACACTTGGACACCTGTACCACATGAAGTAAAATCATAACAAAGCACCTCATTGACCAACAGCAAAAGAATTCCTTCTGCTCCACCCTCCCTTCCCACCCTTTGGCAAAAGACTGAGTAAATAGCTAGGTTTAGTGCCAGTACTTTAAGGTCAACAAACTTCTGCTTTGTCAGTTGAACATGGGAATTAAATCAAGAACCTTTCATGGCAACGCCCTCTCTTCTAGCCCCATGAATATCCAAGCAGGAATATTATTAGCAAAAGCACCTTGAAGAGACCTGCCAGGACTGGGTGCAGCAGATATTCTGACACGGTCACACATCACCTAGAAAATTTGCAGATGTCACCTTAGCTGACCTTAGGTTATAGGAACTGTGGATTCATTGGGACCGGAGGGAACAAAGTACACACATGCAGAAGTTTGGAAGCATCATTACTAACTCTTACACTTTGGGATGATTTCATGGGGCTGTAGAGAAGAAAGAACTTCCTAAATCTTAAAGCTATCTATAAATTTGATTTATTATTCCATGTTTTAATTCTATCTCTAGATCTTTTCCCTTCTGGACCAGCTTTTTCCTGTATGGAATGTAAGATCCCTGAGGAGAGAGATTGTTTAATTTTTTCTTTATATACTCAGTTCCTAACATAGTATAGTAGGTCCTTAATAAATATTGATTGAGGGGGCAGAGCCAAGATGGCGGCTGGAAAGCAGGGACTTGCGTGAGATCCCTGCCAGGTCCCTCCAAAAACCTATAAAATTGGCTCTGAACAAATTCTAGAACTGTAGAACCCACAAAATAGCAAATGGAAGCAGGGATCCAGCCCAGGACAGCCTGATGATCACTGGATGAGGTCTATCGCGCACGGAGCAGAGGGGAGTGGAGCCCAGCGCCAGCAGCGGCAGGACCAACCAGACCAGGAGCCAGGCAGACCAAGCCCTAGCGCCCTGAATCAGTGAGCTGTGGAAGTTACCAGACTTCTCAACCCATAAACACCAAAGACAACAGAGAAGGTTAGTGGGAAAAGCTACAGAGGACAGAATGAAAAGAGTTTGCAGTTCGGCCACCACCCCAGGGGGAACAGGGGGAGGTGCAGCTACAGAACTACAGCTGCAGTTACTTCTGGGTCCAGGCCCACCTGGTGGGAGGAATTAAGTGGTGGATCAGAGCAGGAGTGCAGAGCCTGCTTAAGATTTTTGTCAGGTCCAGGTTGGTGGTTCTTGAGGAAGGAGGAGTGCTGGTGTGGCAGAGCTGGCTGTATAGAAATTGCTCTGAAATCAGCAGCTCATCCCCTCAAACTTAGAAAAAAGTACTCTTTACACTACAAGCAGTCATACCACGCTGAAAAACTCAAGGGTCAAGAAAGTTTGCTGGGAATATGGCCAGGCAGCGAAAATGCACTCAGATTCCGTCTCAGACCTTGGAATCTTTCTTTGGTGACAAAGAAGACCAAAACATACAGCAAGAAGTCAATAAAGTCAAAGAGCCTACAACAAAAGCATCCAAGAAAAACATGAACTGGTCT
>CM053622.1:514233560-514276037 GCA_028646595.1 Phalanger gymnotis
AAAAAAGAAAGAAAAGAAAGAAAAAGAAAGAGGAGGGAAAGAGAAGGAAGGAAAGAGAAAGAAAAAAGAAAAAGTATCAAAAATATTTTCAAAATATACACAAGAAAACAAAGAGAATTTTAGGGGAAGGCATATTTAAAGCACTTAAATAAAGTTTAAAACACTGTGATTAACAATTCACAATTTCATATGTAATCCTCTTTTTTTGGTTCTTTGCATACTAAAATGTTCATGTTATTGTTGAGCTCATAATAAAAAGAAAATTTAAGCTAAACTATAAAAACAATGAACATCAATAAAAATTAAATTTTAAAAAGAAAAAAAAGAGCTTAGGGAATCCTTTTTTAAAAGCTAGCAGCAATGTTAACTCCAGCTGTAACAATATGAACTACATCATTCCTATTTCTGTATTTGTAGGTTGGATAGCACAAATCCTGAAAAACATGTAAGAAGTAAAATTGATGATACAGAGTCATTGGCAAAATCATAAAAATACACAGCACCACTATGAAAGAGTCCAAAAAGGAAGCTGTTTCTGAATAATTATAATGATCACTCTCGCAGGGAACAGATAATGAAATATGCCTCCCCACTCTTGGCAGATAAGTAAGGGACTACTAGGGAAGAATGTTACTTACATTGTGAGAAACAGTTACTATATTGATTGGTTTTGTTTGTTTTTCTTTGTTACAAAGGCAAACTTAATGTGGGTATGTGTAGAGGGGTGTTATATATGGCAATTACTATGACAAAACAAAAGAAATCAATAAAGCATTCCTCAAAGAAAGTAAATGATTTGGAAATGATTTGCCTCTCCTGAGCTAGAGGGGAATTATTTTAAAGACTTGTTAAGATTCTAAATCTTGCAAAGATCCCTAGAAAGGAGTTGCATTCCTAAGAAACACCAAGGGCAGTCCAACTCTACCTTGCTATCTTTCCTAGCTGCTAGAACATTGTCTTTAGCTCTGAGGCCCCTGTTGAGAGAGTATGTCTGTGGACATACTGGGGCAAGCGTTGGTTTTTACCGGTCTTCTCTTTGCACCATAGGAGTGTGTGGAAAAGTACTAACAGTGAGGGTAAAGTGAATGGGAGCAAGCCCAGGTACCTCATGAGACTGTCTGCCATCTTGATTTCATGAAACTAAATTGGAAGTACTGATTACTAGAAATAGGAACAGATTGGACTGGTTTTAATTCAATTCATGATCCAGGGGGTCGGTGGGGTGAGGGTGGTTATGCCTGGCCAAAAACAAGGGATTTCTTCAACACATATGAAAATAGAAATCCAAACCTTAATGATATGGAGCTTAGGTAGCAGATTGCAATCTGCTAAACTGAGCTCATTCCCATCGAGGAACTTCCTGTTGGAAACAGTGATGTCTTCTGAGCTATAGGCATCGATTTCATCAGGCAGAGGGGTATTTAAGTAATTATCTAGTTTCCTCAAAGCCTTTATCAGATTTTTTTCCAAATCTAGAATCAGAAAAGGAGAAAAATTACAAAAAAAACACAATTAGAGATAATATCCGGTTCAAGAAAAAAGTTCTTTGGGTTCAGGAAGTCAATTTAGTTCATTCTCTTATGTCAGACAGAGGCAGTTAGCAATGTTGCTACCATCTGAGAGGCCTGAGAAGCTCCTACTCATAAGATGATGAACCCAGCTGAAGGAAGTCTCACAAATATGCTTACAGGGTATATTACAAATTTACGTTAGCCAGATCTACATGGGCCCTCACTACAGCAAGGCAATCCTTTTACCCTTCTCAAATTAATTCCCTATCTCACTCCTAATAGAAGCTATTCCAAACTTTTTCTTCTCTCCTCAAGCCTCCCACACCGCCTCTTCCCTCTTCTTTCTGCAGAGGACCGTGTCTGGTACTTTGCTTAGAAAATTGAGGCCGTTCAATCTAAGCTCCCTTGGTATCCATTCTCTTCATCTCAAAACTCTTTGACCTCATCTCCCATTATCTTCTCCTTTCTTCCAGTCTCTCACAAAGAGGAAACCCTTCTCTTTTCCAAGCCAACCTCTTTGTTTAGACTTGATCACACCCACTTTTATCTAGCCTAGCAGTTTGCATTCTTACTTATCCCTCCTCTCTTTCTAGAATCTTCAACCTCTCATCTACTTCTTTCCATACAACCTTCAAACATGCTCAAGGTGTCCCCAGCCAAAAATAAAACCCTTCACCTTCACTAGAATCTACCATCCTCTTGAGCTATTATCCTTTATTCCTATTCAATTTCTCAGATCACTGCCCTTTCACTTCCTCTCCTGTCATACTCGCTCCTTAATCTTTTTTAATCTGACTTCCAACCTCATCACTCAACTGACACCATTCTCTCCAAAACTACTGATGACATCTTAATCATGAAACATGATCATTTTCCTTCTAGATCTCTGCAGTATTTAGTACTGTTGACTACCCTTTCCTCCTTTCTGGGTCTTTATGAGATTACTCTCTCCTGGTTCTTCTGCTATAGGTCTGATCACACCTTCTCAATCTCCTTGGCTATCTCATCATCCATCCAATGCCTCCTAACTGTGGGTATATCTCAAGGCACCAACCTGGGCCCTCTTCCCTTCTATCTACATTATATCAGTTGGTAATCTTCCTTACCTCATCTTCCTATTGCTTCTGGGATAAAACATAAATTTCTCTGTTTAGGTTTTAATATCCTATGCAACTAGATATCTTTCCAGCTTCATCCAGAATGACCTGTACTAATGAAGTCACAGCTCTGGGTTTAAAAAAAAGTTACTGTCTAGTTGCTGGTCTGCATTTGTGGTTTCTATGCCAGAAGTTCCTTCCACTAATGAAACCTCAGTCTAAGTTTTAGAGCCAAAAAGAACTTTAGAAGCCATCTAGACCAGCCCTCTTGCTTTAGAGATGAAGAAATCGAGTAACAAAAATATAAAAGTTATTTGCCTAAGATTATACAGATAGTGTCTGAGTTTCTGGGCCAATGTTCTTTTCACAATTCCAAATTGCTAGTAGAGATCCCCCCTCCAAGAGCAGAAAGCAGGGTAACTGCGAGGAACTCACTCTCATTGGCATCCTTTCTTGTGTTTTTTATAAATGCAGAAAATTTTGCAAATACATCATTTCCGGCAGAGTTTGATTCCGTGTGCTGGGTTCCAAGCTTAGGGTACCTGTGGAGGTCAAAATGAAAGATGTCACAGACAAGAGCTATTCTAGGCTGTTGCTGTGTAGAAGGCAGAAATCTTTTCTAAGAGAAAAAAGCAAATGAAGACCTTAAAGTCCTTCCCTTCAAGGACTGTGCCCCTGCCTCCCAGGGAGTCCTCCAAACAGAATACTAGAAAGGGCTGCTCTAAGTAACACTAGCTCTGAAGTCATTTGGCACTCAGAACTAAAAAGATCCCTATCTGTTCCACTCATATCCAAGTTTTTGGAGTAGGATATTGACATGAATATTATCACCAAAATATTTACTGAGTGCCTAACCATACCTAACCACTGTGCTAAATGTCATACAGTGTGCAAACAGACGTCAGTTTTACAGTCTCCCTTTTTAACTGTTAAGTTGTTGAAATATTCCCATCAAAACATAAGTCAGTCAGCCCATCAACTAGCATTTTTAAGTACCTACAATGTACCAGGCACTGTGTTTGGCACTGGGAAAAAAAATAGAAAGGCAAAAGACAGTTCCCAATCTCAAGTACCTCATAGTTTAATGGAGGAAAACAGTATGCAAACAATTTTATTAAATGATATATACAGTATAAATTAGGGGTAGTCCCAGAAGAATGGAATATAAACTTAGCTCCTTTCTCAGCGCCCCTTGCAATGTTTTACATTAATTTATTTTTGGAAATATTTTAACCAGACTAGTCCATTAACTTCCTATGGAGTACCTTGGTGGGGCTAATTTTTCTTCTAAGAACTCCTCGATCTTATTCACATCTGTCTTTACTTCTCCATCAAAAGTCATAAAAGGTGGGTTTGTTCCAGGAGCCAGATCCTGCAAGTCTGCAGGTTTCCTAAGAGGAGATGCACAATGGAGTTAGTAGAAAGCAGCTGCTTATTGATACTCATTTCCTTTGCTTAGCGTATCAATCTGTCCCAATTTTGCCAGAAACAATCCTTGTTGTTTCAAAGCAAATTGTCATGTTCCAATCATTTTTAAAGGGGAACAAAAAGTTCCTTCAAGTGATGGGTTTGATTCCCATCACAAGCACTGAAGAACAGCCTGATCCACGGAGTTGAGCGTTCTGCAGTATCCACAGCTCCATATTCTAAATGTATATGGTTGACCCTGAGTTCAAAAGGAGCCCATATTCACTGGAAGGGCTTGCTCATTACCTCATAGCCTTCTCCTCTCCTGTACCACATCCTTTGTGCCAAAGTCTGTACTCAAGTCCTCTACTCATGTATATACGTTGAGATAGAGAGCTCTATTTATGTGATTCCTTTAATTGGAGGCGGGGGGGGTGCCCAGATGGGGTACAAAGGAGAAGGGGTAGGAGTGGGGGAATCAAGAGAGTATGGAAAAGGGAAAGAGACAAAAGAAAGAGGGATGGAGGAAAATTAATTACAATCATTGAAATTAAAATACTCTATGGTCCTCTTACCTTTTCAAGTCCACTGTTGTAACATTAAATATAACACCTTTCAGCCACAGTATCATAAAGAGTCTCTGAGAAAATGGGCAATTTCCAATGCTTTCACCATCATAACCAGCCTACGAAATTAAAATAGCATTTTTAAGGTCTTCAGCTAAGGTAATCTCCTATTTCTAAGGTCTAAATTCCACAATAGAAATGAAATGGTTTATGGTAAGCTGTTGCTCTAAGGTATATCAATTTCTTAAGTGCCTTTCTAGGACATTTTGCTCAGTCCCAAGTGCATCTAGGTGGAGTCTGACATGATCAAAGCAGGTTAGGCAAGTAAAAGGAACACAGCAAAAATTCAGCAGATTCTACTTCCAATGTTGACTCCTTTACTTTACCAAACATTTATTTTCTCTGTCATCTATCACCTCATCACTTCCCGATAGCAGCTTTCGACTAAGGTTTTGGGGAGGAAAAGAAGTGGCAAGAAATAATGGAGGAAGGAGCCTTGAGAATTCCTCTAGTGATGCCAAAGACAAATGGAATATTGTTTCTGTTCTCTTTCAGGCCTATTACAAATATTACCTGTGTGACCTTTGGCAATTCACCCAACCCCACAGGTCTCTTCATTTAACTGTAAAATGGGGAACTGGACTAAATTGTCTCTGAGATTATGTCCAGCTCTAAATCTATGATCCTATGAATGTTAACATCTCATCTAGCTCTAATATTCTGTATGGTTCTCTGCGCCCTGTAGATTACCCATTGATTTTTTTTTCCTGAGAGACAGAACAAGAGAAGAACATGAAAGAGACAGAGAATAAGGAGACATTTTACTTCTACTTCTCAATAATGTCAAGTTAGAATCCATACTTTTAAGTGTTATAGGAAAATTTGTCCCTTCCAATCCTGGAAACCTGGAGAGGAAGAGATAGGGAAAGAGTATGAAAGTTGTCCAGTAGAAAACATATATTTTATAAAAGACCTTGGGGGAAGTGAAATAATTCCTCCTACCTTCATCTTTCAAATATACCCTTCCTCATAATAATGAACATGCCTTTCTGCTACAAATTTATGTTATCTAATCTCATCTGGACCTTCATAATAGCAAGGTATTCCTATTCCTGTTGAGTTGATTCTCTATCCTACTCTCCATAATGGTTTCCCCAAACTTTCTTATCTTTACTATTCTTACCACAGCACCCAACCCTTTCAGCTGAGAAACTTACCTCAGATTTCACTGGAAAATTGATGCCACTGGCCAAAAGCTTCACCTCCCCGCCTTCCTCTCATAACCGTCCACTATCTGTTCCTTCACTCCAGTATCAGATGACCTTCTCCTTGCCAAAGCCAACTTCTTTACATTCCACTTTGGTCCCATCTTTTCTCATGTCCTCTAACACATTGCCTCCACTATCATTCGTGTTCTTTCTTTAATCTTCAATATCTCATTATGTGCTGGATCCTACTCTGTTGTCTACAAATATGATCATGCTTCCGTCCTCAAAAATGCTACTATCATTCTTTATCTCTCTTTCCTTTCTCTGCTAAATTCATTGTAAAAATTTCAGTTATATATTTGTTTTTTCTTACTCTCTTCTAAACCCACTGCTGTCTAACTTCTGATAGGATATGAATCATATTTATTGATATGAAGCTGTTCTCTCAAATTATCAGCGATCTATTAACTGTTAAATCCAGTGATATTTTCTCATTCCTCATTCTGCTTGACCCCTCTGCAATTTTTGGCACTGTTGATTGCCTCCTCCTAGATACACTCAACTCTCTGGGTTTTCCTGGCAATGCTCTTTCTCGATTTCTCTTCAGTTCTTCTCTGTCTCCTTTGCTGGATCTTCATTCTTGTCTCCTAGGTGTAATTATCTCCCAAGGCCCTGTCCTGGGCCCATTGGGTGCTGGATCTGGATTCAGGCATATGTGAGTTCAAATCTGGCTTCAGACAATTACTAGTTATATTAACTTTAACTTAACCTCTGCCTACCTCAGTGTCCTCAACTGTAAAAATGAGGCTAATAATAACATCTATTTCCCATGGTTGTTGTGAAGATAAAATGAGATCATATTTGTAAAATCTTTTTAAAAACTTAAAGCACCATATAAATGCTAACTATTATTATCATTATCTCATAAGTTCGCATGGGTTTAATTATCGTCTCTAAATAGATGATTCTTAGATCTGTATATCCAACCCACTTCTGGTTCCTACTATGGCATCTCCAACCGTGTGGTGGGCGTTTTGAACTGGCCGTCCTATAGGCACCTCAAACTCAACATGTCCAAAGCAAAATTCATTATTTCCGCCCCAAAGTCATCTCTTCTTTTGAACATTCCTATGACTATTGAGGACAACATCATCATTTCAGGTTTGTCACTCCAAATTCCTCTTTCACTTTTCACTCTCACTTTCCCCACATTTCCAATCAATCGCCAAATCCTCTTTCTTATCTTCACAAATTCTCCCTTATATGTCCTCTTCTCTCCAATCAAACAAGGAGCATTCTAATTCATATTCTTGTTACTTTTCACTTGGACTATTGCAATTATATTGGAATTGTTTCCCAGCCTTCACTCTCTCCCAAGTCCAATCTATCCTCTACACAGCTGCCAAACTGACTGTACAAAAGCATTAGTTTGACCGTGTGGAATCAAATATAAACTCTTCTGTTTGGCATTTAAGGCTCTTTACCATCTAGTCTCTTCTGACCTTTCCAGTTTTCTCACAATTCATTCCCCTCCATGAACTCTACAATCCAACAATACCAGCCTTCTTCTTGCTGTTTTTTTTCTAAAAATCAGTATTTTTTTTATTTTTTTGTCCATTAAAAAGCAATTATTTTTCTCCTTCCCACCCTCCGACTGAAAAAAAAGAATCCTTGTAACAAATATGCGTAGTTTCACAAAACAAATTCCCTTGTTATTCATATCCAAAAATATTTCTCACTCCGCATTTTGTATGCATTCCTTTTCTTTTAAGTTCATCATTGGTCCTATGGTTGGTCATTATGCTAATCAGAGTTCAAGTTTTTCAAAGCTATTTAACTTTAACATTTCTTTTATTGTATAAATTGTGCTCCTGGTTCTGCACACTTCACTCTGCATCGATTCATACAATTCTTCCAAAGTTTCTCTGAAATTATCGCTTTCATCATTTCTCACAATGCAATAATACCCCATTACACTTGTATACCATAATTTCTTTAGTCATTCCCCTTAATTTCCTTGCTGTTCCTTATTCATGACACTCCATCTTTGCTCTGGCTGTTGCTTATGCTTGGAATGCTCTCCAACCTCAATTTGACCTCTTGATATCCCAGCTTTCTTAATGCTCACGTCAATTACTGCTTTCTGCTGGAGGCTTTACCTATTTTCCTCTTGAGCTTTCCCCTTTAAGATTACTTTCTTTTTACTTGATATATAACTCATATATGCATATATTTTATGCATTGTTTCCCTCATTCACATGTAAGCTTCCTGAGGAGAGGGACAGTTTTTGTCTTTCTTTATATGCACAGACATAGTGTTTGGCACACAATAAGTGCTTAATAAATGCTTATTGATATTGATTGATTCACTCTTCTGGCAGTGGATTGTGTGGGGAATGAAGTAACAGAGAAGAGAGGAAGGCATCTGACCCTACAATGGTTCACACCTCCTCTAAGATGGACATTTATTATCAAAGTTGACAAAGCAGGAGCTGAATTCTTCTTTCTCTGTCCCAAAGCTTGACTAAATAAATTCATAATAATGCAAAGATGCTGAAAAGACCAGGATGAGATTTAGACATGCTCTTCGGTAAAGGACTCATGTGACCTCAAATGAAATCACAACATATAGCAAGAATAAAGGCTATTTAATAAATTAATTCTCTACAGTATACACCAAAGCAATGTAGGCATGACCTGAACAAAAAAAGGTAGCCTAAGTAACCTTCCTTTTGTATACTGAGGAAAAGAAAACTAAAATGTGCCAGAGTAGGAAGAGAATTAGACTAGAAGTCAACCAACTTTGCACAGCTACCTACCTGTTGTGTGGCCACACAAGCAAATTGCTTATTTCTTCTGGTCTCCTTATCTATAAAATCAGGTGGTTGGACTACATGGTCTCTCAGGTTCTAATTAAGTTCTAATTTTCCATGGTGCTATGATCACATGGCTCTAAGAGAGCACATTCCTCCATGAAGCTCGAATTACTTACAAGGAGGTATAACAAGTAAAGGGGCTATGTCTGAGGTACCTGAGGAAAAGGGCAGCCATTGAACTTCAAAGTAATGACCAAAGACAAAAATGTTATAACTCACCTTCCCTAAACCTATTATAGTCCACCATAAGAGGATTTGAGGGGCTGCCTATATGTACTTTCCTGGGAGAATTTGCTTGAGCCTAGAATTGGAAAATGGGAAAAGATACATAGATTGTACCCAAAGTCTCATATGATTGGATTTAACTAGAAAAGAGAAGATAATGGATAACCCAAGATAACCCAATTTTCTTTTTCCTTTAGGCCCTGTGCCATGTACCTCATCTTCCCTTCTTACCACTCTCTGGTATACTTCTCTACATCAAAGGTTCCTGAGCACTTAAAACAACTGAAAATGTTGAGGTTGCTATGGAACTAGTGGGAAGAGGAAGACAGGAACATTGAATACCATCTGGTTATACCTCCATTCTAATCATCTGGACTATGCTAATAGCCTCCTAACTGATCTTTTCTTTTGACTCCACCCCTCTCCTCTCCATCTTCTACAAAATGGTCAAATGACCTTCTGACCATTTCATTTCCCTATTCAAAAACTTCAGTCTCTAGGATAAAATATTCATTAGCCTGACATTTCAGACCTCCCACAATGTGAGTGTAAACTAACTGTCCAATTGCATTTCACATTACCCCCTTTCATACATTCCTATGTTCTAATCACACTGTTCCCAGAACTTGACATGCTATACCTCACCGCCCCCCCCTTATATTTATATAGACATAAAATGTACTCCCTTTTCATCTCTACCTCTTAGGATTCTTATCTTCCTTCAAGGCTCAACACATTTGCTGCCTTTCCTGATTCTTATCAGTCAATAACATTCTCTCAATCAACATTTACTAAACGGCTTTTCTGTACTAGGCACTGTGTTAAGAGCAGAGGATACAGGAAAAAAAGGCAAAAGATAACACCTGCCCTCAAAGAGGGCAAAAATCTACAGAGGAGATGGTATCTAGGAGGAGAGGGTGATGAACAGCATCCATAACTGAAGAGGTCAAGCAGAATGAGGATTGAGAAAAGGTCATTGGATCTGGCGACTCAGAGATGATTAGTAACTTTGGAGAGAGCCATTTTGGTAGCCTGATAAGATTGGGAGCCATGTTGCAAAGGGTTAAGAAGAAAGTAAGGAGAGAAAAAGTGGAGGCACCTAGTATAGATGGCATTTCAAGGAGTTTAGTGACAAAGAGCAGAAGAAATATAGGGCAATAGTTAGTTGGGATGGAAGGATAAAGTGAGAGATCTTTTTGATGATAGAGGAGACATGGGCATGTTTGTAAGCAGTAAGAAATGAGACAGTAGACAGGGAGAGATTGAAAATAAGTGAGAGAGTGGTATTGATGATGGCTGCAATCTGTTGAAGAAGGTGAGAAAGAATGTGATCACTTGAACAGGGAGACAGTAAGGGAAGGAGTAAGGCCATCTCCTCATGTAAGATGGGTGAAGGAGATAGCAACAGAAAGCATCTCAGTGATATAAGATAAAAGAGAGGATAAGGGAAGGAGTAAGGCCATCTCCTCACGTAAGATGGGTGAAGGAGGAGATAGCAGCAGAAAACATCTCAGCGATATAAGATAAAAGAGAGGGTAAAAGAGGCAGCTCATGGCCTTGATTTTTTCTGTAAAATGTGAGGCAATGTTCTCAGCTGAGAAAGTGGGAAGAGGGGAAGCCATTAGAGATTCGAAAAGCCACTGTGGCAAATGGGAGAGGGGGTTGACAAGAGAGGTATAGAAGGATTTCTTAACAGGACTGAGGGCCCAATTGAGGTTGTGCAACATAAATTTGTAGTGGATCTAGTCAAAATGGTTGCATGATTTTTTCCACTTTCATTCAGCATCATGTTTGTAGGATCAAAGCCAGCGAATGGCCAGAGTGATCCAAAGCAGAGGCTTGGCAGAGTATAATCAATGAATTGCTAAGGAGGCTAGAGATTTAAGAAAGGAAGACCGCGTAGAGTTGAATTGGTTCACCAAGGGTTTAAGACGGGGAAAAGACGGGGGAGTGACCAGTGCATGGAAGATGGCCTGGGAGAGAAGTGAGGGGTCAAGATTTAGGAGTCATGGTACAGACAAAGAGTGGGGTTTTGTAAGGGAAGGAAGAGGGCGAGGTGAAAAGCCAAAAGATTATGGTCAAATAAGGGGATTTCAGAAGTCTTGAACATGAAGGTGGTATGTTTGTGGGTGATGGTAAGGTCAAGGGTATGATCATCTTTGCATATGACTGAGGTGGAATGGAGGAGGTCACAGAAAGTGAGTAGATTGAGGAACTGAGTGGTTAGAGTGTTTGAAGGAGAGTCAATGTGTGTATTGAAGTCCCCTAGTATAAGGGCAGGAGTTGGCGAGGAGAAAAAGAATTGTGAGCTGTGTTCACTGAGGAAGGAGAGGGAATGACTTGAAGGTCTATAAACCACAGCTACCAGGATATTGATTGGGTGATAGTATAGTATAATAGAGGTAAGGAGAGAATCTGCAAGTGACAATGGGAAGCAAGGAGCATTCCAACTCCCTCTCCTTAACCAGTGAGCTGAAAGGAATGTGCAATGGTGCAGCCAATATTAAAAAGAAGGTCCAGGGAGTCTATGTCACTGGGACAGGGAGTGGGGGAGAAACCAGGTTTCAGTAATAGCCAGTAGATAGAAGGAGGAAAAGAAAAAAGTTTAGAATGAAAAGAAGTTTTTGCCTTTGGAACAGATATTCTGCAGCATACAGTGGAAGATCTGGGTGGTGTTTGGTTGAAACTTTGGGGTGAGAGGATTGAGGAGGATTGAAATAAGGAATCAGGAGGTAGGGAATGATGTTTGGATGATTATCTAGGGGAGTTCAGAATCACTGAAATGTGAAGGATATGACCAGGTGTGAGAATGTTCATCATGGCATGGAGGCCATCACTCCACTTCCCAAAGGACGCTGGAGATGAGGCTGGAGGCAAGTGTAGTATGAGATAGGAGGCACAGGGTCAGCAGACAAAATAGATGGTCCTGTTTCACTCTTCCTCTTCACTGCAAAGAGTAAGATTAGACAGGAAAGGGGTACAACAGGAGATGGAAGACCTGAGGTCAAAGGCAAGGTGGCTCCACTTTGCACCAGAGATTCTCCACACCCTTGTTGGGAGTTGGGCAGATAGCAGAAGAAAGTTACCTTGTGCTGGCTAGGATGAAAATCATTGCCCTGGGGAAGATGGAAGATGCCCAGCTCTACCCCTTGCCTCTTGCCCTCAGGCAACATACTCTCCCCGTTCAAAAATCCCTAAAGCATTTTGTCTAGATCTGTCCTTTCCCCTGTCATATAGTATCCAGTATCATGCTTTTCTGTATAGAGGCAGTTACCTGGCACGGTGTTTAGAGTGCTGAACCTGGAGTTAGAAAGACCTGAGTTCAAATCTATAACTAGTCACTTACTAGCTTTATGACCCTGGACAAGTCACTTAATAGCTCTCTGCCTCGGTTTACTCATCTGTAAAATGGGGCAAATAATAGGCCCTATCTCACAGGGTTATTGTAAGGATAAAATGAGATATTACTTGAAAAGCACTTTGCAAACCTTAAAGCAACTCATACATTTTATATATATATGTGTATATATGCATATATATATACACATATATATATATACACATACACATGGATACATACATATACATACATATAATATATATAGCATATACATATAATATAGACATAATATAGACATATCCTATATATTTTATATGTATGCAAACTATTATAATTACATGGCACATTAAACGCACTCCCTGCTATAATGTAAGTCCTTTGAGAATAGGAACATTATATTTCTAGAACTTAGAACAATGCTTTAAATAAATACTTAATAAATGTTTGTTTTCACACTGGAGGAAGCAAAAGGCACAAGTACTGTGCCTGTCTGTGAGAATGCCCCCAAACAATTCTCCTTCTTCTCCTTAGAGCAAAATAAAAAAAATGTATTTTCACCACTGCTACCTCCTCTCTCCCAATCTGTACTAAAGAAAAAAGAAAGCTGAGTTTTAATTTTTTAATTTACATGGCTTATTGTTTTGTTATTCTTTAAAATTGTGCTACATTCTGAATAACTGCAGCTTTTAACATACTCGAGCAGGGGGAAGGGGGCAGGGGTACAAAAGAATAAGGACATTCAACCACATACCTATTTTAGCTAGTCTAGACTTGCAGCCTTTTAAAGCTCATATTTTGTAGTAGTTATACTAAGTAGAGTAAAGCCCAAAATAAGTCTGCAGAGTGGGGCAATCATTTTTTTTTCTGACTTGTCTCTTTAACCTTTCGAGCCCTAGTCTAACTCATTTTGAATGCAATGAAATCCCTGCTTAACTATGTGTATTTTTTTCATTGTTGGATTTGTTGATAAAGCTCACCTTCATAAAGAGCTCTGTGTCTGGAAATGGGCATCTTTAATGCAGAAAGTAGTTTTCAACCCTGAGCTCCAAAGAATAATTATATTGTGTGAGCCTCTTAATTTGCTCCATCTCTTTAATGATCTCAACCTCTGTATCAAGTCAATGTTTTTCCTGGTAATTGTCCTGCTCGTCTCCATTTCCTGTATCCTGGCAGCTACCGCTCCCTTTTTATGGAAGCAGAGTTAAATGAATGGGGGACAGGGAAATGCCATTGTTAGCAGACTCTGCTAAGGTCCCAGACTTCGAGAGACTCAGCAGCAGAATTACAGATGGGCTCTGACATCTGGCTTGTTGGTGGCAGGAGCGTCTGTGTGGCCAGAATGTCCATGATTTATATGATAGTCATGAAAGCTGCTTTTGCACATTATCCCCCAGGGTCACTTTAAAATCACAGAGTTCAAACTAGTACGGCTGTTTGACTGAAGGCTGAACAACATTTTAGAAGAATTAACTGGCTGCCACCGGTGCCAATAAAACAGGATTTACATATGCAGTGTTGCTTCATCTTAAATTACTCTTAAAAGAAATCTGTCTCAGTCGGTTGTAAATGAGGGGGTTACGGGAACATGGTGGGAGTGACTAGGACGTCCTGCTGCCTAATTTTATTACTTTAATGTGCTTCAGTACTAGGACATGCCAGCAAAAATAAAGGAGAGGATACATAATCTGGCCCATTAATGAGCAATGAGAATTCTATCTTGATGGTATTCATAAAATAGGCCAAGATAATGGGATAAATACATATAAGTGAGGCATGAGTAACTGACAATATCACAATAAGTGGGAAATTTTTATCAAATAAAGTCAGTCAACAAGCATTTATTAAGACCATACTAACTGCCAGGCACTGTACTGAGGAGAATAACAAAGGCAAAAAATGATTCTGCTCTCAAGAAGCTCATAGTCTTACAGGGGAGGAAAATTTTTAAAGTCTTCTTTGTCAATGCTAACAACTCTCTAGGCTAATTTTAGGATTTCTCAACCATGTTCTAAGTCTTGGAAGAAATTTGTGTGTGTACATTTTTAATACATTCAAATTAAACAGATTGGGAGATAAACGTGTCTGCTTCCCATCAGTTGTTAAAGATAACTTTGGACAACTCAGAATTGGATGTTCTGCTTTTAAAACTCAACTTTTTAAGAGCCTAAGATCGTAATTTCCTTTACAACTTGTTCAGGTTTCAGTATTTGAGAACACTAAAATTTCTGCTGAAATTCCCCTCAGAAAGTACTGGAATGAAATGAACTGCATTATAAAAAGTGGACAATTTAGTATTTGTTCTCTTTTAATCAAAGCTTACTTTAAATAATGTCTATATGGTTTACCTGTTTCACACTGACTCGATATATTGGAAACTAAGAAGAAAAATTACTTTAGTATCTTTTGCTTCAGGCAAACAGAATTTCATTCAATTCAATAAACAATGATTAAAGGTTTAAGATACTGTGCAAAGTAATTGTTCATGATACAAAGCTATGAAATGGTTTCCACTCAAAAAGTTAAAAAGGTCAAAGTTTGGTTGTTGAGTTTTTTTGAAACATGGATTTGAAGCTTTATAAACTATCCAAAGTCATTATTTAAAGATAACTATCTTTAAAAAAAAAGATGTCTTCAATATGGATAGTTCCACACGTAAGTTTTAACACATGTAGTTTGGAAGTGATTTTGCTGGTATGGGTATTCACTCTATTGAGTCAGATCACAACCAATATATTAGAGTATTAAAGAGTTGTCTAAGGCTCACAGAACATAAGCAACTTTCCTAAGGTAACATAGCTAGTAAGTTCCAAAGGAAGGATTTGAACCCAGGTCTTCCTGATTTCAAGTCTAGGACTATATCATAGCTGCCTTTCTATGGCCAATAACAAAGATATCATATTCATTGTACAATATTGCTTTTCTTTTTTTTCTTCTCTTATTTCCTCCTTTCTTCCTTCTCTCACTTCTTCCTTTCCTTTCATTGCTTTTTTTCCTTTTCTTTCCTTCCTCCTTCTTTCCTTCCTTCATTCCCTCTTCCTTTTCTCCTTCTGTCCCTCCCTTTCTTCCTTCCTTTCTGTTTCTTGAACTGAATCAACAAATCTTGAATGGAGCAAGTCATCTAAGTCAACATGTTTTGGTTCCAGCTTCTTCATCTACAATCTGTATGAACAAGGTCGTCTCAAGCAAAAGGACCTTTATTTATGTGTGCAGTTATCCTTGAAGTGAAATGTAAATTTTGTCCTTTCTCAGGGGGAGGGGAAAAAAAGGATGACTTTGTTGTGACCCACATCATGGAAATGTAAATCATTCAGAGTTTTCTGGACCTCATTTTTCTCTCTGTGGAAATGAGGAAATAGCAATAGGTGGCCTGTAGGTATCCTAGGAAGGAGAGAAGCTCTGGGCTCTGTTTATATGCATAGCCTGGAAGGTATCTGCCATCAATCAGTCTGCTGTGAACAAGAACAGACTAGTTTGGGAGATGATGCTAAACCCACATAACTAGCCATGTGATACCTCCAAGTTCCCTGTCGTTTAGCTGGCTCTTTCTAGTCATTCTTCAGGATCATGTTGTGTCAGGCTTCTACTAGATTCATCCTATTTAGTCTTCACAACTATACTTTTCTTTCTTGCTTGGTTTTGGAAAGGAGTTCTTTAGTGTTGTGTTTAGTAATGCCACGACACTGATTTTCCCCTCCTCATATTGACAATATAAAAACCTGTTCCACTGCCTTTGTTTTCAACAGTTGATGCTTCGCTCCAGGAGCATTTGCTCAAGTTTATGTCAAGTTCTCATTGTTACCTTAGGTTCTAGACATGCTGGGAGAGATAGTGAGTTAATACCCATGTTACTTCTCTCCTCTGTGGCATTAACTGAGACGCTTTTCTTCAGGAGAAATGCTCAGAGATGACTTTGGAGAATTCCAGTAAAAAGCAGTTAAGTTCATTAAACACAAAAGAAGTATGGCATATTCAAAGAAGAGCAGCTAGGTGGTGCAGTGGATAGTCAGGATGACTCATCTTTGTGAGTTCGAATCTGACTTCAGACACTTTAGTCACTATGTAACCCTGTACAAATCAGTTAGCCCTGTTTGACTCAGTTTCCTCATCTGCAAAACAAGTCAGAGAAGGAAATCACAAACCACTCCAGTATCTTTGCCAAGAAAACCCTATACTGAGTCATGAAGAGTTGGACGCAACTAAAATGACTCAACAACAGCAGATATTCAAAGAATCATTCAAATCTCAGCTCTGCTACTTTGCATAAATCATAGAATTTCTGAGTTAGAATGAACCTCAGCATCTATCTATTCTCATTTATACCTGAAAAAAAAATCTACCAGACAAGTGGCTATCCAGTCTTTGTATAAAGAGAAAGATAATAATGCAAAACAATGCACTGCCTCCCAATACAGCACATTCCATTTGGGGATAGATTTAATTGTGTAGGAGTTTTTATGCCAAACCTGAATTCTCCTCTTTGGAATTTCCACTTGTTGCTCCTAAGTCTGTCCTCTGGGGCCAAACAAAACAAGTTTAATCCTTCTTTCATATGACAGGAGTCAAATACCTGAAGACATTTTTCATGACATCCAGAATCTTCTTTTCTAAACATATCCATTTCTTTCAACTGATCCCATTATAGCATGAGTCGAAGGCACTTCCTTCACCATTTTGGTTGCCCTCTTCTGAAATCTCTTTAGCTTGTTAACTTCCTTCCTAAAAAAAATGGTGCCCAAAACTGCTCCCAGTAATCCAGCTATGGTCTGGCTAGGCCAAGTATAGGAAGACTCGTTCTTGGAGACATTGCCTACATTGTTGTTGTTGTTCAGTTGTTTCGGTTGTGTCACTCTTCATGACTCCATTTGAGGTTTTCTTGGCAAGGATACTGGAGTGGATTGCCATTGCCTTCTCATTTTGCAGATGAGGAAACTGAGGCAGACAGGGTTAAGTGACTTGCCCAGGGTCACACAGCTAGTAAGTCTCTGAGGTCAGATTTGAACTCAGATCTTCCTGAGTCCAGGCCCAGTGCTCTATCTACTGTGCCACCTCACCATCCCCAATGCAGTCCAAAACTGCACCAACATTTTGCAAGCTTTCTTTTTTTAATGCCTTTAATGCTTTCTGTTTCTTCAGTTGTAAAAGGTGGAGGTTAGACCGTTGGGACACCATACATATACAGTAGAAAGCACACTGGCTCCACAGTTAAAGATCTGAAATCCTTCCCCTGAGATCAAAATGATATTGAGGTCTCTTTTGGCTCTGAATCCTATAATCCCAATACTAGAGTGATTGTACAGTGAGAAATCATAAATTGAGAGCTGGAAGGGACTATCGAGTCTAATTCTCTTCTCTCAGAGATTAGGAAAATGAGGCCTAAGGGGGAAGAAAGGATGTGCCCAAGGGTACAAACCTAGTAAACATCATGGACAAGCTGTAAGATCCTTCCTGCTGCACTAGAGATGCCCCTATATACCAAATTCAAAGACAAATGCTCTCGAGTAAAGAAAATTCAATGATGATAGGAAGAAGATTAAAATGGTTCATGAAAAGATAATTTTTTAAAAAATTTCAGAAAAAATAATCAACACTAGATCACCAGCCAATTGTTAACTTCCCAATCCAAATGGATGCAACCTGTAGCCGAGCTGCCTTCCTTCCCCAAACCCCAGTGTTGACTATAATTTTAGGCTTCAAAATTTGGAGTTCACCATTTGTCAAAGGTAGAAGGGAAATCTACTCCCAGGAGAGGTTGAAGTTGGTGAATCAGATGAGGCTTGAGACTCAAGAGGAAGATAAAGAGATGGTTGTAGAGGTGTGTGGAAGCCTATGAAGAAGATCACAGAGGAGAAAGAGGCCCAGAAGTATGACGCTGGTAATAACAACACAAAACTGTATAAGAAGAAACAGGTAACCAGGCAAAGGAGTAAAGAATGGTGGAAAATGACTCAATTTCAAACATTTCTCACTTTCCTATTTGTAGTGTCCTGAGGGACCCTTCTCTAGCTTCTTTTGTGGCCAGTCTCATGGAGTTAAACTAAGAAATTAAGAAAGTTGGTCACAATAATTTGAGGGTGGAACCCATGGATGAGTAAAACTGTAAAAAGTAGAGAATAGGTATAGGCACAAATGGCCTCTCTGAGTCTCCCTGAAAAAGTCTCTCAATGGACTGTCCTCACCCCCGGAGAACCACAGACCTTTTACAAATGCTAGTTTGAAAAAAGAGACAACAGGTAGCAGGGGATGGTTAAGGGCCACAGTAGTGCTGGGCCAAGAAAAGGGAAATGATTCACAGCAGCATATTTACAAGAACGTCATGGGAAAAAAATCAGGAGAAAAACTGAAAAGGCATATGAAAATTGACTAAGGAGAAGTGTAAAAAAATAAATAAAAGACTGTCTTACTAAATACTTTGCAACAAAGGATAATGAGTCAAAATCCCCTGAGGAAAATGAAGGTATTATAACAAATTATCCAAGGCCTCTGAAATAACAATGGAATATTTCCAAGAACCTCAATGATGGTTCAAAGAAGCATTCAAAGAAATAAGTGAAAATATCAAAGACATTAAGAACAAAAAGTATAGATCTTAAAAAAGAAATCAAGTGTAATATTTTAATATAATATATAATTATAATAATAATAATTTTCATTTAAAAACTCTCAAATTGTCCAAAGAACATTAAGAAAATGAAGAAAGCACTGATGAGCAAAAGAACCAAAGGAACAGAAAAACGAAGCATAAAATGAACAAGAGAAAAAAGATAGTATTTCGGGAACCAAAAACATATAGCCATTGATAGTCATACAAAATCAGTAGAAGATTTTAATAGTCCTCACAGACCTGGATAAATCCACAGAAAGATAAGCAATAAAGAAAATAGATAGCTGAACAGTTGCAAACAAATTCTACTGAATATGTGAACCACACTGAAAATTTATACTACAAAAATTGTTCACAAAACTGTACTTTGCCAAAGATTTTATAAAGCAAATATGTTTCTGATATAAAAATCAGAGAGAGACAAAATAGAAAAAGAGAATATAGACCAATTTCCTAAAGAATATTGACGCAAAAATTTTAGAGGAAAGAAATAAGCATTTATTAAACACCTTCTATGTATCAAATGTTGTGCCAAGTGCTTTACAAATGTTATGTCATTTGATCCTTTCACTAACCTGGGAAGTAGATATTATTATCATCCCAATTTTACTGTTGAGGAAACTGAGTCAGTAAGAGGATAAGTGATGTGCCAGGGACACACAGCAAGTAGGTGTCTGAGGCTGGATCTGAACTCAAGCCTTCTCGACTCCAGCGCCAGCCCTCTCGCCACTACACAACCTAGTTCTCTTTTTAAAGAATATCCTTACAAAGATAATGCAGAAATATATTCAGCAAATAATTCCCTCTATCCGAATTAGATTCATGCACAAGATACAGTGGTGTTTCAATATTAAAAAAACCTATTGGCATAAAAAAAAGTATGATTATTTCCAACCAGATGCAGAAGGGGGAAAAAAGCCTTTGACAAAATCCATCATCCTTTCATGCTAACAAACAAAAACAAAAAAACCATAATGATGGAAGGAACCTTCTTTCATCTTTAATGTGATAAAAAGCACATATCTAGAACTAAGAGCCAGTATTATTTGCAATGGAGAAAAAATCATCCCCATTTGTATATGGCATAATGGTGCACTTAGAAAACCATATATAATCAGGAATGAAATTAATCATGATGATTAAGATCTTTGGTTGCTTAACAATAGACCAAATACATCAGCATTTTTAAAACAATGTCGACCAAAAAAAAGGAAGAAATAATAAAGTGAAAAATTCTATTTATAATGCCTGAAAAATACAAAGATACCTGATAGTAAACCTACAAAGGAATGTATGTATTTTACATAATTATTGCTATAAAACACTTTATGCAAATAAGTGGAAGTATTCAGTACTGATGGCTGAGTTATGCCAATATAATAAAAATAAAAATACTATCAAAATTATTTTATAGGTTTAGTGCTATACCAAAAAGAGCAGCACAATGACAGTAGCAATGCATTTAGAGAAAAAAAATAAGATCAAGATTTTCAAGAGAAATAAGTGAGAAAATGTATAAATGAAAAAAGCCCAGCACTGCCAGATGTTAAAAAGTGAATTAATGTTAAGACTATACTCTAAAATAATATTTACCAAAACTATTTGGTACTAGTTAAAATGAAGAAAAATTAATCAATGAAACAAACCGGATATGTTCCCCTCTTGGCAAAAAGAGAAAATGGAAAAAAAAAATTGAAACAATTGAAAACTGCAGCCAAGTACTTTTAAAAACCCTGGAACATAAATTGCTGGGGAGAAGGATACATTTTTCATTAAAAAAAACCATTCTGGTAGACAATTTGGTAGAAATCAGTTTTAGGTAAATGGTTTATAGTCCAGAGGTGGGGAACCTACAGCCTCGATGCCATAGGTTCCCCACCCCTGAATACATTAAGCACAAAAAAAACCTCAAAATAAATGCGTGAGTTTAATATAAAAAGTCACATCATTAAAAATTAGAAGACAACAGGAACAGACAACAGATACCTGTCACAATTGCATGGTTAAGAATTCTTAACCAAACAAGATAAAGAGATCATAAAAGATAAAACAGACAATTTTTATTAAACAAAATTTAAATACTTTAATACAGTTAATCGAAACAGAATAAGAAGAGAAAGTGTTGAATAGGAAAAATATTAACATGACTGAAAAATTCCAAGATCCAACATGTTTAGTGAATTGACATATATATATGCAAATATGTATATGTATGTATATATGTGTATATGTACATGTTTGTGTATATATTTATATATACGCACATGAGTCATTCCCCAATAGATATTGGTGTGTGACTGACTTGGAGCAAACAATAATTTTGATATGGTTTCATATCATAACAGCAATAATCACATGTGTTTGCCTCAACTGACAATAAGATGACACAGAAAATCTCACTTTCACCAGATAAAATCAGATTGAGCTAGTTTCAGCACCTTTAGTTATTTCTTTGTCATTTGATTACTGGATGTCAAGCCATACACATATTTTATTGCTTGCTTTTCTTGCAATTGGAATTTTATGATTTTAAGAATAGATATTAATCCATGGAAACACGAAAAAAAATGTATTTCTTAAAGAGCAAACTTTAATGACTATTAGAGACATTGCAGTGGTTCTTCATATGGGGAAATCAAGCATTTCAAGGAGCACTTAAGGCCATAAAAAAAACCAAAATCAGACACATTGAAACATGAAGAAAAATGAAGTAATAGAAAGCTAAGGTAACCAAGGGGTGTTAAAAACCTCATCCCCTAGATTAGTAATATGTAATGAAGAAGACTGATGTAATTCTAGCCTTGTATCCCCTCTCTCTGTGGAAAGCAGAGTAGCCTCTGGCTCCAACTTCCTGTTCCTCTCCTGGCAAGAATAAAAGTCTCCTTTGGAGAAGGATGGTGAGGGTGTGAAGGAAGAGGCTACAGATATCAATTCTCCCTCTCTTTGAACCAGGCAAAAACACTCCCCTGCTATATATGGGGGACAGCCTCTTACTATATGTGGGGCCTTGCTACCAGCATAGCTATCATATAAAACATCATTTGACAAGTGCATTCAAGAGCTGCCAAAACAAAATATTACGTAAGGTTGGAGCAGGAAGGTCATGAGCAGCAATGAAGATTTTATAGAGGAAGTGACATTTGAGTTGGGTTTTAAAATACTGGCACAAATTCAGCAGGAGTTCAGTCCAGCTCTTGGGTACAATATAAGCAAAGATGTGGAGTTAGGAGACAGCACACATTTTCCTGGGCAGGGGGTAGTTCTGTTTGACAAAAGCATCAAGGGAGGGAAAGTAAATGACCTGAGATAAGGATCCAAATCTCCCACTCAATGTATTAAAGTAGACTGATGAGCATGTTACTGGGGTGCCCCAATATGAAAGTAATGGGGCTGGCTTTCTAGGATGAACCATGGACCTAAGCAGTGTGGCATGGTCAAAAGAGCTTTGGAATGAGGCTGAGATTTTACTCCTGGCTCTGCAACTAATATACGGTACTCTTGGCTGAATCACTTCATGTCTCTGCATCTCATTTTTCTCACATGTATAATTAACAAATTGGACAGGATTACAGAAAGTTAGAGGAGACCATCTAGTCCAGGGGTCAGCAAACTATCCCATAGACATAGCCTACCAGCTGTTTGTGTGTGGCTGGCCAAGCTAAGAATACTTTCTTTTTTACATTTCAAAATCAATTTTAATTTTAAAAGAAATTTTAAAATGTTAAAAAATATATTCTTAGCTAATTGGATGATACAAAAACAGTTGTGGACTAGATTTGACCCTCAGACTGTAGTTTGCCAGCCCCGGTTTAAAAGATGAGGAAACTGAGACCCTGAGAGTTTCAGTGACTTGCCCAAAATCGCACAGGTTGATAAAGACAGAATTAGAATTACAGCTTGATCTCCTGATTCCTGCATCAGTAAACATTCAACCACATCACACTGATGATCGTTGAGGTCCTGTCAGCTCTAAAATTTCATGATTCAGTGAAACCTTTTTTTTTTTCGTTTTAGAAAGGAAGAATAATTTTGATGGGAAAATAGAGGAAAAGGTTGGAGTTTATACAAGTGTTATGAGATATGTAATTCTATACGCTGCACTTTGCTTTCATTTAATTAGGAGGAAAGTTATACGTAGTTGTTTTTAATGGATGAAAAGGGAACTTTGGAGACATGTGGAGATTATGCCACACATAAGCAATAAACCAGGAAAAGATTTTTAGCTTAGCATTGAAAAGGGACAAAGCATGAGATAGATATAGGGTTAATTTAGCTTGATCAAAGAACACGTAGAGGAGATTATTGAGTGGTGATGGACACAGTCGAGTATGATAGCTCCAGTGGGACCACTAGCAAAAATATAAACAGCAGCAGTCTGGATGGGGGCTTTGAAACAAAGGAGATAGATTTGATGTGGCCAGTAATCGGAGGCCACTGAGGGGTTTTCTATGGAGGAAAATGATATGGCAAGACAGCAGCTAAAAATACTACTCAGGTGGCAACATCTGAGACTGAATAAAATAGTAGGGGAAGAGTGGATAGGACAAAACCAATGGGAAAGAAATTCAAGTAAGTCAGATGGGAGATGACTACCTCTGACTGACTTTCACCTACCTCTTTCCTTGAATTTCTCCTAATATGCTTCTTTAAAAACATAACTATCTGATATATTTTTAAAACTGGCCATCAAAAACGCATAGGATATCCAAATTTAACAGTACTACAGCTTTCAGTGTGGTATGGAGAAAAGAGGACTGGACTAGGCTTCAGAAATGGTAGGTTGGTGTCCAGGAGTATGCTTTTAAATGCTTAACAACCGGCTCTCCAGAAAAAAAAATGGACACAGGACACACACTCATATTTAATCTGCATCATTAACATTTTCTCCATCCCTTCAAGTCTAGACAATTACAAAACAATAGGGATTCTCACGAGAAATATTTAACAATCATCTCTGAGCCAGTTCAAGCTGGCTCCCACACAGTCCCATTGGCACCCCAGCTTTGCTTTTAACTAGTTGTGTCTTTCAAAAACTTCATCGTCCCCTCTAAGCCTTAGTTTCCTCATCTATAAACTGGGAAGTGGGTAGCAATAGTCCTAGTATGCATCTCACAGGTATATGTTGAGGAATGTATGTGGCAACTAGGTGACATGTAGAGACCTGCACTTGATTTCACAAAGAACTGAGGCAAATCTTGCCTCAGACACTAGCTGTGTCATCCTCCGGTAAGTCACTAAACCTCAAAGAAGCTCTCTCAGGTCTTCCTTGATATTTCCCCTGAGATTATCTTCAATTTATCTTGTGTATGTATATGTATATATATGTATGATATATATATATATGTATTTTTATTTGTGTATAGGTGTTTGCATGTTGTCTCCCCCATTAGATTTAGGACTAGGGTTTTTTTTGTCTTTCTTTGTATCCTTAGCACAGTGCCTAACATATAATAGGTACTTAATAAATATACTGGTTGTCTTAATGTCTCTTCAGTTTCAATTTCCTCATTTGTAAAATGATGATAATAGTATATATATTTCAGAATTATTGTGTCAAATGAGATAACACGTGAAACACTTTGCAAAACCTCACAGCTATATAAATGCTATTATAAAACTATTAGCATATTAGTATATTATTATATACTATTATTATATAATATATATTAGTACATTGTTATATAATGATATAATAATTGAGACTAATCCCCAGCATGCAGCATGGGTTCCTAAGAGGATAGATACCTGAGATTTAGTTACTCTATGGGTCCAAATCCTAAAATGATAGCTTGCATGGCCCCACTGTTGAGTCTCTCTTTCTATAGTGGGTCAGAGGACACAATAAGCCAAAGCAAAGTCACTTACTAACATAAGAAGAAGAGTAGCAATACATCTCCTCCATAAACCCGAAGCTCTCTCCTACAAATAAACCCAGCATTATCAAGGCAAGTGGACACAGATAGAAGTCAGAAGAGAGAGACACGAGTAGGAAATGTGTGGGCAAGCATATATAAAGAGGAACTTAGAATGCTACAGAGTTGCAGGGCTGATTCCTCCTATTAGATCCCTGTGTTCCTCCTTTCTGGACAAGATGCAAAACACCTTGGTTGACCATGTGGCTTAACTGGGCTCGGTAGCCTGCTTTCTGTAGGACACATCACTTTGTTTTCCATTCCCGATGTAAAATGCATTATTGAATTATTTTTGCAAGCCAAGTCCTTATTATGTCTATTTGGTAAATTTAGATGATCATTTTTAAATTTAGGAGATAAAAGCCAACTGACAAAATTGATAAAATGACATTCTACTTTACCTTCAAATGTTCCTAAATGCTAGGGCTCAATTTCTTGGACTTTGACATCAATACGTCAATAACTACCTATTTCAACAAATGTAGATCACAGGAAATGTAGTCTGTGAATTCATGTAAATATCTTTTAAAGCCCAAGTTGAATGACATATCTCCTCCATAATGATGTCATTGTTATCTCAGCCCGGGTCTCATACAGATAACATCTATTCTATTCTCTAATGCACTTATCCTATAACACTATGTATTAAAACAATGTGCCTTATTCCTTTGCTAGACTGTAAGCTACATGAAAGAAGAGATAGTGTCTTATCTAGATTTCATATCTTCCCCAGTGCCTAGCACAGTGCTTCATTCTTCTTCAGGTCTTGTTTCTAACTCTCTGTACTTCAAAACTGTGCCTTCTCTACTTGTTGGGTCATCCTGGAACTTTCTTCAGTGCCTGAGACTTATTTACCCTGGAACAGTCTATCACCTCCTCACCCTGGAATATTCCCCTGCAAGGCCTACTCTCCAAGTCAGACTGTGTCAAAACATCGTTGGTTGTCCAGCCAGCACCTATGGAATAAGTAATGCTTTTAAAAGTGCTGCTTCCACTGGTAAATGGGGTGACATGAGAATTTGCCTGGCCTACTTGGTGAAGGTTTTCCAAACCTCTACGAAAGACCTGAGGGAACGTGTGCTATTTATCGTATCCAATTCATTCATTTTTCATAGGTGGGAGAAGGGGGAGAGAGGCAGGATAACTGGGAGGAAAAGATGATCTACATACCTTACTTCTCCTTATTTTGAAACTCTCTGACCCTGATCCACTTTAGACAATGATATGCATCATCTCTCTTTTCTCTCTATTTCCTCTGGGGTAAAAATACACAATCTGCATAAGCTTGCTAATGAAAACTGATAGGGAATCTCTTACATGGGGGACCATGCTTGAAGTCTTTCCAGTACATACAGCAAAATCTGCCAGATTACTGACACAGCCTTCATGAAACTGAGGACCATTCTTTCAATGAGACATGGAAAGAGTCAAACAAAATGGGAAGGCATAGATAATGTTGTAGGCCAGCCCTGATTTTGATTAGTCTGGTGCTTCAGGCTTTAAGTTCTATAATGTTATTATAGACCATCCAATAGTTAACACAAGGTTTACTTAGACATAGCATGGAAAGGATACTCATCGAGGATACAGTATTGTTAGATACAGTCAAGCACAGATTCCCAGCCTCCATATTGGTCATGCTGGTATGCTCTGTCTAGCCTAAGGGAGAGGCATTGGGCTGGATTTTGGCCACCAGGGAGCTAAATCTTGAGGGCAGTCAAAACCTTTTAAGGAAAGACTAGTCTAGCCTCCAGAGCAGATATTGTTCCTGCCACAGATGTGTCATGATCTGCAGTACTGGAAACAACACCCACATTAAGAAGACCATAGATCAATCTGAGTACTGGGGTATTCATTATTCCTACACAGTAAGTCCCATTGCAGGAAAGCATACCCCTTGACTAACTGAATATAGTAAAAGAGCTAGAAGGTAGGGATAGAGAGAGATAAAAATAGGAGAAAGGTTCAAGTATAAAAACCAAACATCTTCCAATACCAGCTTCATTTTCCTATACTCTTGTTCAATAATTAAATATCTGCAAATATTAGGATCTGCTTGAAGACCACAGGATGCATTAATGGTATTTAGAAATAGGAGCCTTATACATCAACAACTTACTAGATTTTACAGATGAGGAAAAAGGGGCTTAGAGAAATGAAATGACCTGCCCATGGTAGTAGCAGGTCTGACTTCTAATCCTTCCACTCCACCAACCTTCCTCTCTTTCCAGGTAGAAAATACACCGTTGAATCTTTTTAAAAAAATCAATTAGTCTCTAATGTATCCATTAAATAATTTTGCATTTTCTTGTTGAAATTTAGGGGATGAAATTTTAACTGAATTAACAAATATCATTTTTTAAGTCTTTCCAATGCAAAAAATTGTGATCCTTGCAGGATAAAGGAGAAATTTTCTCAAAAAGTAGTGAGGCCTAAAAAGAAAAGACATTTTAACTTCATCAAGCAAAAATGTAATTTACCTTTTTTAGATAACAAAGTAAACTGATTTGCAACAGAAGGAGGCCCCCCGCCTTTCCTTTTCAACATCCCTCTCCTCACTCTGACTCCAATGCTTGATGTTGTTGCATTTTGGGGCTTATGTACTTCAAGTATAAAAGAGGCTTTCTGGTTGTATCTGAAGAACTTGGCACAACATTTAAGATCGTGATGAACTGCCAATCATGGTAGAACGAGCTTTTTTTTCTCAGCTTTTTTGTAAAGTTCCCCTGTTCATAAAAGTTAGATGTTCTGACTTTTTCTTGTGGAGCTGAGACAACTCCAACAGTCCTCAGTTCTTTTGTCTACCATCTCCTTGGTGATGGTAAATTTCAGGAACTAGAAACAGTAGTATGCCCTCTCCTTTCTAAGCTAAATTCCCATTATAGGGAGAAATAGATCTAGATGGAGAATAACATTAACACGTAATGTATACAGCAATGTAAATGAAAAGAACAACCAAAGACAGTCAAAAGTGAGTGCTGTGAAATTGCGAACATGGACAATCCCAAAGAAAATATATGAGAAAATACCCTCACCCACTCCCCTGTAGAGATGCAAATTCCATGGGTTTGGTAAACTGCAGATATTTTCAGATATTTTTCAGTGTTAATAGGTTTTGCTGATTTTTCCCCTTCTCCCTCCATTTTCTGTTTAAATCATTATTTGTTATACAGGTTGGCTTTCTGAGATGAAATAATGGAAAGATACTGGGAGACACTCTGGTGATATCAAAAAAGATATCAATAAAATTTTATTTTTAAAAAAAGACAATAAAATACAGAGCAGAAACATAATTAGATTTATCTATTCCTTCTTGGGCCAAAAGTATAAATAATCCACTAACAATATTTTCTCCCTCAAAAAGGGCAGCTTTAATGTGGCATTTGTTGAAATTATGATTTTTAATAATCTAGAAATTATTCTTTCCTCTACTTTCAAAAATTTCTTTTTCATATTCCTTCAAATTTGGTAAAATCTTGAAAGACAGAAGAATTGTAGAGTATACCATGCCGCTCATTGTCTTTAGTTTAACTTGTCCAAAAAATAGGGTCCCTCCCAAATCAACTTCCCTTTCCCAGCTCTCTCATTTCTGTCAGTAGTAACAATACTCTTCCACTTTCCTAGCCTAGAAACCTTGAGGTCATCTTTGATCTTTCCTCTCCTTCAATCTCTATATTTAATCTTTCACTAAGTCTTGTTTCACCCTTCAAAATGTGTCTCAGGTTTTCCTTTTGCCCTTATCCCCACAGTTACCTCACTAATCAGGCTTTCATCACTTCAGGTCTAAATTATTTCAGTAACCTCCTCATTGTGCTCCCTACCTCTGGTCTCCCCTACTCCAATCCGTGCTGCACATGCTTCTGGATGACTCCTGCTAAAACACTCCACTTTGATCATGTCACCCTCTGCTCAAAAAGTAGGAAGAGACCTTAGAGGTCAGCCAGTCCAACCTCCTGCTTTTCAATGTGAGGAAACTGAGGCCCAGAGAGATTAAGTGATTTGCCCAATGTCACTGGGGGAAAATGTCTTCCTAATCAGTTAAGGAAATTCTTCTGCCTAGACTTCAAGAAACTCATAATCTAGTCCAAACCTTATCCTTATTTCTCATTACTTATCTGCATATTTTGTTGTCTGGTTGTTTTTCAATCATGCCTGACTCTTCATGACCCCATTTGGGATTTTCCTGGCAAAGATACTGGAGTGGTTTGGCATTTCCTTCTCTAGCCCATTTCAAAGATGAGGAAAATGAAGAAAATAGAGTTAAATGACTAGGCCAGGATCATACAGCTAGTAAGTGTCTAAGGCTGGATTTGAAGCTAGGTGGCACAGCAGATAGAGTGCTTGGCCTGAGTCAGGAAGACTCATCTACTCTAGTTCAAATCTGACCTCAGATACTTAGTAGATGTGTGACCTTGGACAGGTCACTGTTTCAGTATCTCCACTGCAGTATCTTCGCCAAGAAAACCCCAAATGGGGTCAAGAAGAATCAGACATGACCAAAAGCCACTGAACAACAAAAACAACAAAAAAAATGAGTCTTCTTGACTCCATGCCCAGCACTCTATCCACTACCCCATCTAGCTGCCTATCTACATATACTATTCCTTAAATTAATTTGGCTTCCTCATTCTCCTGCCATAGATATACACACTGGCCATCCTCTTTCACCTCCATGCTTTTTTGCCCACGAATCCCCTCCTCACTGCAAATGCTTCTCCTCTCATCTTCTTTCTATCTAAATCATATGCATACTTAAAGACCTAACAAAAATCCTAACCCCTTCCATTAAAGTGCTTCTGTCTATTCCAGCACTCTCTCTCTCTCTCTCTCTTTCTCCCTCTCTCTCCTCTGCATTTTCAGTGTACTCAGAGCTAATACTGCATTGTTTCTATCTTAATATCTTTGTCTGTATCTGCTAGTTTCTCTGTCTCTCTCAATCTCTATCTGTCTGTCTGTCTCTGTCTCTGTGTGTGTCTCTCTCTCTGTCTCTCTCTCTCTCTCTCACCAGCTCCTTAAGAAGCAAGGTAATACAATATGAAGAGCATTGCAGCAGGCTTTCAAGAGGTCTGGGTTCAAGCCTAGTTTTAGTACTTACATGTGTTACTATGGCCAAAGTCACTTATTCTCTCAGAGTCTGATTCCTCATTTATACAATGGAGATGTTAATACTTGAGCATTCTATCTGATAGTCTTGAGATAAGGAAAATCCTTTGTAAACTATAAAGTAGCAAATGGTGTCTCACTGAGGTGAGAGACTGTGACTGCTATACTCCATTGTGCCTGGCATATGGAGATCTCAACAGATCTGGCTGATCAATGAAATCAAGTGGCTATTCACCTCAGCAGCACTGTTTCTTTTTCCATGGAGTCATGTGAAAAGTACTAGTCATGAAGTGAACTAGGAAATTTGCTTTGATCTGTAGTTTCCTAGTGTAATGGGGATCTGGCACAGAGTACTTCTGTTGCCACCTTGACATAGAGGACTCCAGGGAAAAGATGGCATCTCTCTACATTGAAGGCGATAGGGAGCCATTTCTGGAATTGTGATAATGTATAAGAGAAGGGCCTTGGAGAAATAGACTGAGAAGCGTGTGTATATGCCCTGGTTGGCAAATCATGTGTTAAAGGAGAGGCTTCTTGGGTGGCTATAAGACATTCAAAAAGGCCTGTCAGCTTCAGATACTCTCTCTTTGCCTCATTCATTTTGGGGAGATCTTGGTCATTCCTTTGCTCATGATATCTGTTGAAGGGACTTGCATCTCCAACCTTGCAAGTTTCAAAAGGCTGGGAGATCAAGGCACAGAAATCTAGGAGTCAGAGCCTAGTGATGCCATTAGCTCAATATTAATTTCCTGAAGAATACGGAGCAATATTCAGGAGGACCTTCAGGTTCTCTGTCCAGCATAAGATGAGGAATCATACATTAAAGAGACTGCCTTTGGAAATGAGCTTAGTAGGATCAATGCTATGTAGGAGAACTGACTTCCCTCTCTTTCCCTCCCCCAGACATTGAAATAGTATAGGGCAAAGTATGCCCTGGAGGAATGTGTTGGAGAAATGTTTGTTTTGACTCTGCCTTTGAAGTAAATATTCTTTTTGTAAAAGCAAATCAATGATAAGTGGTTAAATGGTTCCTTTTTACTAGGATGCTAGTAGTGGGGGACTTAGGCTGATGGAAGCAAGGGAAAAATTGTCTCCATTTCTTTGGAGCTCCTTGGAACCCTGAGGGGCTGATACAGCCTTCACGGGTCTTGAGAGAGTGAGTCAGAGCCTACTCATTACGCTGCAAACAAACAATTTTACTATTGAAGTGAGTACACTGGACTCACTGTCCCAGAGCTAGACTGGCTACCGCCCACCCCACTCTCGCAGGGTTGAGGAATGGTGTGCTCAGAATTCTTGCTTTACTATTTTCATACTTCAAACACTAGTGCTGGCTTTATGTGTAGACAGCCTACCAGGAAGATTTTAAGGGCAAAAAAAGGGCTTCCTCTCCTCAAAGTATTTCTCTCCCTACCTGAAAAGTGTCTCCTCACAGCCAGCCAATGAAACTGCTTTTCATTCATAATTGACTTGAAAATCCCACCATTACAATTACTAGTAGGTTTCTCCAGAGAGGTGGAAGTACTGTCTTCAGAAGAATTAGATTTAAACGTATGATGTATTCATTGGGAGCAGTACTTTAACTCTCTCTAGTACATCCTAAATGCTCTGTTTTTCCTCAGCCTAGGGTAACTCTCTCTGCCAACAGTTCACTCAGTAGATAAGTCCTAGGTCACATACAAGTTAAGTGGCTTGCCCACTTACAAATAAATATCAGAGTCAGGATTTGAATCCATATCTTCCTAATTAGAAGCCCAATAACATATTCACTAGTCCAGACTACCTGTACATATTAGCACAGACTAATCCAGTAAACTAAGTACAGAGCACTATGTAAATTGCTTGGGATAAGTAATAATTTTTATGTGGTTTTATTTTGTGACGTGTACTCCTACTGATGCTAGGCTGAGAACATTTCACCTTGACCAAATGAAACCAGATACCCATCTTTGGTTATTTCTCCATCAGTTAAGGATTTCGTGCTCAGATCCTATTCTAGACACAAAACTGGATGCATATGTATCAAAATTAGATTCCCATAGATTCCATAGCATACAAATTGGGTTCTACCTTTTACAAAGATTATTATCCCTATAATGGCTCTGATGGGTAAAAATTCTCTTATAGTGTTTGTACAAAGACAGAGGAAAGAAAGAGCTATGTATACTTTTGGTTCTACGATCTCTGCTCTGGAGGGATCATTCTAGAGAGATGCAGGACTTCTAGATAATTTTTCATTCCAAGTTCTGTTGAAATTTTAAATCCCAGAAAAAAACTGTAACAAAGATATTGATTTGCATTTCAAATGGCTCTGCCTATATCTCTGTGCTCTTGGTAAATAATTTGACATTTTCCATGTCTATAAAATGGCTGTGGTAGAGCCAGACCACAAACACCTTCAACATTGATCTCTTTGAATCTGCTTCACCAGTCAACCTCTTATGTTTATATCACTATTTTTATTGTCTTCTTAAATGTCATGTCTTTAAATCAGTTAAACTTTGTTTTCATGCTATTGGTGCCACCTAGTGGCATTATTGTAAATGTTCAAGTTTTTTTAAAGGTAATGACAGATCGGCTTGTTTGAATTTGAAAAGAAGGGGCATAATATGCTAAATATATATGTATATACACATATATAGGTCTGTGTATATATGTGTATGTATATATTATGTATGTATATGTGTGTGTATGTGTGTATGTATATATATACAAAATATACTAGAATATCTACAAGGGGGCTAAGAGCAAAATGCTTTTGTTTCTTAGAGCCAAGATAACCTTATTCTGAAACATAGTTGAAGCTCAAAAAGCTTGTGGAAACCATTTCCTGTAAAGAAGTCTTAATTTGAGAGGAAGCTAGAGCAGTCTGAATTGCATGTTCTTTCAGAATTTTTGTGATTTGGGGAAAAAAAGTAAGAATTATTCCTCAGAAACAAATACCAGGACAAAAAACTTGACCAACTTAAATCTTATGTGATATACAGCAATAAAAGGCATGTGTTTTAATTTTTTAAGCATGATTATGTATTTGGGAAGGGACTACACTTCTTTTGGGGGCTGAGGGAGACAGGTACAACCTCAAACAATCAAAAAATTTTTGTTGAGCACCTACTATGTGCCAGGCACTATACTAGATGCTAGGGCAGAGTGTTTTGTTTTTTTGTTTTTAGTCTTTGTTTCCCTGGTATTGGGAGTTGATAGAGCTGGATTTGGAGACATAAAGACCAAACTTCAGGTCCTGACATACGTCTTCTGACATGTGCTAGCTATGTGACCACAGGCAAGTAGCAACCTCTTAATTCCACAGATAACTCTTTGAAATTATAACCCTAAATTACATCTGAGTGAAAAGTTGTTGACCAGAATTAGTAAAGGAAAATTCCACACCACAGAGTTCCTTATACCAATGAAATCATAGGTCTGGACCAAAATAATAATAATGATAAAGAGGGAGTGCTTAATTTCCTACAGGTATGAGGTTGCGTTTCATTTTGATTTGGACCTGTAATTACAGTCATGTTGAGAACTTCTATGAAAGTAGCAACAACATCCATAAAATAGCTACCATGTAACATTTTGAAATTTACAAAGTATTTTACATATATTATCTCATTTGGACAGTGATCAATGTTCCCAACTACAAAAGGTTCCGTGATTCACCCATGGTTTTACATTGAGAGATTTTGTGTGTGTGCAAGTGTGTGTGTGTGGAAGAGAGAGAAGGCTGATTTAGCTATCCATTACATCATAATGCTTTTTTAGAAAAAAAATAATTAAAAGAGCCATCCCTTGACTCACTTCTTAAAGAGACCTATTCACCAAATGAGAGTAACCTCACTCAAAGTGAGAATCTGAAAAGGCCTTAAAAGGGCCAGGGTCTCCCATTGCATCCTGAGCCATCTCCAGTCGTCTTGATGAATACCAGGTAGGTCACTGGATCCAGACGGCTCTGGAGGAGAGAGTGAGGCTGGTGACCTTGCACGGCCCACCCTCACTCAAATCAAAGTCAACTGCAAGTCATGTCATGATTTCCCTGATGTCGTGGTCCTCTTCAAAAACGAAGGACAAACACAATACTTTTTTTAAAAGCTACCAACACTAGGAGAACATTGTACACAGTAACAGCAATATTGTTCGATGAAGAACTGTGAATGATTTAGCTATTCTCGGCAATACGATGATCCAAAACAACCCCAAAGGACTAATGGTGAAGTATATTATCTGCCTCCAGAGAAAGAACTGATACTGTTTGAATACAGATTGAAGCATGCTATTTTTCACTTTCTTTCTTTCATTCTTTTTCTTTTATTTGGAGTCTTCTTTTACAAAATGACCTTTGCAGGATTGCACATAGATAACCAATATCTGATTGCTTGCTGTCTCTGGAATGGGGGAGGGGAAGGAGAGATACAATTTGGAATTCAAAACTTTAAAAAAAATGTTAAAAATTGTTTTAACATATAATTAGGGAAAAAATAAAATATCCCATGTTACAAAAAAGAAAATTACCAACAAAAGTCTGCATAACTTGAAAATCTTCACTTGTGAAATGACTGTATATAAAATTTATCTCTATTAAAACATCATTTTCCTATTATCAGTAGCATCTATTTCTGACCATCTCTGTCTATAATTCATTAGCCTCCGCTATAGGCACCAGTAAGAACTTCAAAAGGACAAGATTTGAAAATCAAAAAAATATTAAGTCATCCTTGAAGAGATTAAACCCCTGAATATATTTGCAACAATAACCCTTTTTATAACTGTCCTGAAAAAATTAACCATGAAGCAAAGTCATGTTGTTCTTTATAGCCCCTTCCATTAACATTTGATTCATTTTGTTAAAAAAGTACATAGTTGTAATTATAAGCTAAATTTTGTCAAATAAGATAAAATACACTTGTTTTCATAATTATTGTTTCATTTTTCAAGATGAAATTCCAAACCATTCTTTTTTCGCTGTTTCTAAAGACAGTAGTTCCCATTTTTGGTTGTTGTTTTGTGATCTTTTTCCAGTACCAATTAAGACTGAGATAACAAGGACCTTCTGCATACAAAATCATGCAAAGTAAAATAAGTATAGAAATATAGGTTAGGGCCAGATTGTGAAGGTCTTTAAATCAAAAGAAACTTGTATTTTATCCTCAAACCCAAAAAGAAACTATTGAAACTTTTCGAGTAGGTCAGTGCATGGTCAGAACAGTGCTTTAATAACATCATTTTGGCAATGGTCTGAATGAGGAATTGGAGATGAGAGACACTGAAAAAGTTGATGAGAGCCTAAACTAAGATGGTGGCCATGTGAGGGGAAAGAAAGAAACAGATGTTAGATATATTTGTAGAGATCAAGTCTATAAGATATGGCAATTGACTGGTTATGGTGTGGGTATAGTTGAAGGACAGAGAAGTCAAAAATGGTTCTGAGATTCCAAAACTGGGCAACTGGAAGAATGATGGTGCCCTATTCAATAGAAATAGAGAAGTTAGAATGAAAGGTAGGTTTGGAGAGAGAAATAATGGGTTCTCTTTTAAGACATGTTGAATTTGAGATACCTATGGGACAGACTGGTGGAGTTATCCATCAAAAATTTGGCAATGTGGAATTGGAGCTCAGGAGAGAGACTTACTATGGAAGCATGAATAAGCTTGTGAGTAAACATGGAAAGCTAAATGATAGAGGTAAACAAGGGTCGAAGATCGTCAGGATCTAAATCAAGAGAACAAAGAGGCAAGAAAATTAAATGACAGGGTTTGTAGAGTTAAATTAGTCAGCTACAGAGTTAAATCTATGGCTAGAGGAAAGTAAAGCCAGAGAGGATGTAGAACTAGGTCACAGGGATAGGGAACCTGCATCCTAGAGGCCACATATGACCCTCTAGGTCCTCAAGTGTGGCCCTTTGACTGAATCCAAACTTTACAGAAGAAATCCCTTTAATAAAAAGATTTGTTCTGTAAAATTTGGACTCAGTCAAAAGGCCACACCCAAGGATCTAGAAGACCGCATGTGTCCTCAAAGCCACCCCTGGACTAGGAGACCAGGAAAAGAAAGAGTGATAAAAAGTTATATTGAGGATGATGAATAGATATAGGAGTGAAGCAGAGAGAAAAATGAAAGAATAGGAGCTTGTGATCCTTAAGGAAAATTTTCTGAGGTCAAAATCATGGAGGTGCCACAATTTATTGTTGATGATGAGATCCAAGCCCTGACTACCCACCCCCCTATAGGCTGCTCAGATGAAGCTGTACATCGTGAGAGTTTAGAAATTTGAAATGTTATGAGGCCAAGATGTTTGTTGGAGGCATCAACAAGTATATTTAAGTCTCCAGTTATAGGGAAATGTTTGAGATGGAAGGAAAGATTTTAAGGCAGGTACTTTTCCTTAAGAAATGAGGGAGAGTGACTTGGAAGCTGACAGAACATAACAGGATCAGCTGAAAGCCTGGATGATATAAATGTGTAAGGGTGGTCTCAAAATCTTTAGCTTTGACTGCTTATATCTAAATATGAAAGGTCAGGAATGTAACTAGACAAGTAGAAGAGACAATGACTTTGGCTTTAGGCTTAGCTTTATCTGGGAGCCTTTTCCTCACTTGTCTGCATGAGAGAATGAAAGAAGTTTAAGACTGGGAAACCACAACTTTCAAAAATTTTGGTACTTTTGTGCTACTACACTTTACATGGCTTGTAGTCTGTCCTTCGGAAATTAAAATTAGAAAGTTATAGAGAACGCTCACCATGAGCTACAATCAAGTAATCCATGGAAACCCCAAGTCCAGAGACTAGGAAATTTAATCTAATGAAAAATTAATCCTAAGAATGTTAGCTAGCTTCAAGACCCTGGGGGTTGAAAAATCTCCTGTTATTGACAAGAGATTCAGCCAAAATTCTAAAGAGAGCAAGAAAAAAAAGACTTTAATGTTTCAAAACAAAGGTGGCCACTTTCCTAAAAGAACTCTTAAGAAATCCTCTGGCTTTTAACTAAGTAGCCATGGCAATGCTTCTCATGAGAAAAAGCCAAATATTTTAGCTAGGGCAGAAACTAGAAATAGAGAAAAGTCTCCCAGATGGCCTTTGTCCAGAGTTGTACGTGTCTAAAAGCATCTTTTGGAGACAATACACAAGAAATTATCTAAACCACATGACCAGAAGACCAGTGTCCAGAAGACCCACCCTTCACATTGTGGTATACCCCAAAGTGATACAGAGTGAACCTCAAAGGAAGACTGTTGACAAGATGAGGTCCTATACTAGGATGGTGGTGTTTTCAGAAAAGAGAAGGGGGTGTATATATTAATGATATTGCAAAGGTGAAATTGACGGATCTTGGCAACAGGTAGGATTCTGGGGGGTGAAAGATCATAAAGAGTCCAGAATGGGAGTCTGGGACTGAGAGGACTGGGAGAATAGTAGTGTGCTCCCCTCTAGGGAGGTGGGGCAGTCAGGGGAAAAGATACTGAGGTTTGTTTTGGACATGTTGAGTTTAAGATGTCTACTGAACATCCAGTTCAATATGTTTGAAAGGCAGTTAGACATACAAGATTGGAGATCAGTAGAGAAGTTGGGGCAGGATAGGTAGATGTAAGAATCATCAGTATAAAGATGATAATTAAATCCATGGGAGCTGATAAGATTACCAAGTGAAGTGGTAAAAAGGGAGAAGAGGGCCCAAGACAGAATGAGGAATACCTATAGTTAAAGGAGATGATCTGAAGAGCAATCAGCAAAAACAGAGAAGGAAGGAGCACTCAGATTCAGAGAACAAGAATGAGGAGAGAAGGACATCCCAAAACCCTAGACAGAGGATCAAGGAGGAGAGAATGATCGACAGTGTGATGGGCTGCAAAGAGACGGGGATGAGAATTGAGAAAAGGCCACTGGCTTTATTGCGATGACATGTTTATTGTTAAAGAAACTATGTGTTCATGCTGATCTAAGATGTGTCCATTTTTTATCACATTTATCTGGAGTTATCTAGCTAATTTAATATTTTATTTTCCCCCAATTGCATGTAAAAACAATTCTTTTTTTTAAATTTTGAGTTGCAAATTCTCTCCCTCCCTGTTTTCCCTCTCCTTCCCACCTCTTTGAGAAGGCAAGCAACTTGATATAGGCTAAACATGTGCAGTCACACAAAACGTATTTCCATTTAAGTCACTCTGTGAAAGTAAATACAAACAAAAAGGAAAAATAAAGTATGCTTCAATCTGCATTCAGATTCCAACAGTTCTTTCTCTGGAGAGGGGCAGGATTTTTCATCATAAATCCTTCAGACTTGTCTAGGGTCATTGTATTTCTGAGAATAGCTTAGTAATTCACAGCTGATCATTGTACAATATTGGTGTTACTGTGTACAATGTTCTTCTGGTTCTATTTATTTTACTTAGCATCAGTTTTTGTAAGTCTTTTCAGGTTTTTCTGAGAGGACCCTGCATGTCATTTCTTGCAGCACAATAGTATTCCATCATAATTAAATACGTGTTCAACCATCCCACAAATGATGGAGATAACTTCAGTTTCCAATTCTTTGCCAAGTTGTTTACTAAAACAAGTACTATAAACATTGTTGTACATGTAAGTCCTTTTTTGTTTTTATCTCTTTGGGATGCAGATGTAGTAGTATTGCTTGGTCAAAGGATATGCATGGTTTAATGGCTCTGGAGCTATTTAATGCAAAACATTCTTAAAATATAAAATAAATAATCAAAATCAACTGGACAAAATAGCAAACTACGACACCTAGTAGTAGTATAATGTAATCTCCTTGAAGACTATTTTTGGACTTGTGGGAAAATCAAGTGAGAAAATTTCTTCTATCAATGAAGTTTGGTCATTTATAATTTTATGTATACATACATACCTTTGTAATTTATAGTCTTAGGGAGTTACCTACAGTTCTAGGAGGCAATGTGAGGCTTCCTTGACTATTATGCAAAGATGAGACTTGAACCAGGTCTTCCTGGCTTTCTAACTACTACACCACATTACCTCTCATGACTGCAACATAGTAGATGATTCATAAATGTTTGTTAGTCTACTGGTGGAGAGACAATTTTATTTTTTGATTTTGAGGTTTTTAAGTTTTATCATTTATTATGTCTCCTATGAAATGAAATTTTTAGGCTTCATTTTTAAGACAAAGTCATTTATAATTAAATTAAGAAATATGCATATCTCCATGTAATAATTAAGTTCCATGAAAAAGGGTTTTTGGCGGAAAAAAATGGTAAGGACCTTAACATCTCACAACAAAAAAATATTCCTTGAATTTCAAAGAAACGATTACGTAATGAACTGAGTCATCATATCCTGAACTGGAATCATAATTCCCTTCCAAGTCCAAATGCAATAAGCTTTTTATTTTTTTTTCTTAGGTTTAAGGACACCAATGTGGGTTATTCTAGCCAGAATGCAGGAAAGAAAGGATCAGCACTTTCATTTCTGGTAGATATGCATTACAAAGGTAGGAATGTAGAACCAGTCTACTTGTCTACTTCACCTGGCCCTTATTCTTTCTTGCTCTTAGCTTCATTTTCATCTCATTCTCTATATTGCTTCAGTGGTTTTGTTTGTTTGGTGGGGGAGAGATGATTAAGAGGATACAGTCTCTCACATTCAAGGATTAAACAGGAGTTCAAAGGAATTTCTTAACTCCAAATTAGATATTTGTAAAACACCTGGAACCTTGATCAAAAAGAAGGGACGATCTTATCCTGGGGCAATCTGCTGGCTTTTGTTTATTGCTTTAATTCAATACGACAAATATTTATCCAGTGCCTGCTCTGTGCCAAGCACTATGACTGGGAATATAAATTTAAAAAGATAAAAAGATAGCCCTTGCCCTCATGGAGCTCACAATCTACTGGGGGAAGACCACACTCCAAGGGAAGCAAGAAAGAAGGAGAGGTAGGAGTGGGACCTGGGGATGGGGGGAGGGGAGGCCAGGGAAGGAAACCAGATCAGTGGGTACCCAGCTGCTTGAGGGCATCTTATTCCATGGAACTGAAACCAAACAGAGCTGCAGATGGGTGAAGGAGTGAGGCTTGGTGATTCACGGCATCAGCAATGGCTATGCTATAAAAATTTCAGCCTTCTCTTGTCAGGGAAAGGTTTCTTAGCCACTGTAACCCAATGAATGGGAGCAGAGAGCAGCAAATAGTCCTGAATAACTCCAGTCCAGCAGATGGTTGGAGAAGATACTCAGAAAAAGCAACATGAGAGAAAGCACAGAACGATGATATAACACCATCAGAGGACAACTGCAGTTCTTCAGTGTGCATCCTCCCTATGTGTAATGTGTATGTTTTGTTACTTTATTCATTATGTTTTTTGATTAAATGTCTTTCATTTTAGTTAATGGGTATTCTAGTCGAAGAATGCAATGATTTTGAGTGGATGGAAACTGACAGAGTACCTCAAACCTTGGGTAGTTTCTCGGTGGGAGCAGAGAGAGCACAAATGATAAGTAGATTTAAGTAAATTAAATGTCAATTTTAGAATGTTCCATGATTTTATTTCTTATTCTGGTATCTGATAGTTAAAAGGAAAACCCATGTTCATAAACTGAAACCTCAGTTTTCATAAGGCCTGGGTAAAAATAGAGTTATTATTTTGCATTGATTAAAGTAAACAAAAGATTTGATCAAGGAAATACAAAAGTTTATTGTGTGTAGAATAAAACAATGAGCTTTAAATATCAGGATTTTGAGAGGATAGAGCCAAGATGGTGGATGAAGTGAGCATTTTTGCCAAACTTTCCTAACATACCCTTCTACAATAATTTTAAAAAGCACATCAATCTGAATTCTGAGCAAGAAAACCAATAAAAATACAATGAGTCATTTTTTCCAGCCCAGCACAACTTAGAAAGGTAGAAAAAAGGTCTGCAAATGCTGAAGTGGAGACTGGCCAAAAGAGCACAGTGGAGGAGAGTAGAAACAGCACTGACTATGGGTTGTGGAGTAGCAGCAGTGGAGGCAATGAAGTGCCCAGGGATGGGAAAGGGAAGGAAAATCTGGTCAGAAAAAGATCCCGGGGACCCTTGTACTGGGCAGAGGATCTGGTGATATTTGGCAGCAATGTCACCCATTATCCAGTTCCAGGCCATAGTTCCAGAGAGAAGAAAAGTAGTCACAATCACAAAGGAGAAGGGACCCTACTTGTGTGAGGACCAGAGCACAGACCAGGAGGGCAGTGATCAGACCTCGCCTCAGTTCATACCATTTTGGAAGCCTTGAAAACTTACAAGTACTTACTGAATTGTAAAAGCAGAATGAGCTCATAAAATACAGAAGCTCAGAGCAGTCATCTCCCTGCCCCCAGAGATGAGCAGAGCCCAACTCTATCATAAAATCCAAAGTCAAGAAAGAGACTGGGAAAATAACCAAAAAAAAAACCTGTCTATAAAAATCTGCTATGGTGACAGGGAAGCTCAAGACACAAACCCAGAAGACAATAACTTGAAAGTATATATAAGCAAACCTCAAAGAAAAATATAGATTGTATACAACCTTAACAAGAATTCTTGGAAGGGCTAAAGTAAAATTTTTTTAAGAAGCAAAAAAACACTAAAAATCAAATAAAATTATTAGAGGAAAAAACCGGGCAAAAAAATTAGATCAATGCAAGAAAATTGTGAAAAGAGCTTGGTACAAAAAAATACTGAAAATAACTCCTTAAAATAACTCCTTGAGAGATAGAAGGGGCAGAGCCAAGATGGCAGCTGGAAAGCAGGGACTTGCCTAAAATTCTCCCCCAGGACCCTCCAAACACCCAAAAAAATGGCCCTGAACAAATTCTAGAACTGCCGAACCCACGAAATAGAGAAGGAAGCAGGGCTCCAGCCCAGGACAGCCTAGATGGTCACTGGGTAAGGCCTATTGCACGGAGCTGGGAGCGGAGCAGAGCAGAGCCCAGCATGAGCTGCGCCTGGACCAACCAGACCCAGAGCTGGTCGGAACAGGCCTTAGAGCCCGGAATCAGTGAGCCGTGGCAGTTACCAGATTTCTCAACCCACAAACACCAAAGACAACAGAGAAGGTTAGTAGGAAAAGCTGCGGGGTACAGAGTGAAAGGAACTCTCTGTTCAGCTACTGCCCTGGGGGTTGGTGCAGCTCTGAGGACAGAACTACAGCTGCAGTTGCTTCCAGCACCAGGCGCACCTGGTAGGAGGAATTAAGTGGCAGATCAGAGCTGGAGTGCAGAGACTGAGATCTCTGAGTGCAGAGATCTGAGTCCGTTCAGAGTTGGCAGATCTTGGGAGAGGAGGAGAGCTAGGGTGGCAGAGCTTGCTGTGTAGAAAAAGCTCTGAAAACAACAGCGCAACCCCTCAAGCTTGGGACAAAGTACTCTCTACTCTACAAGCAGTCATACACCCACGAAAAAATCAAGGGTCAAGTAGTTTCCTGGGAACATGGCCAGGCAGTGAAAATGCACCCAGATTCAGTCTCAGACTCTGCAATCCTTCTTTGGTGACAAAGAAGACCAAAACATACAGCCAGAAGAAGTCAACAAGTCAAAGAGCCTATATCAAAAGCCTCCAAGAAAATCATGAACTGGTCTCAGGCCATGGAAGAGCTCAAAAAGGATTTGGAAAAGCGAGTCACAGAAGTAGAGGAAAAACGGGGAAGA
>CM053622.1:514276537-514299770 GCA_028646595.1 Phalanger gymnotis
TTGATAAAAGAACTCACTGTTGTATCACCTACCCACCATTCAGAGATTCCTGACCCACTAGACAAAACCTAGTCCTTTCTAGAAATATGGTCTGGTCAATAGGCAAAGGTCATTTTATGTCCTTAGGAGACCAAGAAGCCACTTCGAAGTAGCCAGAGGCTACCAAGAAGCAGTGTCAAGGGAACAGATGGCTTAAGGCTTGGGGTACCCTCTTCCTAACTTCACTATTACTTCCAATGGTATCATCATCCTCGCTGGCTCATAACTTAAGTATCATCTTTGATTCTTCACTCTCTTTCTCACTCTCCATATCCATTTTGTTTTGAATTCTTATTAATTCTAATTTTGAAATATCCCCTATGTATGCTCCCTTCTCTCCTCTGACACTGCCATCATCCTGGTGCAAATCATCATCACCTCACACCTGGACTGTTGCAATAGTCTCTGCACTCCTGTCTATCTTCCACTTAACTATCAAATTGATCATTTTAGGAGTAAATTTGTCTATATCACCCATCTATCCAACAAATGTTAGTGGTTTTCTATTACCTCTAGGATCAAATACAAAATCTTTTGTTTGGCTTGTAAAGCTCTTCAAAACCTGGACCCCTTCCTACCTTTCCAGTCTTTTTTTACACTTTAAAACACCTTGAAAACAATACTGCATCTCTTGCCTTTATGTACCTTATCCGTCTGTTCCCCATGACTAGAATTCTCTCTCTCCTCATGTTTATCCCCTGGTTTCCCTGGGTTCCATCCATTCCCAAATAAAATGCAACACTCTAGAGGAAGCCTTTCCCAGTTCCCTTTAGCACTAGAATCTTCTCTCTAAAATCGTCTCCAACTTATCCTGTATGTATCTTATTTGCACATAGTTGTTTGTCTCCCCAACTAGACTGTGAGATTCTTGAGGACAAGGACTGTTTTTGCCTTTCTATGTATCCCCAGAGCTTAGCACAGTGCTTGGTATATAATAATTGTCTAATAAATGCTTCTTGACTGGACTTCACCTCTTTACTCTCTTTGGGGTATAGATATATAGGTATATGGGATATCATTGTGATATAGCTGTATTAAATGTTGTGCAATTTAGAGAATTTTTCAACATAGTTCCAAATTGCTTTCCAGAATGGTTGGACCAATCAAAAGCCCCACTAACTGTACATTAGTGTGCCTGTTTCTCTGAAACAACTCTATTATAATTTTCTTTTCTTTTCGTTTTTTATTATCTTTGCTCATTTGGTGGGTTTGAGGCAGGACCTTCAAGATTTTTTAAATCAGTATTTTATTAATTAATGATTTGGAGCATTTTTTGTATTCTTGATAGCTTAGATTTCTTCCAATGAAAATTGCTCCTGGCAACTTATCTATTGGGGGATGACCCTGATATTGTCTTGTTTCTTATGGAAATGAATGTCCAAGGAAACATAATGTACAGGATCATATAAAACCAAAGGGAAAGACTGATGGACAGCTTGCTTTAGATCTTCCAAGGCTATAGACTATTCCAATCACCATTAGAGAGAGGTAGACTTTTGAGTAACTCAGTAAATGGGGACTACCAAAATACCCAAGTACAGAATATGAGTTCTCCAGAACCTAAATTTTCTAATAAACCTCTAAGTTTTCACCTAGCTGATGGGAGACCAAATGTCACTAGGCAACTATAGGCTATTTCCAGAATCATCTGAGTTCTCCTCATACAGCTTTTTCCCAAAAATTCCTGGAGAGCTGACCCCTGAATCTTCTTAAGATTGATCTATCAACCCATGTCTCATATGAACTATCATCCAATCTAGGGTCTCTGCCACCATAGACTTATCTGACTCAATCAATATTGCATTGTCAGTATAATGGTGAACACTAATGCCCTCAGAAAGTGGGATCTCTGTCTACAAAACTATACAATTTGAAGGATAATTCAAGTAACTTTGAGGAAGAATGGTAAAGTTATAGGGTAAAAGAAAATCGTTCCTTACTAGTCTCAGTCATAGGCAAGATCAATAACACCATACTAATCATTCTGGGTCTGAGAGACCTGGTGTACAACATTGACAAGGTTAAGGATAATCTCAGTGATTAGCATGGCAACTTTATTCAACTTCTGAGGTCACTGACAAAAATAAAAATTGTATATATCAAAATATTTGCATTAACACTTTTTGTGATAGCAAAGAACTAGAAACAAATAGATGTCCATCACTTGTGAAGTGACTAAATTAATGGAATGTTACTGTGCTGTAAGGAAGACAAATATGATGAATACAAAAAAGCATAGAAAGATTTACACATGTAGATGCAAAGTGAAAAAAGTAGAACCAAAAACCTGACTATATGCAATGACTTTGTTGTCAGTCATGTCCAACTCTACATGACCCTGTGAATTTGTCCATGGGTTTTATTGGCAAAGATACTGGAGTATGCAATGATTTCATCGATGTAAGTAAAAAATAAAAACCATCATGATAAAAATTAAATGTTGGGAAATTATGAAGAACAACTTTATTTCTATTTTTCTGTGTGAAGGAGAATGCCCTTTACACTGGAAATGATAGAATGAAAATGACTGCTGATGGACAATATAAGAGGGCTTCTAACTGCACTTGATGAATTCAAGTCATCTGGTCCAGATAAATTCCATTCCCAGGTCTTGGAAGAACTTATAGATGTGATCAATAAGCCACTGTCAGTGATATTTGAAAAATCATGAAATATAAGAGATGTACTACAAGATTGGAGAAGGGCAAATGTTATTCCAATTTTCAAAAAGGGAGAATAGTATCTGCAGGCTACAAGACAATAATCTTGACTTTGATTCCTCAGAAAAATTCTAGAAGGTATTAAATAAGATGGTTAATAAACATCTAGAAAGGAAAATACTGATTACAAAGAGTCATCATAGCTTCGTCAAGCATAGGACATGCCATAGTAACTTCATTTCCTTTTTTGACAGGAGTATAAAACCATTGATGAGAAGAATGCTGAGGGTAGTTTACTTAGATTTTAATAAAGATTTTGCTAAGTATTTCTGGATATTCTTGTGGAGCACATGAAGAAATGTGTTAGGCTAGGATAACCATACAATTACATGAATCCAGAACTGGTTTCATAGCTAAACTCAAGAAGTAGTTTTGTTTTGTTATTTTTTTTTGTTTTTTTGTTTTGTTTTTTATTAATGGTTCAATGTCAGTGTGGCAGAAATTTTCCTTTTGAGTAACCTAGGCATTGGTGTTTCACTCTGTACTATTTAACATTTTTATCAGTGACTTGGATAAAGAGAGAGATGGTATGCTCATAAAATTTTCAGATGGCACAAAGGTGGGGGAGACAACAAACTGACACAGTGAGTGACAAATTCATGATCTGAAAGAATATTGACCACATTGAGTTGAACGTGAGAAGTTTAAATTAAACAGAGATAAATGTGAAGTCTTATACTTAGGTACCAAAAAATCAACTTTGCAGGTATAAAATGGAACATGCATGGAAAGACAATTGCTCTGAAAAATATCTAGGGGTTTTAGTGGACTATAAGCTCCATATGAGTCTGCATTGTAATGTAACAGCTTTTCAGGGATAATTGCTAATGCAATATAGTGACTCCTTAAAAGTAGTGTAATTTCCAGGAATTAGAAAGTAATGGTCTTTGCCCTCATCAAACCTCATCTGGAATAGTATTTTCAGTTCTGGGTACTACTATATCAGAAGAACATTGATAATTAGCAAAGTGCCTAGAGAAGGACAACCAAGATGAGTTCAGGTAATACGAAAATCAGTTGAAGGAATTGGAGTTTTTAGTCCAGAAAAGGGAAGACTCAAGGGAGTATAGATAAGGTAGAGAGGGACGTGATAGCTCTCCTCAAGTAGTTGAAGTAGAGGAGCCATTAGATTTGTTTAGTTTGGCCTCAAAGGGCAGAACCAGGATCAATGGGTGGTAAATTCAAAGAGGTCAACTGAGTTTTGATGTCAGGAAAAACTCCTTAACAACTACAGCTGTCCAAAGATGCTATAGGATACCTTGAGAAATGGTGGGTTCCTTTGCTCAAAGGGCTATAAAACTGTGCATACACTTTGACCCAGCAATACCGCTACTAGGTCTATGTCCCAAAGACATCAGAAAAAAGATGGGTGGGGGGAGGAACCTATTAATACAAAAATATTTGTAGCAGGTCTTTTTGTGATGGCTAAGAATTTGAAAATGAGAGGATGCCCATAAACTGGGGAATGGCTAGACAAGCTGTGTAATATGATTGTGATAGAATGTTATCGTGTTTTAAGTGCTATAAGGAATGACAAACTTCCTGGATCTTCTGTCATCACTCATGAGCATTCCCATTTGGGTCCAGTAGGTAATAGGTCCTGTTATGTGTGTGAGCAAAAGAGGTCTTAAAATTCTTTGATTCAAGCCACAGTTATGGGGACCAAGGGATTTCTCCTTTCAGCACTTTGCTTACAGGATCCACATAATTATGGATGAAGTTCTTCTATGAGAAGCAACTGGCAAGGACAGACAAACAAGCCCTTCTGTTTGTCTACTGAGCCTATTTTTAGCATTAAAATGATTAAATAATTGATGCCACAGCTTCCCACTAGCCTTCTCTTCAGAAAAATTCTAGGTCTACTTCCAAAAAACTCTCATCCAGATGATGAATGTAGTCCTTTACATGATCAGTGGACCTCTGTGGCAGCCAACAAATGGGAAAAAGATGAAGAAGGCCCTAGGCTCCAGAGAATGTCATAATTTCCCAAGTCATTTTCATCTTCAGATGCAGAGACTAATGATGTGTGACATGTGGAGGTATATGAAAATGCAGATTATCCCAGGTGATGCATTCAAGATATAAGCCTCCATAACTCCCCATTTCTTCACGGCCTAATTGATTTGTAGATGCTAAAACCATCAGCTTTCGCAGGAGGTCTTTTGCCTTTGGGAAGAATTATTCTGGAAAGTTATATGCTAGCTTAATGATTTTCTGAAATATAAAATATTCATTTCAAGCTTGGAATGGAGGCATTCCTGCTATAAGGTGGTATATTATACACCCCAGAGCCCACAGGTTCAAACTCTTACATGAACTTTTCTCCATGAAGAGTTCTTGTGAGACATATTGTGCTGTACCTTTGGAAGAGTCAGTCCTGGCTTGTTTACTATAAAGTCTGTAATCTGAATGTGTATCTCAGCGTTTAATAGAATGTTCTTGAGTTTCAAGTCCCTGCAAATAATCTCCTTCCTATGCAAGTACTCCAGGGCAGACATCATCTCTGCAGAATTAAAACCAGGCACTCACCCAAAGGACCCAGTTTCTGAATATATCTCAGTAGGTTCCATTTTGGGCATAGCTGAGAATAAAATGCATCTTCTCCTCTTCCTGAAAAGTGAAGTAAAGCTTGACAAAGAATATTGTACCTTCTTCCTGTTTAATTGTATGTTTTTTCTCCAGGATTTTTAATTGTTTAATCCCTGGAAGTTGCCAGTTCCACGGAGGCAAACTGCCCTTCACCTAAGACTTTGCCAAAAGCAAGCTAGGTAGCACAATGGATAGAGTGCCAGGCTTAAAGTCAGGAAGACTCATCTTCATGAGTTCAAATCTGGCCTCAGACACTTACTAGCTGTGTCACTTAACCCCATTTGCCTTGGTTCCCTCATCTATAAAATGAGCTAGAGAAGTAAATGGCACTAGAAATCCAGATACAATTTTTGAACCATTTCTTAACCTTGTGTTCACTTTCAAAATCTGCCTTTCTCCCCTGAAATCCCTCCCTTCAATCAGCAACAATGAGGAAAATACCTCCTGTGCCCCTAAGGTCTTCACAGGATTTCTTAAATTTTAATAATGCTTTCTAGGGTCCTTCGGGTATTATCCTTTATGCCTTGATGAATCATCAGGAATTAATAGGGATTGTCAGGTTTGGCAAATCTCAGAACTTTTTTCACCTTATCCTAGATACTTGCCCCAGAAAGAGCAAAACTCTCTATTATTTATGCCAAAGCAACAAAATACTTGTTTTAGTACTCATCTGAAGGGAGTTAGCAACCATCAATCTTATCTCTTCTTCTTCTTCTATTATTGGATAATTCCATTCTTTTAGGTGGGGCCACGTGGCCCTCTAGGTCCTCAAGTGAGGCCCTTTGACTGAATCCAACTTCACAGAACAAATCCCCTTAATAAAAGGACTGGTTCGTAAAACTTGGAATCAGTCAAAAAGCCACACTTGAGGACTTGAGAACTGGAGGCTGCGGGTTTCCCACCCCTGCGCTAAGGGAAAAGCTTCAAAATAAGTTAATAGTTCTTAGTTAAGAATTTTCAGAGTTACTTCACCCTTTTCTCCTTTGTCCCATTCTTCTGCCCTCCAAACTCCTTACACAGGTTGGGATTACCCTCTGCCTTATCAGATGCCTTTGCTCTTTTATTTTCTCCTCAAACAGTTCTTTCATTCTTCTCCCAGGTAACTTGAAAAGCAAATAGGCATTAGTCTAACCCTTTAGCCTCCTTCTGTTAGAGGGAAACCAAACTTTATCTTGTGAACATGTACTGGCTGAAAGGTAAATTTAGTACACTCTCTGAACGTCACTGCAAACTTCGTGACTTTTCTCCTTTCTAGAAGCAAGATCCTCAGGTGTTTGTCATTTTCATTGTTAGCCCTTGTGACTAATTCATAATAAACTTTCTATTAGGCTTACTTGATCACTGGCTGAGGATTCAATGAGCACTTGGGGGGTCTTAATATATTTATGATGGCAGACCTCCCACTTTTTCTTGAAATATGAGTCTATCTGATTCAGCTGCTTTTATTTTGTAACATAGATTTCTGCCACGTTCCCTGAAATTTTTATAAAATTTCCCTGAACGGCCTTTGATTAAGGGACTCGAGAAATCCAATTACCAGCAAGACTTCAATCTAATTCAATCTAAATGTCTGCCTCCTCTCTTCTCTTTGCTTCTTCCAGCTGATGCTTCAGATACCACCCTCACTTCACCTCCTCCATCTCCCACCTTGTACTTCCCTGGTTGCAAAGCCTTCTTAGAGCTTCAGAGTCAACTCCCCAAGAATAAAATTCCAGTTGCATGTCTGAACTTAAGGGACATCAGAAGGGAAGTGAAAGGAAGGGAATAAGCGTTTATTAAGTACCTAATATTATCTCCTAAGAAGCAAGTCAATCTCACCTAGATGAGGAAATTGAATCCCAAAGAAATAAAGTGATTTACCCAAGGTCACACATCTAGTTAGTGGAAGAGCCAGAAGTAGAAAGAGGATTTTCTGCATCTGCATCCAATGCTTTTTCAGTGATAGCAGGCTTCCTCTCAAGGGGAGAGCACAACTGCAGCAATAGCTATCAATCCAAAATAATGCAACCCTGTACCAGATTTTAGTGTATATTTAAGGGACTCAGTTATAGTTTCATTTAAGGGTTAGAATGTGTGGTTTAGGGAACCCAAGCATTACTTTCAAGTCTTAGCTAAAGTCCAACTTCTATAAAAAGCCTTTCCCAGACCTCCTTAATTTTTCCCCTGAGATTAGCTAGGTGGCACAGTGAGCACTTGGCCTGGAGTCAGGAAGACCTGAGTTCAAATGTGACCTCAGATATTTACTAGTTATGTGACCCTGGGCAAATCACTTAACCCTGTTTGCCTCAGTTTCCTCATCTATAAAATCAACTGGGGAAAGAAATGGCAAACCACTCCAGTATCTTTGCCAAGAAAACCCCAAATGGAATTGTCAAGAATCAGATACAACAAGACAAAAATAACAAACTGAGATTATCCCCAGAATAGCATGTATTGATAGATATCCTGTTTGTAAATAGTTTTTCCATAATTCTTGTTCTCCACTTTCCCGAATTGAATTGTGGGATCCTTGAGAGCAGGGACTGGTTTTTGTTGTTGTTGTTTGGTTTAGTTTGGTTTGGTTTTTGTGTTTCTTTGTGCTAAGTACAATGCCTGGAACATAGTAGTAGGCACTTAATAAATTCTAATTGACTGGCTGACTTTATTCTGTCTCCTAAACTTTTAAGGCAGTGCCTTAAGGGTTTCCTCTACTTCAGTTCTTTAGAAAATGTTTGATTTGCCACCTCTATAATTTCATTATTAGTTAAAATTGTTTAGATATTACTAATAATTAGTATAATCATACTCTAGCACATAAAAATAACTGTGATTTCACTGTTATTGGTCTTCCCCCAACCAAAGAAGTTCACAAATTCTCCATTCTTCAATAAGTCAATTTCATGACCAATCCAGTTGAGGCATCATGTGTAGTCTGTAACCTGGGTTCAAATCTTGACCTTTTTTTAATTATCTGTGGGAATTTGAAGAAATAATTCAACCTTACTGGGCTTTTGGTTTCCTCATTTGTAAAATTAGGAGCTTGAATTAGATGATCTCTAAGATTCCTTCCAGCTTCAAATCTATGTGCTTGTGAGGCTAAATTAATAACAAAATAGCCGGTCCTATGGCGATGAGCCCCTCTGACCTCATTGAGACAGGACTTTAGATAATAGATACAAAGTCCTTGGTTAGGTCTGTACTTTAAGGCTTTCTAACTTTACAAGATCTAGCAGGTCATAAAGTCTGGTGTAGTAGCTTTTGAGGTCCCAGGGCCACCATACCATAATGAGGAACTGAAACAGAAACAATAAAGGAACAATAATAATGTTAATAATAATAATAATACACTTTTATTGAAACAGCACTTTTATCTAATCTCCTGATTCCAAGTAGAGTGCTCTTACCATTAAATTCTCCTAATTCCAAACCAACTTGCTGTATGTTTGTTTTCCTGAAGAACCAAATTTGCTACTCCTCGAGAATACATATGACCTGTTAGTGTTCCATAAAAAGCTTCTCTGACAGTAATCTTTTGGTTGTATGATAGATAGATAAAGAACCCAGAAAGACTTCCTTTTGAATGAGAGCAGGGAAAAAAGATAAATCCAGGTTCCTTGAATTGTTCAACAACTTTATGTGACAAACATGGTTATGACAGAAATGGTTATTACCTTACTGAGAGATATTTATTAAATATTTGGTAACATCGATCCTTGGCTGTTTGTTTCTTACCATTGGTGAGGCCAACAGTTTGAATCAATTTAACAACATTGAAGAGTTAGTTTTTAGCCCTCACAGAAACATTTGGCTTTTGGTTGAATATTCCATTTCTTCTGAACCTGTTGGCAAACACTTTTCAAGAAAACGCATTTAAAAACTTCCACAGTTGAATTCATTTTCTCAAGTGAATTTTTGGATCCCAAATATAATGAAGCACAATGATATACAGAAACAGGCATTGGCTGCCTTGGTGAGTGCTTTAAATTTTTCTAGCAAACCAAGGCCAATTCAGGTCACATAAAGAAACACAAAAGGAAACAGCAAATAGTAATGTCAAGGTCACTTACTGTAAAGTCATTTAGAGATTGATACATTGGTAACTTTACATCTAGCACTAGATTAGCTATCTAAATATTAATGATGATTAAACAGAGGTCACAGAGTGGGAGTGGGGAGGAAGAAGGAGGGAACAACACTGGACGATTAAATGTTATTCATTAGTGTAGGACTATTCTACTTTAGGTCAATGGGGTACGACAATGGTAAATTACATTGGTAAATTACAAATAGTAATGTTTAATGTTGGTAAATTACAAACATATGTTTATATATAATATATATTTGTAATTTATATATGTGTAATACATACATGTAATGTTTACATGTATGTACATATATATTATGTGTTGCTCAAGAATGAATGACACCTTTGGTATAAAGGCTTGGTGTGCCCTTTTCAAAGTTGCTCATCCACCTTTGGTGTCTACCAGGTACTCAACTCTCACCTGTGGCTCCAAGAAGCTGTTGTATGAGCCTCAGTCACATCCCAATAAAACCATCTTGGTAGACAGGTTAATCCAGGTTAAGGGTAACTGACAAGCCTCAAATCCATTGGTGCCCTAGGAAGATTTCTATCCCAAGTATGTGAAGACTTCCCCCAGCAGAATGGGTGGATGAGAATAATTTCTTCCAACAGCCATGAAGGCAGCTGAAGCAGGTACTGTGGAGTGCTTAGAGCCTGGTCAGATATCAAAGACACCAATACCATCCACTGCATCCTGGGGCATCACCAGTCATCTTAACTTTTGTGTTGCCACTGGACTTTGATGACTCTGGAAGAAAGAGTGAGGCTGACAACTTTGTGCAATTCTGCCTCACTTAACTCCAACTCACACATGAGTCAAGACATAACCCCTTGATTTCACTGGTCTTCTTCAAAAACAAAAAACAAATATTTATATGGTGGCATGATATAATGATAAATATGCACGTACATTTACCATCATGTTAATTTCTATATGAATATTTATATGGAGGTATGACATAATGGTAAATATATATTATAACAATATAAATATAACATAAATTATAAATATGCTTATAAATAAAATCATAAAAGTTAACCATGCAAATATATATTTATATGGCTAACAAAATCTTAATAACCACTAAAAACTTTGAACAAAGTTCTTGTGGAGATTCCTCCATTGAATCAGCCAGCTAACTAACAAAAAAAGGATCAACCTTCTTTTCCTGGGAGGTTTCTGGTCCATTCAAGAAGTGACTGTGATATATACATAAGTCATGCAGGTCACAGATTTTTTTAAAAGTCCTTTGGCTTTTATTTCTCTTCAAACACCTGCACTTCACCTAAAAGTAGGCAAGCACTTATTTCCCTTTCTGTCTTGCCCTGCTTGGTTATCTATTTAAAAGTCTCTAGTTTGGGATTTAAAGAAGAGTATACCTTACAGCAAAGGTGTCAAACATCAGGCCTGCAAACCACACACAGCTCACAATATTCCTGAGGGGGCCCTGAACCAGGTTAAAATGTAGCTCCTATCTGATTTTACTGTGTTGATACATTAATAATAAAAAAGAAATATATAAACATGTATGATTTTCTAAGGCAATATGTGGCCTACAGGGATCTGTCCTTATATGTCATTTGGTGACCTCTGTTTCTATATGACTTTGACCTTATTACCTTAGATGGTAGACCTACTCTAGATATAATAGAAGTATAATTGTCTCTTTGATCAGTCATCTGCAAAGCACGTATGCCGCACATAACAAGGTAAGAATTTTAAAATAAATAAAATCTTACCAATCCGTCTTTGTCTAATGGATCTGATCAATTGGATCTAATCCAAAGGACACTTGTACTCTACCACATCTAGAATGATAGATTCTCAATCTGGAACATACCTCGAGATATCGTCAGATCTAGTTACCCTTCAGCACATAAACATCTCAATTGTACAAGATAGTCGGTTGTGATTTTTTTTAATGATTCCCAGAAATTCAGGACATATAATAGGCTCTAAATATGTATCTGTTGACTTACTGAAGCTCTCTAAAGATGATCTAGCCCAGGCTTCCTCAATAAGCCTCTCCTACTACATGGATGTAGGCTCTGGTCTTGAACAGATAGGGTTCAGTCCTGAGGGAAGCTGACCACTAAAAAAAAGGGTGGCTTTCCTCCTGCTTTCTGACTCATATCCCTATCCCATAGTATGGGGGTTCTTAATCTGGGATCCTTGATCTTTACATATACACATATAACACACACACACAAATATACTTATATACATATACACACATATATGTATGTGTATGTATTATATTTATAATCCAATATATTTTATTTTGTGAATTTTTCAATGATTTCCTTGTGATAGAAGCCTAGTGATACAATCTCTGGGTCATTTCTCATCACCTTGCAATCTGACTTTAGCTTCCACCATCCCATTGAAACTGCTCTTACCAAATACCTTCTTAATTGCTAAATCCAATGGACTTTTCTTAGTTTGCTTTCTACTTGACCTCTCTGTAACATTCGCTACTGCTGACCACCCCTCACTCATAGTTATTCTCTCCTCCTTTGGCTGCTATGACAGTGCTCTGTCTTGATAAGCTGCCTTGTTTGACCCCTCCTTGGTCTCCTATGCTACATAGTCATCCATCTCCAGCCTACTAAATGTAGCCTTCCCTTCTCTTTTTTTCTCTCCACACTCCGTCTCATGGAGATCTCGTCATGTCCCATGAGTTCAGTTATAATCTCAATTCAGAAAACTCCCAAATATTTGGAGTTGTACATTTAGCTCTAATCTGTCCCCTAAGCTCCAGTTCCATATCGCCAATTTTCTAGTAGATATCACCACCCTGATCTCCCACTGGCACCTCAAATTGAACATGTTCAAAACAGAACTCATTATGTTTTCTCCCAAAACTCTTCTAAACTTATTGCAATTGAGTACACCATTATCTTTCTTGTCAACTAGTTTGTAATCATGGAGATATATCCAGCTATCCTTATTCTCTTTCATGCTTCATATCCAACCAGGTGCCAATATTTTTGTTGATTCTGTATTTACAACATTTCTTGAATCTATCCTTTTCTTTACACTTACATGGTCATCATCCTAGTTCATGCCCTCCTCACCTCTCCCATGGACTACTGAAATAATTTCCTGGATTTCATTCTCTACCTCTCTACTCCACCCTTTACATGGTATAATTGGACCAATATCTGCTAGATTTCCTTCTCCCTGTCCCCCAGACCATAACATTATTAGTTATTTTTTCCCTAAAAGGCAACAAAGCAGTCCTTAGGACTTGATTGGCAAGTCAAAGTGAGGATGAGGAGAAGAAGTCCTAAGCCTCAAGATGTTCTTCCTTTGACCCAGCTTCCTTGTAGCCTTGTAGCCCATTTTAAAGTGGGTTTCTAGTCTTTTAAACATATAAAAGGCCTCCAGGTCCAGTCAGGGTCCATTAGAGTTGGCAGATATCTCAAGACTCCAAAAATCACTACACTCTGATGACCAGATACATTTCTATGTGGACACAAGGTTGGGCTGAGGAGCACATCTACCCAAGCCAAGTGCAGGAGCATGCTTGTTGATTTTCCCTTCTAAAGAAAGTGTATCTCCTTTTAAGAACTGATGCCTGATCTTCAAGTGCCTCATTTTATCCCCTCAAACCCAAATTCACGGGGTGGTAGCCTGAGTTAGACCTGCCCTTAAAATATAAATAACAAAATGGTCTTCCTCAAACACAGATTTGACCATGTCACCCTCCTATCAACCAATATTAATATTAATTAATATTAATGTGCCATGCATAAATTCTACTAGGAAAAACCACATGTACATAGATAAGTAGGTACAAAATGCATATACATATGTATTTGGTATGGCAATTTCTGAGAGAGGGGAAACACCAACAGCTCAAAGGATCAGGAAGTGATTAGTGTAGAAGGACATGAACTGAGATGTGATGAGAGACAACAGAGGTGAAGGTGAGTAGAAAGTGCATTTTAGGCAAGGAGGGACAAACTATGGAGAGACTCATTTGGGAGCTGGAATGTTGTATATGAGAAGTAGCAAAAAGGCCAGTTTGGCTTTGCTACAGAGTGGGTAAAGGGGGTGATATATAACAAATTGCAAAGGTAGACTGGAACCAAAAATGTAAATTGCTCTCAATGCCAAACAGAAGAATTCACACTTGGTCTACCAGGCAATAGAGAGCCAGACACTGGATCTCTTTGAGCAAAGAGTTGATATGATCAGACCTATGCTTTTAAGAATAACCTGTTTGGCAGCTATGTGAAGAATGGTGTGCAGAAGAAAGACAACGGAAGCCAAGAGATCAATTAGGAGTGTACTGTAACAGTTCATTTGAAAGGTGATGAGGGCCTGAGCTAAGGTGGTAGTCCTTTGAGTGAAGAGAAAAGGATAGGAAAGATGTTGGAGAGGTAGAATCAACGAGACTTAGCAACTGTTAAATCATGGCAGGGGCAAAGTTTACAGGGAGGTTGGAGAGAAAGAGAGGAATTAAGGATGTCTCCAAGGTTGTCAACCTAAGTGACTGAAATGGGGGAATTAAGACGAAAGGTGAGATTTTGGAGGCAGATATTTGAGTATTTCTGAGATGGCAGCTGGTGACTATTCAGCAGGCTCCCTGTTACCTCTAAGGTAAAATTTGAACTCAACTTGATATTTAAAGCCTTCACAATTGAGCTTCAGCTGTTTTATTTCATATTACCTCTCTTTATACGTACAGTGCTCCAGCCAAAGTAGCCTCTTTGATTTCCCCAAACTCAGTATGACACTTCCCACTGCTATGTTTTTATACAGATTGTCCCCATGGCCGGAATTCACTTCTTCCTCGTTTCCTAAAGTCCTTAGCTTTCTTCAAGGCTCAGCTTAGGTGCTACATCCTACAGAAAGATTTTCCTATATTTCTGCCACCATTCAGATAATATTTTACTTATTCATCTATATTTGTGTTTTTCCACCAGCAGAACGTCTGTTCCTGCAGGGAAAGGACTTTCTTAATTTTTAAAATTTCGTATCCTCAGCATTTAGTGTAGCACCTAGCACATAATAACTACTTAATAAAGCTTAATAAATTGACGGAATGACTACAATGTACTCTATTAGGTGCTGAGGATACAAAGAAAAAAACAAAAGACAATTTAATATTTGTTGACACCAGAAAATCAACTGGTGTGCTTTTAGAACATTTATCCATATGTTTGTTTCTGGAAAGGTCCCTTGGAATATAGGTAGACTCTTTCCCTATGTATAAATGGATCTCAAGCTAGCCATTCCTAGTTTTAGTGGAAGTTTTGTGAGTTTGAGATGTTAGGAGTTTCTATGTCCTTCAGTGAGAGTCAGTTAGCGTCAAGAAGGCTTTCCTGTATTGGAGAGGATGGTGCCTGAGAAAAGGAACCTAAGCCCTGGCATGATTAGCCAGATCCGTTGGAGATGTGTGATTCTTCCTGTCTGTCGGTCCCTGACCTCATCACTTGCTGTGGAACAGCCAGAGGCAATGATATTCTGGCTTGCAGCACCAGACCAGAGCATAGGAGAGCAGAGTGCCTAGCAATAAGAACGTCCACAGAACTCTTGCTAAGCACAGGTAGGCAGTAGATCTCTGGCTCCCAGTAACCCTTTGCATAAGGGAGCAGAGTCAATTCTGTCTTAGACCAGCATCTTCAGGCCCCCAAAGTGGCAGTGTGACAGCACTCAGGTCTATGGATACTCTCTGTCCCATTAAAGGGCTGAAGGGTTCATGCCCAAGAAGTAGCAGTTATTTCAGTCCAGCAAAGAAGATAGCAATTAATCCTGGCAGAACAGGCAGTTGGGAGGGACAGACCCTACCAACAGTGTCTGAGTGGGAGCAGGCATGTACACAGGCCCTAATGGCAGTGAACAGTAGAGTGAAACTCCAGTGGCAGGAGAATGGGCATGTTCAGTGGCAATAGGCAATAGCCCACTGCTTACTGTAGTGTATAACTGATTGACCCCCTCCATATTGTTGCTAGTGCAGCCCCTAGTGATGTTGTACAACTCTTCCCCAGAGAACCAGGTTATACGGTTTGTCCTTCATTTTCAAAGAGGACCATGACAACAGGGAAATGATGACATTACTTGCAGTTGACTTTGATTTGAGTGAAGGAGGGCTGTGCAAGGTCACCAGCCTCACTTTCTCCTCCAGAACCATCTGGGTCCAGTGGCCAGATATTCATCAGGATGAGTGGAGATGGCCCAGGATGCAGTGGGAGACTAAACAGGGAGAACTAAAAGGATCAAGGGCTAACATTGTTGGGAGGAAGGGAGAGCGCTTGCTATATGGCAATAAAAGAGAGGTAGAAGTATCTACCTAGTCCCCATAGGAGAAAGAAGAAAGTTTCTTGCAGGCCCCCATGGGTCTAAGACTTTGTCTTTTGTCCCATTCCTTACATATGAATCCCAACAGAGGTCCCAAAGAAGGGTTCCTTCTAGCTAGTTGACCAAGGAATTCTAACAAGATGGTGGTACAGGGCATTTCTCTTTGATTTTGATGAGGATCCCAGGGAAAGAGGAAGGACGCTCATGCCAATGTGTGCTTCTTTATATGCCAACTCAGCCCCTGCTTTTATATGATTCTCAGGATAGAATCTATTCCTGCATCTCTATCCCATAAGTTCCTATACGGAATTCAATAAATGTTAGCAAATGGGTAAATTCAGGGATAGGCTGTGTCAGCCACTTTTGGTGTCTGATATCTTTCTGAAGATGCTGACTGGGCAGTGGTTGCCTGGGAGCTCAAGGGTTACACCTATGTCACTGATTCAATTATATTCATTTCATTTAAAAAATCTTGTTGGGTGAAAACAACTGTATTTGATATCCATTAGTCCTGTAAACCATGCTATAAGCCTAGCTTTGAACAAGGAAGTTGAATTTTCCCAGCATTAAATAGACTCAGGTTTCAGTAGAAACTCAGAATTCATCAAGCTAAAGGATATTTTTGAGTGGGTGCATTTTCTCATGCCTAGTTACATTCATCTTGCTTCTTCGTTTTCAAGATACCGTGGATTCCTTTCGGAAGTGTGAAGGCAAAACTATTACACCATAGTGCTTCAATACTCCAAAAGACCCATTTTTTTTAATAAGTGAAGAAACTCCCACCACCAATATGGATCATAAGCCTCCCCTGCCCCATACCTTTGTTGATGTTTTCATGAGTTACTGTGACAATAACAGCAATAATAATAGTCATCTGGTGGGCCTGCCTTTGATAATGAACCTCTCAAATCTCAAATCTTGAAAGAATACACACAAAGTTCATTTTAGGGTTGGTGCTCAAAAACTTTCCACTCGTTGGGACCTGTCAGACAGAGCCTGGGTTTCAATAACTCAGGATCACATGGACACCATGAAGAAGCAATGGAAGAGCTCTTTAGTGGCAGTGGTGACATCATAAGCTAGGCATTTTCCAAATCCAAATAGATAACCAGGATGCACAGAGCTGACTGAAATAAGATAAATATTTTATGTACCAAGCAAAAAGTGACTGGGTTATGAGATTACCCAACTATACTTCTCTATCAATATGGTAAACGACATTATGCTTCATTTTGGACTGAGGTTTGCGCCACCTAATATGTGACAGGCTTCTGGAGGTAACAGGTTCCTTTCTATGTAACAGATCTTTTTATTCTCAAGTAATTTTATTCTTGGTGTAGCTCCCACCCACTGGAAATACCTCCTGTTTATAGCCAGGTATTATCATTCATTTAGACCTTTTAGTCAAGCAAAAAAGGTTTGATTAGTTTTGTGGGCAAATATAGTAATATCACCAAATATTATATAACATAAACTCCATAATCAATATTTTCACAATGACTATAATTTGTCATTCTTCTTCATTGTCTTCTGTCTCCCACCAGCCATCCCTGAGCAGTGGGAGAATAAGCCAGGGGTTTTGTGGAGAGGATACCCCAAGATTGAAGATTGACAATGTCTGTATGGTTTGCTGCCCAACAACTCTTGAAGAAATGCCCAGAGCAGAACAGAGGGCTGTAGACAATATTTGTCAATCTGACCAAAGCCTTTGATTGTATCAGTCATAAGGGTTTGTGGAAGATCATGGGAAAATTTGGCTCCGTGGAGAACTTCGTGAGTAGTGTATGCCAGCTCCACACCAATGGAGTGAGCTTGCTCTCATGCTTTTTTTTAGCATGATGTTTTCAGCAATGTTGTCAGATACCTTCAAGGAAACCAAAATGGAATCAAAGTCAGCTACTATACTAATGGAAAATTATTTAACTTGAAAAGGCTACAAGCCAAGACTAAAGTAGAGGGAGAGTTAGTGCATGATTTTTTTGTTCACAGATGATTGTGCACTCAATGCAGCCTCCGAGGCTCTGAGACACAACAGAGTATGGATTGCTTTTCTGCTGCTTGCACTAATTTTGGCCTGACAATTAACACTAAGAAAATACAGGTTCTCCACCAGCCAGCACCACACCATCCATACATGGAAACATTGGTTACAACAAATGGAGAAATATTGAATACTATGGATAAGTTCACTTACCTTGGCAGTATACTTCTCAGGGACATACACGTAAATGATGAGGTTGATGCACACATTGCCAGAGGCTTTAAAGGAAAGTGTGGGAGAAAAGAGGTATTAGACTGCTTACCAAACTGAATTGTCTACAGAGCCATTGTGCTGACTTCATTGTTGTATGCCTGCGAAACCTGGACAGCCTACCAGTGCTATCACAGAAAATCGAAATGTTTATGTGGACTATTTGTGCCCAGCCTGTGGTAGAGACTTCCTACCTTGTATTGGTCTGATCAGCCATGGTCAGACACACTGTACCTTGACCCTGAGATAGTGATTTCATTTTGACCCTCTTCTATCACAAAGGACAACAAACACAACCACTAAGTATTTACTATGTTCCAGATACTGTGTTAAGAGCTAGGGTTACAGATAAAAACAAAAATACAGTCCCCTGCTTTCAAAATGTGTATATTCTAATGGAGAAGGCATCATACAAGTAACTATATACAAGATAAATACATTGTAAATGGAAGGAAATCTCAGAGGGAACATACTAGGTTTGTGTTGGAAGGGAGAGAGAAAACAAGAAAGAACTTTTGAAGAAAATGGGATTTGTACTGAGTCTTGAAGAAGGTCAGAGAAGCCGAGAGGTAAGGGTGAGGGGAAATAGCATTCCAGGCATGGTAGATAGCCGGAAAACAGGCATAGAATCAAGAGATGAAGTGTCATGTGCAAGGAACAGATCATTGTTGCTTGATTGTAAAGTATATGGAGGGGAATAAAGTGTAAGATGGCTAAAACTGCCTCAGGGAGCAGGTTGTGTAGGGCTTTAAATGCCAAACAAAAGATTTTATTTTTTATCTTGGAGACGATAGGGAGCCTTCAGAGTTTATAGAGTCGGAAAGTGACATGATCAGTGCCCACTTTGGGAAAATCATTTTGGCATCTGAGTGGAGGATGGGATGGAGTGGGAAGAAATTTAGGGTAGGGAGACCAACCAGCAGACTATTGCAATAGTATTGGCATTATGGACTAGAACTTAGGAGAGAAATTCAAGTTGAATATAAAAAGATTTGGAAGTTTTCTGAAGAGAAATGAAAATTGAACACATAATTGCTGATAAGATCACCAAAGAATGTAAAGAAGGATGGTCTTGAAGATGACACATGGATTATCCAGACTTGTCAGAGTTAAGAGGAGAAAGAGACCAGAGTAGTATCAGGCAAGTATCAGAAATGAGAAAATCTCTAATAGCAGGGAGCGGTCAACAGTTTCAAAGGCTACAGAGAAGTCTTAGTTTTGTCCAGCAGAGGGCACTGTGGCTAACTCAAGTCCAACCTTCTTTTGAAGTTTCTACACTCTCCTCCTCTCTCTAGAAGTTGGGGGGTGGGGAACCCAAAATACCCTGGCGCAAATTAATCAGTCTGATTTGGAGAAAATGAGATTAGTGCTAAGAGTTTTAGTGGAGGGTAAAGGTCCCAATAGGCAAAATGTTGAAATAGCAAAGAAACCCTTTATGACGCTGCTGCTCAATAAACAATAAAACAAAAAGAAGAAACTTTGATTCACTATTCTTCCAGAGATTTTTCCCCCAAAAAAGGCCAAATTCAATATTTCTCTGCTGGACTCTCTTGATAAACCAAGCTACAAGAAAAATGCTCTAGCCAATAAGGGGCTTCTAAGGCCTTTGAAAACTGTCATCCATCTAACTCTACCATATCTCCTCTCTCTGTCTCTCTCTCTCTCTCTCTCTTTCTCTCTCTGTCTCTTTCTCTCTCTGTCTCTCTCTGTCTCTTTCTCTCTCTCTCTCTCTCTCTCTCTCTCTCTCTCTCTCTCTCTCTCTCCTTCTCCAGAGATCTTTTTCAAACTTCCACTGCATCAGAAGCTCCACTATCCAGTACCAATCCCACAATTAAAATCATATCTTCTTGCCTTAGAAGAAATACAATTTCCAGGATCTCTAGCAACTTATGCCTCTTTGGAGGCAATTAATCCAGCCTTGCCATAAGGGCTGCTACATTTTCAAAGGCCATCAGATTCAGCAATTAAAAGAACATTGGCGGGAGCAATTTTAGTGTTAGAAGGATATTAACAGCATAGAAAGAAAGACTATTAGTATGTTAGAGTAACAATGAGCACTGGAAGAGTGAATTGGAAATCAGTAGATGACAGCAAGGATGGGAAGATGATGTTATACCATTTATAACCATTTATATATTTATACATAGATCAGGTTATTGGGGGATGGAGATAGAGAACTGCTCTGGAAGTAAAAGCATTTCCTAAGCAAGGAACAGACAATCCCCTTTCTTGGCCATACAAATCAGAAGGAGTGGGAGAAGAACAGCTTCCAATGAAGAAGTTTGTAAGGGATGAGCTCTCCTTAGGAGGTGCCCCGCCTTATTTAATACAGTGATTCAGTGAAGTGTGGGTCCTGAAGTGGTTTCGTGACTTGCCCTCTTCTCTCTTATTCCCACTCTATAGCTGTGTGGTGGTAGTAAATGATGCCTCATAAGTGTGATGAGAGGACAGAATTTTCTTTCTCCTTCACCATCTTTCATCTCTTTTCCTTTTCTTATTGACCTGGGTTGAGGGTAAGGGTCAGAGAATGCAAATTTGGTTTGTGTAATAGGAAGGATAAGGAGGAGTTAAAAAATACACTGGAGCAACTAGGGAAAGATAGAAAGTTCTTATTCATCTTTTCGAGGCTATCTGTAATCAATAAAAGATACTAACAGTGTATAGATACATGATAGTTTGTTAAATCTGAAACTAGGGTGCATACTATACCTACAGTTATCATGAAGAGTAGAGAGTTAATACCGGAGAAACCACGATGGAAAATTCAGTGTACATTAAAAGTTGAATTGTTGATTGTTATGTAAGTTTCTGAATGTCGTCTGTTCTCTGTATAACACATTTAACAATGGAACAAACATTGACTCTGGAGTTTTGGGTTCAAATCCCACCACTGCCATTATTATCTGTGTAACCTTTGGCAAGCTATTAAATCTCCCTGGGCCTTGATATCCTCGTCTATAAAACAAGGTTAAATTGGATGGCTTCTGGGGTCTTTCCATCCCTACATCTATGAGCTTCAAATTGGGGGCGGGGGAGTTCTTATCACTGTAAGTAAAGTTTCAAGACAAAGTTTCAAGAAGCAGGTGCAAAAATTTCATAGCACATCATGAACATTTGCCTTTTGTTAATGTCTATGTAGCAAAGGTTACCCCCTGCATGTAGCATGGGAGTGTTGTTGTGGGGCTCAAAGGGAGGCCGAATAGACATCTCTAGCCTCTTTTCCCCCTACTCTTCTCCAAGGGAGACTTTAAGTTGATGGAAAAACTGAAATCAGAGAAAGTATACCTAGGAGAATATCCAGACAATACAGATTGAGGGAGCTCTCCCACTGGGAATGAAGTCGTTTCATTTTGTTCACATAAGACAGGCTTTTATAGTCCTGTGAACATGCACGAGTTGTTGTGTATGGCTGAAAAGATAAAAATTTAAAAGCCTTGCTGTAAAATTTGGACAGCCACATAGGAATTAACGTAGGGCCTTTGGGATGTATTTGATTTTGTCTGTGTTTTAGTTTGCCTCCACTTCACAGAAAGGTCATAGCTATAGAAGAACAAAGCTTATTTACAATTCTTTTAAATTTGAGTTGTAAACTTTTAAAATTCTAATCCATCTTGTATTCCATTCTATTCATTGACTCACTCTAATTTTCCTCATAACCTTTCTTATGACTAATCTTCCTTTATCAAAATAGCATACTCACTGGAATTCTCCCCTAAGAAACCTATACCGATACCACAGACCTTCCCCCTCCCTTTTCTAAGAAAAATAAAAAGCTCAACCCTTCCTTCAAACTTTTTTAAGCCAATAATCTTGTTTTCAGTAAGCCTTGTTTGTCAACTTACTCTACAGGAAAGCTGCTGAATAGATCAATCACCTGATACTTTACTAGTATTGATAAGCTCTTGAGAAATCAAAGGCCCTGTTTTCTTACACCAAGACTTTACTTTTTACTGTCCTTGGTTGTATCATATAACTGGAGTTGGATCACATATCAGGGGTGAGTAAACCCTTCCTTTGCAACCAGTTACATTGTAAAGAGATTTTTTGGCAGATGATCAACAATACGAGATTTTAGCAGCATAAAAACAATGGAAATAATACTGGTTTGTAGTCAATATATCTGGATTCAAATCCTGTCCTGCTACTTTCTGCAGAATCTGGCAAGTCCCTTCACTTCTCTCTTGATTCTCTGCTTTCTAAAATGAGAAGTAGGACCAGATAATCACCAAGGTCCCTTCCAGATCTAAATCCTATGTTCCTAAGCTTTTAATGGACAATGTAAGCTTTTGATCACAGTGGTAGATTAGGTGGCATTTAGTTCCCAAGAATGGGGACAGCTCTCAGTCTTTGTAGCCTATGAAATGTGTGAGATTTGCTGGTGTGTTTTTTGGGGCTATCCTCAGAAGGAATCTAACCCTTTTGTGTGTACTTCTTTTGACTGGGATTTAAGTCTCATTACATTTGAAGATGATATGAGGCAGAGAAGGATTATAGGCATTCTTCAAGATGTGGAGGTGTGGAGCTTGGGGAAAAACTGGTAGGTCAGGTCAGCCTGCCTTACAGAAACAAAGCCATTTTTCAAATAGAGGAAGAAGCAATGGTGTTTCCTAATGGCACTCAGGAAATCTTAGGCTACTGAATTACCATAGGGTAATATTTTAGTACCTTAAGTACTCTGTACTTAAGGAACTAAGTACCTCTGGTACTTTGTGGAACAGTAGGCATTTCTTCCAGAAAGTTTGTTGATTTCAGAGTAGAATAGTGCTGTAATAAGGGAATAAGCATTTATAAAGTGCCTATTATGTGCCAGACACTGTGCTAATCACTTTACAAATATTTTTTTCATTTCAAGAGGGCACAGTAGCAGAAAGAAAACTAAATAAGGAATCGAGGGACCTGAGTTCCCATCTTGTTCCTGCTTTCTGACAAGAGGAGGATATTATATATGTATAAGGTGCTTTTTAGGTCTAATGATATCTGAATTCTTTACTCAGTAAATTTTTGTACATCTTTTCCCATGTTTTTGTGCTTCCTTTATCAAGGCATTGACTCTTTTCTCATGATTTTCTTGTATCACTCTCATTTCTTTTACCATTTTTTCTTCTACCTCTCTCATTTAATTTTTTTTTAATTTTTTTTAATTTATTTTTGACATGTTTGGTTTTCAGCATTGATTTTCACAGGCGTTTGAATTACAAATTTTCTCCCCATTTCCTCCCCCCCCCACTCCAAGATGGCATACATTCTGGTTGCCCTGTTCC
>CM053622.1:514300270-514315597 GCA_028646595.1 Phalanger gymnotis
CCTGCTTCCCTCTGCCACTTTGTGGGTTCTGCAGCTCTAAAATTGGTTCAGAGCCATTGTTTTATAGGTTTTTGGAGGAACTTGGTGGGGAGCTCACGCCAGTCACTGCTTCCCAGCCGCCATCTTGGCTCCGCCCCTCTCTCATTTAATTTTAAAAATCTTTTTCAAGTCCTCCAGGAGTTCTTTTTGGGTCCGAGATTAATTCATATTTTCTTCAAGGCTTTGCATGTAGGCATTTTGACATTGCTGTTCTCTTCTGAGTTTGTATTTTGATCTTCTCTGTCACCATAATAACTTTCTATGGTCAGGTTCTTTTTTTTTATTTGTTTGATCATTTTTTCCAACTTATTTCATTTTTTTTAAAGTTGAGCTCTGGTCCTAGGGTAGAGAGAGCACTGTCTCAAGCTTCTTGTGCCAGGGGCTGCAGGCCCTGACTGCTTGACTGGTGTTATGCAGGTGCCACAAAGGGCCTGGCTGCTGCTTAACTGGTGCTGAGCTGAGGCCTGTGGGGATAGGGGGTGGACACCTGGCTTCCAACTGCTGGTTACTGCTGCTGCTGCACTGGAACTGCACTCCCCTTTTATCCAAGTGAGACAGACCTTTCCTGCCAACTTTTCAAGTTGTCTTAGGCTGAAAAATTGTTTCATCCCATCTTTTTGTTGGTTCCACTATTCCAGAATTCATTTTGAGGTGCTGTTTTATGTTGTTTTGAGGTAAATTTGAGAGAGTTCAGGCAACTTCCTGTTTTATTCCACCAACTTGGCTCGTGGATTCTTCCTATAAGTTGAAACATTTTGCTGTTTTAAATTTGTTCTAGATATGCAATTTAATTGACATAGGGAACTCCCAGTAAGCAAACTCCCTTTACCAAGCCAGATCAGCAATTGTTCTATGTTTAATATTAAGAGAGTTGACATGAACACTGAATATTCAATAATCTGTTAAGATGGCTTGGTAGGCTAATTATTTTTAACCCACTTGTAACTGGGTTAAAGACTGGATTTCATTTTAAATGGGGGAGGGTTGTCAATGATGGTACTAGGACAGACCTGCACAACTTGGCAGCAGGTAGGGGCCAAAATTAAAATAGGCTAAACTTCTTTGAGCCACAGATGGGTTTTTAAGAGCTCGCTTTCCAAGTAAGAGTATAATTAATGGTTAAACTATTTTGCAAATAAATATTTTTTAAAAAGCAAATTTCAGTTAACATCAACTAATTACACTTATTACTTAAGATTTTTATTTATCATGAAATCACAGTAATGTTACAAAAATACTTTGCTAAGTGGTACAAGTTTTAATAAATTTTCAGGTTTTCTTACTGTTTACATTTAGTTAGTGAGAAATATTACACTTCTTGTCAGCAGTTTATCATACTCCGGAATCATGATTGAAATCTATTTCTCTAAAAGTCTGAAAAATAACCTCATTTTCTGACTTTACTTTCTTGAAAAACCATTGTTCCCCACTGACATTTTTCAACAATTTAGATGCTTTGTTTTTCATTGGTGTCCAATTTGATTAAGTCAGGATGTTTTGATTCAAAACGGTGACAAAGATTGTATTTCTTCAGAATGGCTATTACCTCTTGACAACCAAGGTATGATACTTTGTCTCATGTTTAAGTAAACAAGTATCTATTTGTCCACTCTGGATTAAATACTCTGTGTTCTGATTCGATCTTTCATTTCTTTTTATCACCGATTGCACAAAGTCATGCCAAAAACCTTAATGTTAGAACCAAAAAATCTCCACAGCAACTGCTCACATACAAAGAGATACTGAACTGAGTGTCTGCCCTTGGAGAGATCTCTATCCACTCATGTAACTTGGAGGCCAGCTGGTCAGCGAGGGAGGGTAAGGAGCCCTCAAGTTATTGCTGCTCATCCCATAGCAGACGTCAGCTGAGTTGGTGTGTGACTGAACTCCTTCAACACCAGTAATGACCAAAAACATAGGAAAATGATACGACTCTTGCTCTTCTCAGAATAGTCAGCCTGGTGATGGTTGGCTGCCAAGGGTCACAGGACAAACAGGAGAGACTATGCAGTGGCAACCCACCCACCCAGTTACTTGACAGGACAATAGTGACTAGTGGAAGTCAGGTCAAGCAGGGGCATGAACAAAGCACTTATTACATCTTTAGCTTCTTTTATATCCTCTACCAAAAAAGGCAAGCAGCCTGAAATCCTTTGGCAGGCCAGCCTGTGGTCCATATGTTGTACAGGAGATGGGCAGAGAGGAAAGAGTCTCTCTAAGAGACCAAACATCCACCAAAGGCATAGTGGATACTGGCAACCAAAGCAAGAGGAAGAGTAGATTTTTACTCCTCCACTGTGAAGGCAGGTGGCTGAGTTATTTTTTTTTCTCCTCCATCTGCCCAGATATAGAACTTTTCTCCCCAGACCTTTTGACACCTTGTACATGGATCTTTCACTAGGCAAAAGTGGTTTTGTTAGGCTTTTTAATTTTGCTGAGTAGTACTGAAAATGCCAGCCTAGCATGCTTAAAACAGTAGGGGAGGAGGGCTCTCTATTTCATAGAATATACAAGGTAGTATCTCACATCCTGGCTTGGCAGTCAAGAGGACCACCTGGAAGCATAGTTTAGTAAGCTATTCATTCTATATTTGTTTCATAATTAAATTTCTAAAGGCAGAATAAATCAAAATTTCTGTTTGTCCCCCTCCTACCACAAGGCTTGTCTTCATTTCAATCAGTTGTAATCTCCAGAAGTGGCTTGCTGGTAGAAGCTTGCCTCTTTGGCTAAGCCTCCTGCCCAAGGAAAGAGAAGATGTGGAGAAAGTTCTGCCCCAGTTGGTCCAGGACGCAGAGAATAAGGTTCTGTCTCTGCTCTTTTCTGGCATAGAAGGTAAAGAGTGAGGACATAAATATGTGGGTGCTAGAGTAATACCTAGGAGCTAGCTACAAGGTGGAATTCATGTTGGGATATATTTTTTTCTTTGTCTTTTCTCTGTCTTGGAATATTATAATGCTATTATTCAAACATTCTTTTGTATGGGTGATTAAGTAGTTTTTTTTTCATTATTGTTCAAACTTATTTACAAGAATTTCATTTTTTACTTGTTTTCACATTTTAATCATGAAATTAGCTTTATAAAACTGAGCCTCACAAACTGTTCAGTTGCATATGTATAGTAATACTTATTACTGAATAAGAGAATATACCAAAATACCAAAAATACCAAAACCTAAGTGGAAAACCAATTATTTTATAATTTCCATTTTATATGGGTTTTTTTTTTGCCTGATTGTTGCTTCGCTGATAATCAGCCAAATTGTTTAGTCAATTGATATATCATTCTTTGATAATTGCCGATTGTGGCTATCATGCCTTCAAATCCCCAAGCACCAAAAACAATTCAACTATAATGCGTTGACTAATCTAGCTGACAAATCTGACACAAAATGTTGAGGGTTGAGGGAGCCGAGGTCCAGGAACCCCAAGACTGGAGTTCCTAGATGGGGTCGTTGAAGCGGAGTGCCCCTCAAGGACCTGAGTACTGGAGAGGGTCGGGGCCATCTGGAATGAATTCACTATCTCAAGCATTCTTCAAGTCAAGGTGGCAAAGATTTATTACTCTTTACAGTGGGCAAGAGTTCTTAAGGAACCTGCAAACTTACAGGGGTGCAGGGAAAGTTTAAATATGAGATTTGGGGGTGAAACATGTCAATTAGGTGTTTTGGGGTGGGATTAGGGAATGGTTAAGGGGTGGTCAGTTCTTAAAGGAACATGCACTTTTTGTATCTACCGCACAGGTATCTTACCCAGAGTTCACTGGGAAATAGCCCAAGGTGGGGTGACCTGGAGGTGTGGTTTTGACTGTGAAATGTCACTAAGTCAACCATCGGTCAGGGCTGACTGGAAATATCCAGGTGGCTTCCATCAAATGTGTTGTTAGACAAGATGAATATAAGTGATTATACATTTGACTATGTCTAGGATACATATCAGCAAGGTGAGGAAGTAGTAAATATTGTTATGTCCCAGTGCACAGCCAGTTAGCAATACACAAGGAGTTGGACCAATAAATTCTATATGTGCAGCTGGCCACAGTATCAGGAAGAGAGATAAGTGTTTTGCTAAGGCATGCTGCCCTTGAACTGGAGAGAAACTGCTAGGGCCAACGCTTTGAAACTAGGGAGAGACATGATTTTAGAACTGGATGTGATTTTGGAATTGGGGTCCAGGCACAGGCACCCAAGCAGAGGCTAAGGAGAAATGTTAGAATTAGGATCCAGGCACAAGCACCAAGCACCCCATCAATATCAAGTGTTAAATTTTTAGAAAGAAGACTCTTCTACCCAGAACATCTAAGAAGACAAAAAGCAATTCTCCTTAGTACTGAGATTTTTGCATTATTTAATCTGAGTACCTCAGGGCTCTCTATAGTTCACAAAGTGAGTCACTGATCACCAACAATTACTTTTGCAAATACAATTTTTGCTTGTTTTTTTCTTTGCAACATGACTGCTATGGAAATATTTTGCATGGTTTTATATGTACAATTGATATCATATTCTTTGCCTTCTCAATGGGTGGGGGAGGGGTGAAAGAGAGAGAGAAAGAATTTGGAACTCAAACTTTTTTTAAATGAATGCTAAAAATAAATAATAATTCAAAAAAAAACCCACAATGAAACAGGATCAGTCACACCAAAGACCAAAGGAAATGAAAAACAATGCTAAGAACTGACAAACTATTTTTAAAGCCTCATCAATCCTTCCAAAAAGCCTAATTAATCCTCAAAAAGATGCAGAACCTAGAGGCATTGCTATTCATTCCTCAGCAGTGGGGTGTAGAATTCCTGAAGCTGGAAGAACAAGAAAATTAGTTTTTTAAAAACAGTTTAACCATTGTTAAGAAGAAAATCATTTGGCACGTGTGATGCAATAAAAAGGCTGGAGCATTGAATGGGGGGGGGAAGTAATTTTTACCAGTGAAACTTGTTTTTCATTCAAGGCTATACTATTGATAGATGAAGTCCAGATAAGCATTTAAGAACTGAAAAATTTCATCATCCTGAAAAACATCTATCCAAAATATGTTTTGGATTTTTTTTTCACTTCCAATAGGCCTGGAAGTCTTCTTTCCTTGGGGAACCAATGAACTCTGATAAATACATTGACATACTGAGAAGGAAAATTGTTCCAGGATGATAGAAATTTCCAAATGGAATTGGAATGCTACCATACAACCTTGTACCACATTACATCAGAAAAAGATTAAGCAATTTACTCAAGAGATATAGGTAAACATGCTTCATTGGGCTGATTTAAGGCCCATTGAAAACCTATATGCTAGACTTCAAAAAGGGGACTGTTCATCAAGGGTACACTTAATTCTATGTGATAAAAGAGTATTTTCATGACAAAGTATTAAAGAATGTGTCAAAATCTTGTGAATTAAATGTCAAATCCTATAAAAGAAGTGTTTGCAGCAAAAGAGTAGATATTGCATGTTAAAAGTTCCTTCAATGTAAAGCACTGTAAGGTTTATTGTATAAATTAGTAAATTTAATTTGTTCCCAATAAATTTTTTTTTAAAAAAAAAGACGGAGAACTGTAAGTATAGGTCAGCGTCCACTTAAAACCAAAATTCAACATCCATTGGCATGTTTACTTCAATCAATCAATAAACATTTATTAAGCAACTACTATGTGCCAGGCTAAGAGCTGGGAATACAAAAAGAGGCAAAAGATAGTCCCTGACCTCAAAAAGTTTACAGTCTAATGGTGGAAGACAACATGCAAACAAATATATACAAAGTAAGCTATATTGAAAATAAATAGGAAATAAGAGAAGAAAGGCACTTTTCTAAGTAAAATAGGAAAAAACAACATAACAAATTAAGTGATAAGGAAAGATCTCGCCCCTGCCGATAGGGAGTAGACCCAAGTAACCATATGACTAGTAGGGGAAGGCATACTCGCAGAGAATGTATGTGACTAGGGAACGTGCATAGAGGGAACCTATGTAGAGTACAAGTGTGGCTAAGGTACATTCACAGGTAAACATGTGGCCATGACACACATATGTCACACATGTGCACAGAGGGGCTAATATTCTTCAGTGATGTCATCACATTGTCCTCTGCTACTTTCTACTGGCTCTTCCCCTCCACTGTCATCTCTAATAGTCTAATAGTTCCTGAGCTGCTCTCTGCTACCATCTATTGGGGTGTAGAGGTTGCACCCTGTTAACCTCTGCTGTTAAATTGCAAATATTCAGTCTGCAACCCCTAACTCTATCTAGGTATTCCAACTGACAAATGTCACAGGTGCTGTCTAGAACAGGGGTGGGGAACCTTCGGCCTCCAGGCCCCATGGGGCCTTCTAGGTCCTCAAGTGCAGCCCTTTGACTGAGTCCAAGTTTTACACAACGAATCCTTTTATTAAGGGGATTTGCTTTGTGAAGTTTGGATTCAGTCAGAGGGTTGAACTTGAGGACGTAGAGGGCCACTCCCACCCCAGGTCTAGAGTCTAAGTTAATGTACTTCCTCCTCTCAACCCCAAGGTAATCTGAGATTAGCATGCAAATGAGTTTGGCGTGCAAATGAACCTTCCTAGGGGCAGAAAGGAAAAGCTAGGTAAAAGTGAGAGGGTCTTTAGTCTTTATTCCTACCCTTATTATGTATACTTGAAAGTAACAAAATTCCAGACACTTATTTCATTCTAGTCTACACAGACTTTACAGGTCCTCCCTCCTTGTAAGGTTGAAGTATCAGGCACGTCTGTGACGTCAGGCAAAAGGTTCTTAATCTGGTTCTTAATCTACAAAATCCACCATTTGCTCCTAATTCTGCCTTCTTTGGTTGCATAAAACAAATCTAATCCCTCTTCCACGTAGCAGCACTTCAAAGTCTTGAAGATAGCCATCCCCTAAGTCTTTTCTTCTCCAAACTAAATACTTCTTTCTGTCAGCTAATCTTTGCATGGCATGGTCTCCATTTCAAGATTTACAGACAAAATAAATTAGTTGGAATGGGAAAGACAATCCTTCAGTGGATCTGAACTCACTTCAATGTGCATCCTTCCAACAATGGCACAGATTGAGAGCGATCCGTGCCTTCTCCTGGAATGCAGCTCTTTCCCATGAACTCTCCAAATTCTCCATTGGGAATCTAACCAACCTGCTAAAGACTTTGCCCTGCCATTGCTACCAGTGGCACTAACCATCTTTTACCCCTCACTCACACAACATTATGGGCCCAACTGCTTTTTCAGTCATACATTTTCTTGAGGAAATCACTTGCTTTTCTCAGATGTAAACCATCAATGGTAATATACTCCTGTCTTTTTATGCCCACCTTTCACAGTGAACAGTGTGGCTGAAAATGTAGTTTGCTGAAGTAAATAGGCTGTGAAAACCTACCTGTCTCCATTTCACATTTTCAAGGACACCACTCACCATTCTCATAAAGATTTTATAGACTTCTGGAAAACATAACAATATGAAAGGTTCTAGTTGAGCCCATGCACCATTTGGACAATGGGAACCTGAAGGACACTGGCCCCACCATTATGCCAGTGCAGGAAAGGAGCCTTCCTTTTCCCACCTCTTGACTGGAGTCACATCTTGTCTTCTCAAGCCCCACCAGCAGGAAGCTGCCTACTCTTCTACCAAGCTTGGCACTCTGTATCATCAGCTTTTCTAACTAGTCAGTACTAATAATAATATAAAAGACACAAGTAAGCAAATAAGAAATAGACATTTTAAATAATTAAATTTCCTAAAAAGAAATTAAACAAGCCACAAGAAAAAAAATGCCAGGGCCAGATGAATTTGCAAATAAATTCTTTTTTTTCTCTTTTTTGGGGGGTGGCAATGGGGGTTAAGTGACTTGCCCAGGGTTACACAGCTAGGTAAGTGTTTGAGACCAAATCTGAACTCAGAGCAGGCACTCTGTCCACTGCACTACCTAGTTGTCCTTGAGAGCAAATTCTTGCAAATTATATTAACTAGTTGAAGAACAATTAATTCTAATATTACATAAACTGTTTACAAAGAAAAGAAAAAGAAGAAATCCACCACAATCTTTCTATGACATAAATGTAGTCTCAATATCTGATCCAAAGAGAGATAAAGTAGAGAAAGAAAACTGTAGATTGATATCTCTGATGATAGGGCTAGGATCTGAACCTTCATTGTTATAGGAAACTCCTAGGGGAGGAAACTCTATCTGTGAATGAAAGTTGGTACCTTCCTTGTAATTCACATCCTTGGAAAGCTATCAAGAGCACCAAAAGGAACAGTGATTTGCCAAAGGTCAAACAATCCTTGTGTCAGAGGCATATCTCCCCTACAATATGTTTCTTCACACTCCTAATGGATATTGACACAATTTGTACTAAAAGTGATTATTAAATCATTTTGAAAATGACTGGATTGGATTTATACCAGTAATGCAGGATTGGTTAAATATTAGCATAATATGAATATAAAAGATCACATTAATACAAAAGCCAATATTAATCACATGATTATATCAATATATGTTTAAAAAAAGCTTTTGAAAAAGTTCAATATCCATTTCCATTAGAAACACTGAAAAGTGTAACGACAAATGTAACTTTTCTTAAGATGGCAAATAATATCTATCTAAAACCAGGGATAAAGGAGTAAAAAAAACCAAGAGTATTCATTATCAATACAATACTGAAAATGTTAGTTATAGCAATAAAACCAGAAAAATAAATTGAGGAAATAAGCCTAGGAAGAAGATAGAAACAGCTATCACTTTTGCAAAATTATCTACATTTATAACTAAAAATTAATTGAAACAATAATTTCAATAAAGTGGCAAGATACAAAATGAACACATGTAAATCATCAGCTTTTCCGTATACTGCCAATAAAACCCAGTGGGAAGAGAGAAAGAAACTTCATTCAAAGTAATTGCAGAATATATAAAAATATTTTTGTCATCTACTTACTAAAACACACAGACAGGTACTACAAACATGCAACTACAAACCACCCTTATAGAAATATAGACCTAGATGAAAAATGGAAGAAATATTACTTACCCAGCACTTGGCTATGAAGACACAATAAAAATGACAATACTAGTGAAATTGATTTACTCAGCGCCAGTAGAATCTAACTTCTAAAAAAATTACATTATACAGATAGAAAAAAATAATAAAATTCATTTGGAGGGACAGAAGGTCAGGAACATCAAAAGAAATAATGAAGAAAAATGGGAAGGAGGGGACCCCGACAGCATTATATCTCAAACTGTACCACAAACAATAATGGCAAATCAGTGAAACAGATTAGATACACAAAAACCAGAAGCAAATGAACATCATAATAGTGTTTGATAAGCCCAAAGACATGAATTCCTGGTGTAATGATACACTATTTGACTAAAACTGCTTGGAAAACTTGAAAGAAATTAAGTGGAAATTAGGTTTAGATCAGCATTTCATAGTACATGCCAGAGTACACTTCAAATGAATACATAACTTAGATATAAAAGGTCATATCATAAACAAGTTAGAAAAACAGGGAAGGAGAGGTGGTAGAGTAGATAGAATACTGGACCTGGAAGCAGAAAGACCTGAGTTCAAATTCAGAATATGATACTTACTAGTTGTGGGATTGTATTGGTAATTAAGGTGGGACTTTTTTTTTTTACTGTTTTAGAATGCTAAATTAATTAAGTGTCTTTGATTGAGCCCTACTAGGTGTGAAGGCACATACCCTTTTGCTTAGTAGGTGTAAATCCTTGAGCCCTGATCAGAGTATAAAAACTCAAAGGTTAGCATTTTGTCTGGGGCTCTCACTCATGGAGGAATGTCAATGTGGAGACTCTGGGCAGGCATTGTTAAGAGCCCCTGGCTTGTGAACCCAGATGTTGATGCTCTCCTGGTAACTATGAATTGTGATTTGGTCTGTTTCTAATATATGTTTGTAATTTTTTTGTATTTGCTCTGAAGTTCAGGTTGCTGGCTTTTCCTCCTGAAGTAAATGAATGATATTTGTATGTTGGATTAAAGTAAGATTGTTAACCCCTAAAAGTTACTTTCCTTAGTAAAGCAGATCAAAGAATCTGTGTTAGCAGCCTTCTATGTGCTGGTTGTTATAGGTTTTACACAGCCACAAGAGCTGTTAGCCGAATTGTTGCTAAGTTATCTTGGGAAAATCACTTAACTTTTGTCTATCTCAGTTTCCCTACCTGTAAAAGTGGGGAAAATATTAGCAACTGCCTTGGGGCAGTGAGGTGGCACAGTGGATAAAGTGTCAGGCCTGGAGTTACAAAGACTTATCTTCCCAAGTTCAAATCTGGCCTCAGATTAGCTGAGTGACCCTGGACAAGTCATTTAACCCTGTTTGCCTCAGTTTCCTCATCTGTAAAATGAGCTGGAGAAAGAAATGGCAAACCATCCCAGTACCTTTGCCAAGAAAACCCCAAATGGAGTCACAAAGAGTGGAACACAACTGAAACGACTGAACAACAATAAAAGTCACTGTACATATCATTTTACATTCCTGTGTCTTCCCATTCTTCTCTGTGTTCATCATGCCCATAATAATAAATCAATAAACATTTATTAGATACCTACTATGTGCCAGGCACTGTGCTAAGCTCTGGGGAAACATAAAGACACAAGGTCCCTAAGGAGCTTACAATCTAACAGGAGAGATAATATGCAAACAAATTACAAAGCCAGCTATATTACAGAAAGTAGAAAACAGTGAACAAAGGGGAGGCACTGGACTTTTAAGAGGGGTTGAGAAAGGCTTCCTGTAGAAGGTGCGATTTTAATTGGGACTTAAAGGAAGCCAGGGACGTCAGAGGTCAGAGGAGAAGAAGAAGAGCATTCCAAGCATGGAGGGCAGCCAGAGAGAATGCCCAGAGGAGAGACATAGAGCATCTTGTTGGGGGAACAACCAGGAGATCAGCATCACTGGATCTAAGTGTATGTTTTGGGGAGTAAGTTGGAAGAAGACTGGAAAGTTAGGAGGGGGCTAGGTTATGAGGTGCTTTGAATGCCAAACAGAGCACTTGGTATTTGCTCCTGGAGACAATAAGAAGCCACCGGAGGTTATTGAATAGAGGGGTGCAATGATCAGACCTGTATTTTAGGAAAATCACTTTAGTGGTTGAGTGGAGGATAGCTTGGAGTGGGGAAAGACTTGAGGAAGGTAGACCCACTAGCAAGCAGGGCATTAGTGGTGATGCCAGAGGAGATTACAGATTACAACCCCACTTTATCTTTAACAAAAGGTCTTTACGAATTGCTCTAGCCAATAAGAATTTGTTCACTGATGGCAACTTTTTAGTGTTGATCCACCTGGCACTTAGCTTGACTGGCTCATGGGCCACAGACATACAACCATCTATCACGCTAGAAGACTTTCCCATTTGGCCCAATTTGCTAGCGCTTGTGCTCTGCAGTTTTAGTGTTAGAGAGCACAGGGTTACCTCCATGTCAAGATGAAATGGGACTTTAGTACAGAAATTTAAATTGAGTGGTTATTTATTTTACCATCTCAGGACCAGATTTTCTGTACCTTTGAAAGTCTTAACTGGCTAACAAACTAATTTGTACTAATGGGAGAGAGTCAGCAGACCTTTCTCTACTACCAAGTAATGAAAGTATGCTTAAAAAGTGACCTTGTGGGGCAGCTAGGTGGCACAGTGAGTAAAGCATCGGCCCTGGAGTCAGGAGGACCTAAGTTCAAATCCAGCCTCAGACACTTGACACATGTTTCTTGGGCAAGTCACTTAACCCCAACTGCCCTGCCAAAAACAAAAAACAAAAAAAAGTGACCTTGTGAAGATAACTATCCCACTTTTTTTTCATCTAGCAACTAGAATAGTGAGGATTTCAGCTTAATTTGGAGGTACAGGCAGTACCATGCTGTGGAGATATTTTGAAGTAGTTGGGTCTTGTGATGCCCCTCATATTACATTATTTACATAATGTAAGCCCTGCTTATCGCTCTCTGCCTGCCTGTCTCTCTGTGTCTCTTTCCAGAGTTTTAGAAATATGTGTATAGGTGCTCAGATAACCAAACTGACCCTCTACCTTCCTTTTCAAAAAACGATAGAGCTGGAAGAGACCTTAGCAGGGGTGTTGTGAGGCTCACATGTGATAATGGACGTAAAACACTTCGCAAACCTTAAAGTTCTGTATAAAGGCCAGTTGATATTATTAGCCTACCAGACCTCTAGTCTGGTGATGACTTCACTCCCTGAGCCTTCTACTGTACTCCAGCTGAGTTCAAGCAATGTTTATAAAGCAGTACAGGGTGTTCTGGTAAACGTTTAACAATCTGCTCTTATGTATGCATACACTTTTAAGTTTAATCTGCAATATCAATACTTTATTAAGTCTAGACCATCAACAAAATAATAAACCAAGCCCTGATGTGTAGCAATTGCAGATTTCTGACGTGTAAACACTCACTTGAAAATTTAACAGGTTCCCAAGCTGGTTAAAGCTGGCTCCAGCACACCTCTGGCCCTTGAAGATCAAGTCATTTGTTTTACAGATGTGAAACTGCAGTCCCAAGAATTGCAGAGAACACACAGCTACTTAATGGCAGAGTGTGAGAAGTTCAAAAGAAACCAGGATTCTTCTGGTCTAGTACTATTTTCACTACACTAAGCTGCTTCTCCCCTAGTCACTCTTTCTTCTTCCTTCTGTCAGGGATATGGAGTATGACTTCATGTTGGAGGCAAAAGCCATGGGACTGTAAAAGACACATTAGTAGCTATTCTATAATTTAGTGACTATTCCCCATCACTCACCAACCTAATGTGAACTACCCCACCCTCAACAGACCACATGAGCTCTACCCAGACCTTACATACACTATGCTCTGTGGATGTTTGCTTCATAGGAAACAAATCTGCTTTCATGTTAGAAATTTCCCTTTCTTCTTCCTTCCAGCCTCTTGCACTCACTGAGACCTGGCTCCCCTCTGATCTCTCAGATTCCCAGGCCCTCCTTTCCACCAATGGTTGCACTTTCACTCAGACCTCCAACCTACTGTTCAAGGTAGATGAGTCAGAATACTCTTTGCTTCCAATTTCCATATCCAGACTCTTCCTCTACTACCATCACTCAGTAATATGCCCTCCTTTGAGTCTCATTCAATCCATATTTATCTCCCAATCAAGATTCTAGTTGCTGTAGTCTACAGACATCCAAGATATCCTCATTGAATTCAGTCACAGTCTTTCTCCCCTTCCCAATTCTTTCACTTATACTAGGGAATACATATCAGTCCTCCTTAAAATACCCTTGTCTCACAATTTCTCAACTTACTCTTTTCTACGACCTACCTCTCCACCCTACCTCAGTTAAGCACAGAGATGGCCATACCTTTGATCATCAATCACAAATATATACCATGTCCATGTTCATGAACTCTGAAACTCCTTTAACTGATCATTCCTCTATCTGCTGTCATTCAATCTCTCCCTTTGCCTTGCAACTCCTAACTTGCTTCTTCCTTCTCACTGTGATATGTGGTATCTTTACTCTTCAGTTCTTCTCCAGGCATCACTATGTCCTCCCTGTATATCTTGACCCTTTGGCAAACCAATGCAACCTTATACTATCCTCTTCCTTCATGTTCCTTGCCCTTTTATCTTACTGCCAATCTTGCCCTGCCAAAACTCAACTTATGACTACTCTCACAATCTGTTACCTTCACTACTATTCATGTGCTGCCGAGCAAAGATGGGACCCAATCTCACTGGGTCCACTACAATTTTAAGTTACATGATATCAACTGAGCCATCATGGTGGCAAGACAATCCTTTCCTACTACTCTAATTGTTTCATTGTGCCAATCACCAGATGCTCTTTTTTCCTTCATATCCTTTAAACCTCCTATGTTTCTCCCTCTCTCCCACCCTCTCAGCTGAGTAGCTTGCCTTACATTTCACTGAAAAAAAAAAAATTGAGGCCCTTTGCCTAGATCTCCTTCTCCTCCACCCCTCCACTATTGCTTCCTTTACCGCTGTCTCACATGAAGAGCTATACCTCTGTGACGAGGCAAATCCCTTCACTGGCACAAGTGATCTCATCTCATTCTTTCTTCTCCAGATGATCGCCCCTTCTATTATCCCCACTCTTGATCTAATCTTCAATCTCTCCCTGTCTACTGACTATTTTTTCTGCTACTTACAAACATGACCCTATCTTCTCCATCTTCAAAATACCAGTCACCCAGACCTCTCCCTACCACCAACCTATGCATGACTCTCCACTCCTCATTTTCTCTCACTTCTCATGTTTAATCTGTTGTCATGTCCTGTAAATTCTCCCTTCACAACATCTCATCTCTTATATACACTCTCTTCTCTCTTCTAACACTCCCCCTGGTGCAAACCCTCATCACCTCATTCTGGACTATTACAATAGCTTCCTGGTTAGTTTCCGAGCTTCAAGTGTCTCCTCACCCCATTCCATCCTCAACTCACCTATCAAAGTGATCTTCCTAAAGCACAGGATTGATTGACCCTATCACTTCCCAATTCCACTCCATAGCCAACAACCCGGGTGGCCCTGTTTGTCTAAGCTGATACAACCCCTGGTGTGGATGTCACAAGACCAAGGATACTTCAGTCAATGTCTGGACACTTCCTGGGTCAGAAGTGGTTCCTGGAGTTCACTCTGGCTGCTTATGGGGCATTTTGAGTCTTTGGTGGGGAGGGCGGAAGGGGAAGGGAGTAGAGAATGGGGAGGAGTAGAAGAATGGGAAATGGATATTTAAGTGGAGCAAAGACAAATAACCAACCAAATAACCACATGGCCAGAACTGGCCCTATGCATGTTTCCTGCCCTATTTAATGGTATGGTAGGCCTCTCAGTTTCTCTTCAGAAACCATTTGTCTAGATTGACTGGTTAGAGATCAAGCTGGGCCTACTCATGCCCCCAAGAGAATACCAGGAAATTTGATGCAAACTGGGAGAAAGACTAAATGTTTTGTTTTTTAACCAACATCCCACTCTCCTCACTCCCACTGTACCTGTTCATGGTCCTAGCATTTGAAAGAGGACCAGAAGTAGTTTGATCAAGGGGTCTGCCAGTGGAGCTGTACTCACTCTCAGGTTTAAGGAATGTAAAAGGAAAAAGACCTCCTCCTCCTCCTCTTCTCCATGAGCCCCACTTCCAGGCCAGCCCTCAGAGAGGGGCTCCTCCTTCTCACTTGACTGTTAGTTAAGCTATTTGTACTTTATGCTGCCTCCAGAGACATGGGACCCAACCTTACAAAAGTTCCTATCTGCTCTTTTTCATTTTGCTTTCTAAAAGCAGTTTTTTCTTGTTTTTTTTTTT
>CM053622.1:514316097-514336046 GCA_028646595.1 Phalanger gymnotis
TATATATATATATATACATATATATATATATAGACAGAGGACACAAGGTGAGTTGCATATGAAGGGATATCTAAAAAAACATACAATAAAATTAAGAGATGAGAGAGGAACATATTGAGAGAGGGAGAAAAGGAAAGATAGAATGGGGCAAATTATCTCACATAGAAGTGGCAAAAAATAGCAGTTCTGTTGGGAGGGAAGAGGGGGCAGGTGAGGGGGAATGAGTGAATCTTGTTCTCATCAGATTTGACCTGAGGAGGGAATAACATACATACTCAATTGGGTATCTTACTCTACAGGAAAGAAGGAGGAAGGAGATAAAAAAGGGAGGATGATAGAAGGGAGAGCAGATGGGGGTGGAGGTAATCAAAAGCAAACACATTTGAAAAGGGACAGGGTCAAGGGAGAAAATTGAATAAAGGGGGATAGGATAGGAAGGAGCAAAATATAGTTAGTCTTTCACAACATGAGTATTGTGGAAGGGTTTTGCATAATGATACACATGTAGCCTATGTTGAATTCCTTGCCTTCTTAGGGAGGGTGGGTGGGGAGGGAAGAGGGGAGAGAATTTGGAATGCAAAGTTTTAAAAGCACATGTTCAAAAAAAAAGCTTTTGCACGCAACTAGGAAATAAGTTATACAGGCAGTGGGGCATAAAATCTATCTTGCCCTACAAGAAAGTAAGGGAAAAGGGGATGGGTGGGAGGAGTGGGGTGACAGAAGGGAGGGTTGACTGGGGAACGGGACAATCAGAATATATGCCACCTTGGAGTGGGGACGAGGGTAGAACTGGGGAGAAAATTTGTAATTCAAACTCTTGTGAAAATTAATGCTGAAAACTAAAAATATTAAATAAATAAATAATGATTTGAAAATAAAATAATGTTATTGCTATTTGGGTAGTTTCAAAGCATTTACATAGATGGAAAGCTTGGGGTTGAGTTGAGTATGATGGGATGATCCTTTAAAAAACTGGGGAGGTGAGGTGAAATGAAGCAATTATCTTATACATACCGAGCTAGATGGCTCAATGGATAGTGCTCTGAGCCTGGAGTCAAAAAGACCTGAGTTCGAATCTGGCCTCAAGAAAATTACTAGCTGTGTGACCCTGAACAAGTCACTTAATCTCTGTTTGCCTTAATCCACTGGAGAAGGAAATGGCAAATCACTCAAGAATATCAAAGGAACAAATGTAAAGGAAGGAGGTTTAACAGTACCAGATCTTAAATTGTATTATATGGCAGTAATTATCAAAGCTATTTGGTACTGGCTAAGAAATGGAAAGGTGAATCAGTGAAATAGAGTAGACATTCAGTACACATTTGTGTTTGACAAATGTAAAGACTTAAGCTTTTGGGATAAGAATACACTATTTAGTAAAAATTATTGGGAAAACTGCAAATCTGGCAAAAATTGGGCATAGACCAATATCTTACATAACTTACCAAGGTAAAGTCAAAATGGATACATGACCTAGATATTAAGGGAGATATAAAAAAACTAAAAGAACATGAATCACATTACCTATCAAACTTAGGGATAGAAGAATTTATGAATAAACAAGAGATAAAGAGCACTGCAAAATGTAAAATTGATAATTCTTATTAAATTAAAAAGGTTTTGTACAAATAAAACCAATGTAACCAAGATTAAGAAAGCAAAAAATTTGGGAAAAAAATTTTATAGACAGTTTCTCAGATAAACATCTCATCTTAAACCTAGAAAGAACTTTGTCAAATTTATAAGAATATGAGTCATTCCCCAATTGATAAATGGTCAAAAGATATGAACAGGCAGTTTTGCAATAAAGAAATCAAAACTATAGTCATATGAAAAAATGCTTTAATTCATTATTGATTAGAGAAATATAAACTAAAACAACTTTGAGATAGCATCTCACACCTATCAGATCGGCTAAAATGACAGAAGGGGAAAATAACAAATGTTGGAGATGTGGAAAAATTAGGACACTAATGCACTGTTGGTAGAACTGTGAACTGATCCAGCCATTTTGGAGAGCCATCTAGAATTATGACCAAATCGCTATAATACTGTGTATACCCTCTGACTCAGCAATGCTACTATTAGGTCTGTTTCCCAAGGTGATCCAGAGAAAAAGGAAAAGAACCTATAAGTTCTAAAATATTTATAGCCACTTTCTTTGTGGTGGCAATGAATTGGAAATTAAGAGAATACCCATCAATTAGGGAATATAATTGTGATGGAATACTACTGTGCTATAAGAAATGATGACCTGGTTGATCTTAGAAAAACATCGAAAGACTTACATGAAATAATGAAAAGTGAAGTGAGCAGAACCAAGAGAATGGTATACATAATAATAGCAATACTGTTTGAAGAATAACTGTGAACAATCAAGTTATTCTGAGTACTATACTCAAATCAATTACAAAGGATCCATGAAGGTAGATGCTACCCACCTCCAGAGAAAGAACTGATAAATAGAAATACACACAGTATGGTTTTACATATATAAATCTGTGTCAAATGGTGGCCCTTCTCTGGTGCAGGGTGTGGAGGGAGGGAGATAGGTTGGAACATAAAATGTAACCCAATTTAAAAAAAATAAATAAATAGATTGAACTCCCTCCTCTCCCCTCCACACACAAATTCCTGCATTGGCCACATCCATTGCATTGTGAGTTCATCACCTTTCTGTCAGGACGAGATGAGTAGCATGTTTCTTCTTGAGTCCTGTGGAATCCTGTGTAGTTATTTTGATGATCAATTTACTTTCCCCTATTTATGAAGGAGAGAGCAATAAGAAAGGAATGTGCTTAGCACCACTGCAATATGTTGGATGCTTCTGTTCTTCTGCCCTTCTGTTGTTAACAGCCTCAAGTCTCCTCCCTCTTTAATCCAGTCTCCTCATAGCCAATAAGATTTTCCTCAAGCACAGGTCTGAAGAAGTATCTCCTCTACTCAATAAACTCCAATGGCTCCTTATTGACTTTAGGATAAAATATGAAGTCCTTTAAAATCTCAACTTACGTTTCCTACCTGTTATATATTACTTGTGTGTGTACATATATGCACATATACCACACGTACAACATAACAATTTTGTGGAAATACAAGATAATTTCAGGAGCATGGTCTAGCAGTTGGGGGGATCAGGAAAGTCTTCATTTAGAAGGTAGTACTAGAGTAGAGTTTGGAAGGAAATAAGGGATTCTAGAGGTAGAAATGACAAAGTAAATTTGAGGCATTGGGGACAGCCAGTGCAGACACAGACTACATATACAGTCGATATAGTAAACCTTCATATTATTTTCCCTGATAGAAAGTAAACTTCCTGAGACCAGGGACTGTTTCAAGTTTGTATTTCTATCACCTAGCACAGTGCCTCTCTAGCACTTGGATGACATGTAATAAATGCTTTTTGATTGATTGAAGAGTCAAATTCACCTATACCTCATGATGAGGTACTGAGTAGGACTGTGTGGAGATGCTTAATAAAATCTTTAAAATAAAAATTTTTTTGAAATGTCTGAAATGTAAGAATTTTAGGTTGAAGTCAACTACTTTAGAGCATACTTCCCATGCTCTGTTCTTCTTTCCTCTTTCCCTTTCCTCTACATTTCCCTTCCCTTCTCCCTCAAACCTAAACTGTCTGTAAGAGGTGGGATATTGCTGGGGGAAAATAGGATAGAACCACTTAAATTCTATTTACCTCACATGATGTGGCTCTGTATATTTGAATAGGAAACATTTCATCCTAATTCTTAAGTAGCTAATCTATTTTTCAGATTATCTTTAGACTTTCAAGAGATATGGTCTCCCTTCCTCTAGCCCTTATCTTCTTTGTTTCCCAGGCCAGCTTGGCCTTATTTTTAGTAACCCTGGTTGTGGAAGATAAACAAATAGAAAATGCTGTTGTACAGTGGTGTCTGACTCTTTGTGACCGCTTTTAAGGTTTTCTTGGCAAAGATACTGGAGTAGTTTTCCATTTCCTTCTCCAATTCATTTTACAGATGAGGAAACTGAGGCAAACAGTGTTAAGTGACTTGCTCAGGGTCACGCAGCTAGGAAGTATCTGAGGTCGAATTTGAACACAGGACTTCCTGACTCCTGCCAAACGCTCTACCCACTACAACACCTAGCTGCCCAAATAGAAATAATTCTGTATTATCCATTTGCTTTGGCAGCCTTTTTTTTTTCTTTTTTGCTATTGCCAATCATTTATTGGAATTTTTTTATGCTTGCTATCACTATATCCTTATCACTTATATTTCAGTCTTCCCTCCATTATCCTCTCCAACAACTGGCCTTCAGTAGATGAATATACAATCCCAAGGATGATTATGCTTTTGATTTATCTTTACCACATGTTTGGTTTGGAATTGCTTTTCAAATTGTGAGTTGCATTTGTTTTGATTCCAACTCATACTGTCTTGTCTTCTCTGCACTATTAACAACATATATTTTCACTATGGCTCGCTGAAATTAAATTGTTATTACTGCTATGGAATACTAGCAGTCACTAATAGGGGATCCACCCACCCCAAACAACTTTGGCTTTTTTAACTCTATGCATACCATAACCTTCTCTGACAGACCAATAATGAAAGCTGCCACCTGATTCATCTAGCTTGTAATGTGCATCCCACCCCCAACTACACATCAGAAATGTGTTTTTGGCATTTGGTTTTATCCAAATTAGCACTTTATTAAAACCCAGACTGTATGTTCTTACCATAGCCTTAAATCTGACTTTCGTTGCACGTGTTTGTTCATCCTCCTCGTCACTCAAATACTTGGAATCATAGAACTTTCTGAGCAAATACCATAATGTAAGTAAAAACATTTTGAAAAATTGGAATGTACAAGTAGTTTTATTATGGTGATCTAGTTCAAACCCTCTCCCAATGTCATTCTCAAATGAGAAAACTGAGCCCTTAAGGCAATGGCAGTTCCTCATCTGAAGCCCCAGTCACACAGTTTTTGTAATAAGTCTGGGAATCTATAAATAGCAAGCATACCTCCTTCCTCCTATACGTAGAAGATAGGTATAGATGCTGCTGAAATGAATAAATCACAGATTTATTTTAAAATTGCCAAAGTCAGGGAATTCTCTTGAGAGAGGAAACACATGTCTTGGGAGAAGAAAGAGGGGAATCTGATAGGAAGCCAAACTGCAATCAAAGAAATGTACTACCATGATGTGGAAGACTGTTTGCTGAGAGCGGTTTCCGCTTCCTAGGGTACAGGTTTTTTAAACTTTCCAGGCTCACTTAGCGTACACAGACAAATCAGCAGCATTCTGTAGCAAGTTAGGATAGAGAAATGAACACCTTTCAAATGAGGGAGAAGAAAAAAGGAAAATCAGCTAAGGTAAAAGAAGGGTTTTGGAAGGATATCTGCCATGAAGCTGGCAAAGTTTGTTCTCAGAATGAGAAAACATTCTCTTTTGAAAGGCAGGACATTGAAGAGGTGAACAACCACTTATATAATAGTTAAGCAAGTCCACTTAAAACTCAGGTGTCTCTTTTTCAAAGACAGCGAGTATTTATCATAACGGTGGCCAAGACTATTTGCTTTACATTGTCTGCATCGTTTGTTACCTTGTATCTCTCCTACAACAGAGGTCTAGGAATGGCGGAGTTGGGGGCAAGGTGGGGTGGGGTGTTGATTTCCACATTGCTAGTCCATCAAAACGTTTTGAAATGATTGTGGGTCTATTTTCCCCCTCCTACCAAACAATGTATCAGGAAGGAGTGTTAGAGATTGCCTGGCCCAACTCTCTCATTTAGACTTGAGAGCCAGAGAAGTTAAATCCCCTGACTCAGGGCACACTAGTGACAAGACAGGATCTGAGTCCTGGCGCAGCTCTTCCCACCAAGCCCGTCTGCTTAGTATGGCTGAATTTCCAGAAGCTTGTTATCATAATATATTTTACAAATTAACACACAAATAGCACAACTATTCTCATGTGGGTAATCTCGCGAGAATTTTTCGGAGTTAAAAATCAGTCTTCATACTTGAAAGAGTTTAGAGAGTACCAGCCAAATTGGGATCTATAGCTAGGAAGCAGATTGTTAAATTGTATGTGCATTTACACCTCCTAAAACTACAAACCAAGGCTTGATTTATTATATTGTTGATTACGTAGACGTAAGAAAATGATAGAGAATATATCCATAATGCAAATTTAACTTAAAATTGTGAGCGTGCAATTCCCACCCCACCCCTCACAAAAAAAGAGTCGGTTGTTAAACGTTTACCAGCCCACTGCTGAGCCAAGGTCTCTTGCCCACTTTCACATTGCGCTCACTACTTTAACCCAAGGGCATGGAAAAACTCGGGGGTCTAAGTGAAATAGATTGAGCAAGGAAAGTCAGAAGCAGCGTCACCTCCTCACTCCCTCCAGTTCCCCAGCCCCACCGAGCCCGGTCTCTGTCCAGCGTTCTCCCAAAGACCCAAACTCGGATAAGAGGCCTCCGCCCAAACCAAACATGGCAGCGCCAGCGGCTTCACAAAAACGGCGCGAGCTCTCGATCACGTGACGAGAACCTCTGCATCTTATTGGCTTTTCCTGGGGGTTCGGCCGAGAAGAAAGCTTTGACTCCCACCCTCACTTAAAGAACCCGCAATCAAATTCGCTGTTCTTTAGCTTGGGAAAGGGCATGGCCCGGGCGGATTCGCTTCCCTCCTGCCCGGCTCCGGGGAAGGTGAAGTGACTGAGCTCCAGAGGCAGTTCGTCCAAGCGGCGCTCGGGATCGAGGGGGTTAACAGCGAGCCGGACTGAGGCGGTAACGGTGGGAAGGAGCCGGCGGAGCTCGGAGCTGCGCTCGCGCCCTGGGCTGAACGTCTAGGTGCGGGAGGCTCGCACTCCAGCGCTCGCCGGCCTCCGTGCTCCCCCTTCCACCCGGCGCTCGAGTCAGGCTCCCCCCTCGTCCGGGCCGGGTCCGCGTCCCGGTCTGCCCGGGATGGAGGGCGGCGTGCTGGGGTCCCGGAGCGAGGCGGCAGTCGTCACCGTGGCCGGCGCGGCGTCGGTGGAAGGGGAGGAGGCTGGGGAGGAGGCGGTGCCACCGGGCTTGGAAACGACGCGGCCACACTTCTCTCCGTTCGAGGGGGCGGAGGCCCGGGACGAGGGCGGGGGCGACTGGAGCTTCATTGATTGTGAGATGGAGGAGATCGACCTGCAGGACCTGCCCAGCGCCACCATCGCCTGCAACCTGGACCCGCGTGTCTTCGTGGACAGCCTGTGCCGGGTGAGGCTCGAGCGGGGCACCCGACGGGGGCGGGCGGGCAGCCTGCGCTTCCCCGGCCGCGCCCTCCTCAGCCCCTCGGCCCGGGCTCCCTGGGGCAGATGGCGGGGCAGGGGAGGCCGCACCTGGCTGCGCCGGGGAGGGACCGCGGGGGCTCGCCCAGTGCCCGTGCCGGGGGCGGGGGCCACTTGTTGCGCTGTGCGGCCTCGGGGTGACCTGGACCTGCGAGCTCCCAGTGCGGTGGGTGTGTGGGCTGAGTTGGAGGGAGTCAGGAGCGCAGAGCCCAGGAGAGGAGGCGTCCGGGTGGGAGCATGGTGGGGGCGGCCTCCGACACCGATGCTCCCGGGGTGGGGGGGAGGCGTTTCCTTGGGGAGCGGGTCTCCGGTTTGTCCGGGGAGGCTTTCAGTGGCCCCTCCACAAGCCTCCAGATCTGGGTGTCCTCTCACCCGGGGTCGGAGGAAGAAGCCGTCCAAGGTATTGCGTTTCAAGGGTGTAGCGCTTCGTTCAGCTCCAGAGCCGTTTCCCCATTCCCAGTCCTACGGGGCCTCAAATCGTACTGTATCTGGACGCTCCGGCCGAGAGCTGCCGCCTGTTGCTGTCCAGCCCAGGACCCGAGCTCGCCTAAAGCAGCAGCTTTTTATAATGTGACCCGAGGCCTTATCCCCGAGAAACAAGCATTTTGTCAGCATTTACAACCTCCTCTATTAATGGGACACCACTGGAAATGTCAGGAAAGCAGCCAGTCAACCGTCCACAAGTATTAATTAAGCTTTTACTAGGTGTGGGGTCTCTGCTAAGTAAGACATGAGAGAAATGAAGCAATCTCTGCCCTCAAAGAGCTTGTGTTCTATTAGGAAAATCTGCTTGTGTAACAGTAATAATAATAGCTCCCATTCGTGTGGCATTTTAAGCCTTACAGAATGCTTGCCTTACCACAGTCCAACGAGTTAGTGCAGATATCTCCATTTTACAGATGAGGTAAGAATCTCAAGAAAGTGACTTTTCCAGGATTATCTTCCTAGTATGTGCTATTACCAGAACAACAATAATCACGATCCGTGGGCTAGGGCTTATTTATGCTGTTTCATATGTTTTATTATTTGAGAATCATTGTGAAGTGGGTTGTGAAACCGTTTTCCAAATTTACATACAAAGAAAACAGGTCTTGAACAGTTTAAGGAACCTGTGGTCAAATAGTAGTTGAGAAAGGACTCAACAGGTTTTCTGATATTCTTTCAACTCTTCATATGATAAAAACCACAAGATGGTTCTCTGCCTTCTTTTAGTGCCTAATGCTAGGTGGCAGTGGATGCAGTGCTGGGCATGGAGAGAGAGGATGTGAATTCAGATCCAGCCTGTGAAGTTTACTAGCTGTGCACCCCCTGACAAGTCACTTCACCTATTTCGGTTCCTTATCTGTAAAAATAAGAATAATGATAAAGCCTATCTCCCTGGGTCATTGTGAAGATAAAATGAGATATTTGTAAAGCACTTTGTAAACCTTAAAGGGCTATGTAAATGCTAGCTGTTATTATTAGTGCTATATTGTCTTATAAAGTGTGTCTGTCTAATAATCTGTGTAATCTCTTTTCTCCGTATAGAATAGGCAATTATTTTTATAGGTTTGGAAATTGAGGCCCTAGGCAGTAAGAGCAATTGTTGATGAGAATAACAAGTCATGTTTGTATTGCACTTTTGAGAATCGCAGAATGCTTTCCCTACAACAATGATATGAGGTAGATTGTGAAAGTATTATTTTTATTTTACAGATGAGAAAACTGAGGGTCAAAAACGATATCTGACTTGTCCATGGCCGCATTATATCAAATTGGAGCTCAGATCTAGTCATCTGGTTTGGTTGACTGGGTAGAAGGAAACAAATTTCTAAAATGCTTTTGTAGTTAGTCTATTGTGGAACTAATCCTAGGGAACTTATTACTTTGTTAGAGTGATGTCAGTAATGAGCAGAGTACTAAGAAAATTGATTGTAGTACTTAATATATCAAAAGTTCATTTAAAAAACCCTTAAATACTTTGGTGTCAGGGAGAAAAGGAAGTTTTAATAATGAATGGTACTAGTTAATTTTTCATTTAAAATTTGCTACATGTATTCTGCTAGATAGAATTTGGGCACTAGAATTCTATAATTGGCATTGCAGAAAGAGATTTGCCTCTGAGACTTTTTCTTTTAAAAGTATACATGTCCCAAAAGACTCGAATTTTCGCAGCATAGATTTTAGGTTACATTTATCCAGAGTCTATATCTGAAGGCTGCTTTCTAAAAAAAAAAAAATCCTTGTGGAATAGATAATGATTCATATCTAAGTAGGTGCATTATATTCTAAGACCAATTCCATCTATATTCAGAAGTAGAGTAAGTCATCAATGCCTAACTTTTGTTGGCCCCATGCATGTCTTGCTACATGAACAAAGGCATGCTCTACACAGTGGGTTTCACAATGTAGATAGCCTATGATAGGCAATAAAAGCATTGCCTTTTTCCCAGTGAGGGAGAGAGAAGACAAACCTAGAATCTTTTTGTGATGAGCCAGAGTCATGCAACTGCCAATTACTCATTCTCTGTAAAATAAGGAAGTTAGACTAAAGGATCTTTGAGGTATTTTTCAGTTCTGACATTCCATGATATATGAAATTGTCTTTTCTCTTTTGTAGAGGCACTCCCAACTCCTCAGTTCTGGCATTGGTCAAAATGAACAGGATCTTCAGAACGGGATACTTGAACCTTTTACCCCAGTGCATTGAGGGAGATAGAAACCAAAGATCTCTTCATTGTTTTAGGTCATTGGACAGAGAACTTATCCATTGGCTAAAATCACTATGGGCAGGCCCATGGCTTTTGTATGTTTCAAAATTGGGGAGATTCTCCCTCTCCCTCTTCCTCTCCCTCTCCTCCTTCTCCCTTTCCCACTCCCTCTCCCTTCCCTTCTTTTCCCTCCACCTCTCTCCCCCTTTTCCCTCTCTCCTTCTCTCTTCCTCCATATATACATTACATACACACATGTGTATATATATAAATGTATATGAATCAGTCATTGTAAGGGGGTGTGTGTGTGTATAAATAACTAATCCACTCTATTTGGGCAATATATTTTATGTAGTTAAGGCTAACAGATTTGTCTAAATATAGTTTGCTTACATGAAGAAGTTATCAAGTTAGCAAGCATTTATTAAGTTCCTATTACGTGCCAGTCACTGTGTTAAGCACTGGGGATATTAAGAAAGACAGAAAAGTCTCTGTTCTCAGGAGAGAGAGAGTTTCAGATTTTCCTGTTCGAGGAACAGCAAGGAGGCAAGTGACACTGGATGGCAAAGTAAATAGAGGGGAATACAGTGTAAGACTAGAAAGGTAGGAAAGGGCAAAATTATGAAAGGCTTTAAAAGCCGAACTAGAGGGTTTTATATTTTGTCCTGGAAGTACCAGGAAGCCCCTGGAGTTTATTGAATGAGGGACTGAGGTTTACAGTCAGACCCATGCTTTATGAAGACCAATTTGACAGCTAAGTGGAGGATGGACTGGAACGGGGAGAAATTTGAGGCAGGGAGACCAAGCAGAAGGCTATTGCACAGTCCAGACACATGGCAACGAGGGCCCATTTCAGAGAGACGGGTAGAAAAGACAGGATTTGGTTACAGCTAGAGGGACTGAGAGTTAAAGATAGAAGAGTTGAGGATAAAGGATGATACGTAGGTTTTGAGCCTGGAAGACTCAGAGAATGATGGTACTCTCTTTAGTGCTTGGGAAGTATGGAAGAGGAGAGAGTTGGGAAGACAAGATAATGATTTTATGTTGAACTTAAGGTGTCTACAGGACAATCTATTCGAGATGTCCTATAGACAGTTGAAGATTTAAGACTGGAGGTCAGGAGAGAGGTTAGGCAAGGCAAGACAGTAAACATTGGATGTTTACTGTAGACCAGGGACTGTGCAAAGTGCTGAGGGTACAAAAAGGCCTTCAAGGAGCTTGCTTTCTAATGAAGAAAAACAATACATGAAAGGGAATTGAAAAGAAGTGGGAGGAGAAAGGTACCTGAGAGCCAGCTGTTAAAGTCTGGAAAGTCTAAAACAGCTAGGAGAATGAAGATTGGCCAATCTAGATAATTCCTAAAATGGATGCCTTGGGAAGGAACTTAACAATGGTTGAAAGAGGCCAGCATCGTGGAGAGATGTGCCAGGGTAAGAAGGCCGCAGAAGATGAATGATCTTGGGTCAAGGGGTCCCAGGCCCAGAAAGAGAATGCAGCTGAGGCATGATATTGAAGTCCAGAGAGTCAGAAACAGAGCTGGGAGTGGAATGAAGGTTGGCTAGCTTGGGCCTCGCCCCAAAAAGGAGGCCCCAGAAGGAATCACCAACAGGAGAAGGGGGCTGGCATGGGGGAGGGATGTTCTATTGTAAAAGAACAGCGTCATAAGAACCCAGAGAGAAGAGAATATCAGAGAGAAGTATTCACAGTGTCAAAGGTTTAGAGAAGTCAAGAAGGATGAAAACTATGAAATACCCATTAGATTTAACAATTAAGAGATCATTGGTAACTTTGGAGAAAAGTTTCGATTGAATGAGGATGTCGTGCATTTAAAGGGATTTACCTTGGCAAGGAGAGGCCACCTTTTCATGTGAGGCGAGGGTAAAAGAGGGGATAATGGAGAGAGGTATCAGAGGGGTATAAGGTGAGGCGAAAGGGATAAGAGGGAGCTCTTGGTGAATGGCCTCAATTTTTTCAGCAAAATATGGGGCAGGATCCTCAGTTGAGAGGGTGGTGATGGGAGGGGATGCAAAGGTTTAGAAAAGGTGCTGTGGTGAGTAGAGTACTGACTCGAATAGGGATTGCCTTGCCCCAGCAATTATGTGCCATACATTTGTAGTGGATCCATCCACTCAGTGGTTTTGTGAGTTTCTTCAGTTTTATTCAGCAGCAGGTGAGTAGGAGTGCAGGCAGTGCACCGTAGGAGTAATCTAATGCTGAAACTTTGTAGGGTGAGATCTGAAGTTGTCTGAACCTTAAAACATAGGCCACAAACAGTGTTAGTTTGAAGTCTAACATTGTCCCTGTTCTTTAAGTCTTCCCATTGTTTTTCCTGTATATTAGTTCATTGTGCTGTATAATGAAATCAGTTGATTAACAAGAATTTATTAGACACCTACAATATTCTAGTACTACATACTGGGGATACAAATATAAGACCATCCCTGCCCTCAAGGAGCTTACATACGGAGAGAAATGTATGGAATATGTCAGCCCCTTTCTCCCCCTCCCCTTTTTTTCCATTGGTTGTATCCTGTAATTTTAGCTGTTAAGGAAAGAAGAGCCTTGGTTTGAATTGCTCATTCATTTAAGAATTTTAATGGTATAAACAAGTTTAATAACTGTAGCAGTTTATCTGCAATATGAAATCTCATTTTTCTTTATTGCCTGAATTCTAGGTAGAAGATTCTAGCTAGGTGGCGCAGTTGATAGAATACTGGGCTTGGAGTCAGGAAAGCCCAAGTTAAAATCTGGTTTCAGGGTAGCTAGTTACTAGCTATGTAACTCTGGGCAAGTCACGTAGGTTCGTGATAAACATAGTAATTAAACACAGCTATAGAAATGATTATGTAAAAGTCATACATTTAAAAAGATTTGATTTTATTGACTTGTAACAAATTAAGAAAAATTAATTGGTGTCTGTGCAAATACTTTATGTACATTCTATAGTTGCACTGTATTGTTCACAATGATACTTATAAAAAGAAAAAATATCAACAAATATATTCTAAAATAAATCAGTGGCTGCCTATATCTTTTAGCAAAGATTTGATTATCTTTCCTGGAACTAGCAAGTAATATGACTATTCAGTCACCTTTAATTAGAAAGACTATATAACTCTGTAAATCAGAATCACATTAATTAACTTTCTAGGCCTTAGATGCATGTTAGATGCATTTTTTTTCTTGACCAAAATCTAAATTATTACATTTTCCTAGTATAATTGTAGTGGGTAAATAGAAGAAATCTTGCTGACAGAATTTCGAAATTTTTTAATTAATGGGAAAAGACTGCTTACATAAACTTAGGAATTCATAGAACTAAATTAAGTGAACAAAATGTTATAATGCCAAAAGCTGTAGTAAGTACAGGGGTGTATGGGGTGATAAGGGAAGACTAGCACCTCTCGTGTGAGGGCTTTTAGGGCTGCTCATCCATGTTTGGTGTCCACCTTCACCCTGCTTTCACCTGTGACTCCAGAAACTGTAGCATATACAACAGTCACACCAAGGTAAAAGTGTCTCGGCAGATGGACTAAACCAGGTTGAAGGTAGTCAACAGACCTCAAACCTGTTGGTGAGTTAGGGGGATGTCTACCCCAAGCATGTGAATAGGCAGATGAGAATAATTTGATCCAGTGCCATGAATTTGGCTGAAACAAGAGTTGTAGAGTTCATAGAGCTTGGTCAGACAGCAGAAATGCCAGGGTCATCTACCACGGCATCCCGGGCCATTGCCAGTCATCCTGACTTATGTCTTGCCACAGGACTTCAACTGCTGGAGAGAGAGTGTGAGGCTGATAACTTTGTGCAACTCTGTTTCACTTAAATCCAGTTCATCCGCAAGTCAAGATATCACCCCATGATGTCATTGGTCGTCTTCAGAATAAAGGACAAATAACAATAAATACAAAAGTATAAATACAAGCCCTGACCCTTAACATCTTGAGCTCTGTAATCACCTCCCAGGTTTCCTCTCTGTTCATTCAACCACACCTACCCAATACTGACCCTTGATAGAATAGTTGTCCAAACCTCTGCCCCGGGGCCAATGATGCTATAGGAACAGTACCAAGCTTGACTGCCCTCTGATTTTGATCTTTCATTTAGCATGCAAGGTGCAAGAATATCAACATGTAATAACCATCAGTGCACACTGCTCACTGAACCTAACTTTCAGTACATTTATTTGCTTACCTATAACTTTGGGGGGAAAGGATTGAAACCATTTCATTGTTTACTGCTGGGAAGAATGTTTGAGATATAAAATAGTATGGTTAACATGATACATGATTCCAATTTATGACTTTGAGTTCTTTAAAGCTGCTCTGTATCTATGCATGTTACAGTTAAATTTGTGACATGAAATCCTGAAATTCTAGTAGCATGTTAACAGTTGGGTTATATTACACTGTAAAATCCAGACATTAGTAGGTTATTTTTACTTTACACCTAGGTATAAACACATGGGTTCTGATGTATGAAATACCTAGAAGACCCTAGTTTTCCTCCTATACCTTTTATTTGGGGAAAATGAGTAGCAAAGATAAAAGTATGTTCTTTCCCATTATTACAGGGCTCCAGAATTTAGCTGAAAACTTACAGTATCTTCTGCATTAAAGACTACATATGGAAGCACCTACTTTCACATGGTTGTTATGAGGATCAAATGAAATGACAGGGAAAGCACTCTGGATACCTTAAAACACTAAAAAATAATTGAGTTATTGTTATTACCTCATTTCAAAATTCCTTAAAGAAGAAGTAAAATGTTCTTTTTCTTTCCCTTTCTAAATATTTTGTTTCATTTTGGGGGCAAATCCTGCTTCTGCAATAAATTGATTAAAACATTAGAAAAGAAAGTGTAAGTGGCTTAATATGTTGTTGACTACCATTAGACTGACTGAGTCCCAAGACAATTACAAAGGGAAATTAGAAAATAGGCTTTTCAGTTAAATAGAATAGCTAAAGCAGAGGATGTTGTTTCTGGTGTTTATGTTTCTGGCTGTATTCTTCTTTTTTTAAAATGTCAAATGACACTTTACATTCTTTTTCTTACACATCATTGAGGAACCTGTTCTCCTGCCCCTTTCAATGTGTCACTGTTTACAGTCATAGTCATTATATGTATATCAGTAGAAGCAAAATAGACCCTTTGGTGTACATTTTTTATGCTCAATTGTGTAGAAAGCATTTTAAGTGATGGGAGTAGTGCCAGCCACTTGAAATGCATTTCATATGTGAATATGAAGAATTGCCTCCAGTTTCTTTTTTGATAAATACTAATAACCATCAAAACAGGGAAGCTGTTGCTTAATGAGATAGTAAACACTCTCTGCTGTGGTCCTCGAATAGGGCATATGGTAGTGATAGAAAATGAAAATAGGTTTTTCTGCACTTCCTACCAAGAGAGAAGCATTTTTCCAAATACCATATCACCAGGACAATGTTAATTAACTTTAAGCCAAGTTTTGACATTGCCAAAGAACAAAATTATATTCTATGGTTAATTATTGAGAAATTACAATGTATTAAAAGTACTTTTATTTACCTTATTTTCTCTTACCTCTTCCCTGAATCCTCATTGAAATTAATGTTGGATTCACTACGTCAGAGTTAAAATGCTATCAGCATTCTCACTGAAATTTATAATTTGATGATTAGCATTTTTGCTTCAGACCCAGTTTTTCTTCATGAATTTATTTTCCATTTCTTTTTAGCACTTAATCTTTAGGCAGTTCTAAAGAAACTAAGTGTTATGCTGAAAGTGCAGAGAAAATATCTAATTTTCATGAAAATAGTTTCCCAATCTGGGATCTTACAGGCTTCAGCTCACTAAGGGGGATGTGTTTAAAGCCCTATCCAGTACTAATATAGATTGTCCATAATAAAACAATAAAGCTACCAGAAAGGATTGTAGGAAACATGTCAAAGCAGCAAAAAGCAAATTTTGCACTTTGAACCTTGAACAAGCCTAGTATTTTTTTCCATAGTGATTTCAGCAGATACAGTATAATACTTCCACTTTTACAATAGGAAAGGACATATTAAAACTAAGCAGTGCTTTCACACTTTTCTTCCTCTTATAGAGGTTGTTGTTCTCTTTGAGACTGTAGATATATTTAGACTATTAAGACTGAAGTTAGGTTTTGTTTGGTTGGTTTTTATTTTAAACTTACAACCATTTAATTCAAGTAACTCTTTGGTTTTGTCCCTCCTATTTGACTGAATTTTTCACTTTTCAGTCAGTTGGTTTGACACCACATAAATGCAGCTAGGTACTGAGAGCAAGAAATTTAAGGCAAAGAGAAATACAGGAATTGAAAAGATTAAGAAACATCATATAACATTCAGCTGAAGAAAGGCAGATATGGTAGCTGTGATATCCAGTTAAGTTGAATTTAGTCTGGAAAGCATTAAAAGAAACAGAAAATGTTATTACATTATTATAAAAGGAATAAGAAATAATGAAAATCAAATATTGAATTCATTTGCCCTAAATAATTAATGCTTGAACTAATCAAAGAAAACTGACAGAAATCTAGTAATAAATTATAAGATATTAATACTTCATTATCAGAATATGATACATTAAGCAAAAAGATAATCTGTTGAATCCTGCAATTTCTTTATGGTTTATTTAGTAAGCTGAAATGAACACATATTTGAGTTAAATTTTTTGAGCTTCTGCAATAGGGCAATAATTTTTAAAAATATATTAGGATGAGTAGGACTCTATGTGTGTATACATTTGTCTGGACCTATTGGGACAAACTCCTCAATAAGAAACTCCCTCTGAAAGTACAGATTGGCACTTGATCTAAAATATATAATCTTAGTTGCCTAGGGTACTGAAAGGTTAATCGGGGTAGGGAACCTGTGGCCTCAAGGCCACACGTGGCTTTCTAGGTTCTTGGATGTGGCCTTCTGACTGGTCCAAGTTTTATAGAACAAATCCTTTTGTTAAGGGGATTTGTTCTCTGAAGTTTGGATTCAAAGGGCTGCACTTGAGGACTTAGTGGGCCACATGTAGCCTTGAGGCCATAGGTTCCCCACTCCTGGGTTAAGTGATTTGCCCAGGGTCATGCATACAGACTGTATATGGCAGAGGAAGGATTTAAACTTTAGTCTTCCTGACTGAGGTTAGCATTGGATCCTCTGAGGATTTCTTTTTTGAGTGTATATGGGATATGAGGATACCCATGTGTTATTGTATTAGACAAGGAAAACTTCAATGTCTAGGCATTGTGCCTTGAAACAGAAACCCAGATTAGTGTCCTGCCTACTATAGTAAAAGACAAGTCTGACAATGCAAAATATCTCAATGTAAAGTTAAAGAAAATCAGTCAGTTATCTGCATTTACCAAGTTATCCAGCTTGTCCGGTCTCTTGCCAATGAACCTTAAGATGATTCAATATGAATTTAATATTTTATCTAGTGTTTTGGTGTTCTGTTAACACTTTTTATCTACCCATTTAGTGATCTAAAATGAGTTCGTATTCTGAACTAGTACTGTCCTTGGTTATGTCCTTCCCTATAATAAGGCAGAGCAAGAATCAACCCTATCTAAGGAGGTTGAAAAGTTCACAAACATGACAGAGAAGGAAAGCAAACAGTACCACTTCATGAATGGAGCAATAATACAGGGGTTCCTCCAGTTGGGTGGAAGTAGACTCTGTGAGAAGGCATAGGAAGCAATTTCCCAGATTTTTTAGAATAATAATAAGGATCCACCAGTGCCAACAAGACAGAAGCCTATGAAAGATGACCAGGTTCCTAGTCATTAGTGACTTCCTGATGAGTGTCAAAGAGGCAATCATTATATCATCCTCACATAAGCAATCCAGAAAGCCTCCTAGAATTTGTCAAACTTGATGTTTCTTAAACAGCACTGAATAATTTTGAAGTACATCATTTGAAATCTAGCCCTACTTCCTTCCCACTTTTTTCTTTATTTCTCTTGAGATTCTGATCTTTTGTTCATATAAGTAGTTATCAAAATTTTTGGTCCGAGGACCCCTTTTCACACTTAAAAATTACAGTAGAACACTCCCCCAAAGAGCTTTTGTTTATGTGGGTTATATTTATCTATATATACCATATTCAAAATTAAAACATCTTATTGTAAAATACTTTTATCTTAGAGGACCCCCTGAAAGCATCTTGGGGACCCTCAGGAATACCTGCACCACATTTTGGAATACTTGCTCTTTCTGAATTTTATTATTTAATAAAGTTTTACTTAATAACTTCAGCACAGTAGCAGGATATAAAGCAAACCCACAAGACCATCAGTCTTTCTTTATATTACTAATAAAACTGAGCAAGATGAAAAAGAAATATTCAATTCAAAATAATTATAGAACATATAAAATATTTGGGAGTCCACCTGCCAAGAAATACACACAGAAATTATATGAATACAACTACAAAACACTTTTTTGCATTAGTGGAGAACTAAACGATTAGAGATATTAATTACTTATAGGTGAGCAATGTCAATATAATAAAAATGACAATGCTACCTAAATCAGATTGCATATTCATTGCCATGCCAATCAGATTATTAAAGGTTTGCTTTGTAGAGCTAGAAAAATAATATCCTAGTTCAGGGATAGCCTAATCTTTGAGAATCTAAGCCACTTTTCCCCAAGAATCTTTGAGCTAGAAGAGACTGACTTCTCCTCAATAACATAAGGGATAAGGTCACCTAGTAGATAGAAATGTCCTTTTGTAGTTACCTTCCATTTATACTATATATATCTTTTATGCACATACTTAATATGCATGCTTCTTAAAAGAATGTGAGCTTCTTAAGAACAAGGACCATGTTTTTGCCTTTCTTTAAAGTGCTTAGTACAGTACCTAACCCATAATAATGATTGTTGACTAACCTCTGAATTTAAGCTTAAAGTTTTCAGTCTCTTATCTTTATTTGGTATATGCTAAGAATTTTATACTTGTGGAATCTAAGTGGCATTTTGCTTATCATTGGAGAAGGTTCCATAAGATGAAGGAACTGTTTAATATGTTTTCTGGTGGAGCCAATATAGCTTGAAGAACATCCATGTAATCAAGGTTTTGATGAGATGTTTTGGTTTGACTCCCTCTTTAATTTGGAAGCCATACTTAGTCCTATTTGGGAGAGATGATAGTGGATTTAAGACCAAGCAGAACCATAATAGGCTTAAATTATCTCTCTGAAAAATGACATAATCTACATTCTTTTCATAATTTACATTGATCGCTAAATCAGACACCTCTGTATAACTCCTCTATAGTTTCTGGTGACAGAAACTGGCCCTGAATTGTTATCAACAATTCTTTTTCACATTGTTCTTCTATACATAACCTATATTCCAGCCAAACTGGACTGTTCCCCATTTCTTATAAATATCTCTATACCTCTTATGCCACTTTTTCTGCTTATACTCTCCTCTTCTCTTTTGTTAAAAGCTTGTACAATCTTCAGGGCTCTGCTTAAGTGCCATCTCTTCCATGGTCTCTCCATGCGGACACTATCTTCTTTCCTCTGGGCCTTTCCACTGCCTATATAGTTCCTTTTTTAGTACCATTTTTATGGCACTCATCACAAACTGCCTTATATTACAGTAATTTGTGTATTTACTTTTTTTCCTTTAGATTGTAAGCTCCCTGTGTAATGGGGCCATGTCTTACTAATCCTTGTATCTCTTATAATGTCCATTTTCATTGAGAATATTTCTTTAACACAGAAGGCACTTAGCAAAAATTTGTTGAATGAAGCAAAAAGAACTAGGAACTAGGTTATGTAAGTTACCATATAAGGTTATATATAGAACCAAGTTAAAGGCCCCCAAAGGACCAGCTTTATTATTTTTCTCCATTTTTTTTATCTTTTCCTCTCTGATGTGGATATTCTTTTTTTTTTAATTTTTTTTATTTATTTTTTTTAAATTTATTTTTGACATGTTTG